>CM046334.1:19644524-20218152 GCA_025403435.1 Artocarpus heterophyllus
ATATTTGCTTGCATCTTTCTTATGGCAATCTTGGTGTGGGATCTTTTAAGCCGTTAAATGTTTCCTAGCTTAACATGGTTGTTTCAGGTTGACAAGTGCAAGAAGCTAATTCAAATTGCTCAAAAATCCTTAGAGGAGGGTTCGAATTACTTTTACGGTATTGAGGCCTGTAATGAAGTATTGGATGGATATGTTCGTTATATTGGGCCTTCATTGAAGCATGAATGCCTCTGTACACGTGCAGCATTGCTGCTTAAGGTTCTTTATACTTATAAAGTTACAGGATTTGAAGTTCTGTTTGCTTCTGTTTTGTTTTTGCTGGTGTGTTTATTTGTCTGAAATGTACTGATTGTTTCATATTCTTCTACGCCTCGTTTTTTTCCTGTCCAGCGGAAGTGGAAAAATGATGTTCATATGGCTATTATAGACTGCTATAATGCTCGTAGAATTGAGAGCTCCTCTTTTAAGGTGCATTACTATATGTCTGAAGCTTTGTCTCAGGTGATTTTCGTCTTCTTTTTCTTTATTTTATTTTATTTATTTTTTGTTTTTGTTTTTGTTTTTGATGCTTAGCAATTTAGAGGATAATTGTTTGTCATTAACCATTTAGTATAATTTGGCTCAATAAGGCAGGACGATTTTATTGTATAGGGATCTAAAGGTGAATTTATTTAGGAGTATTGGGATAACAAAAGAAGTCTTGTTTCTTTGATATTTTATTTAATCATATCATCATCCTCTTTTGGATTGTGAAAAAGAAAAGGCATAAATGAAAGACAAAGGATAAAATACAGAATCACAAATGATGTCAAATTGGACGATTAACTGAAGCATTCTTCGAGGTAGCTTTGTCTTCAACTTAGGGCTTGCTTGGCATTGCTTCTTGGAAGCTGCTTTTGGCTTCCCAAGTTCAAAAATTGCTGTTTGGATTTGAATAATTTTTTAGAAGAGCTTTGAACTTGTACAAAAGCTTCAGTCAATGCCACAAAATGTATCTTCTCAAACTCTCTTCTAAGAAGAATAAAACTCATACTGGAGCTTTAATAGGATTTTTCGAACTTCACTCTTACCATTTTTATTGCTTATTAGAAAATTTAAGCAGCATTTTTGTCCCATTAAGCACAAAAAAAAAAGAGAATTCAAACATTGAGTGAAAAGCCATATAGCTTTAGCCCTTTACTTCTCCTCTTCTGCTGCCTAAAAGCACAAGTAAAAGCAATGCTAAACAGGCCCTTACAAAGTTTATGGTTGACCTATGAAAGTTCAATGCATTCTGCAACTTCACAAGATGTTGAAGATTACGAGCTTAGTTCAATCACGTTAACATGATCCAGTCCAATTTCTTTGTTATTGGTTCCCATGTTTCCACAGTGAACCTATGTTCTTGTGGCTGTGGGAAATTGTGAAAAGAAATCCTTCTCCCTTCTTATATAAACAAACATAAAAAACTCTGAAGCATGGAGTCGTTGCACTTTGAAGGACTTGGTTACAGCCATCTTCTATTTTATCTGCTGCAGTTATTTTGCTGGGGAAGTCATTTAAGTTTGAGGCCATGCTGTGATGTTTATCTTATGGTCTATGCTTTTCTTTCTTTTTATGACTGAAGCCGATTTTGCTATTCCCTTCCCATTTGGTGTTAGCAAATTTTATATTATTAATTTTTATTTTCTTGCAGTTGGGCAAGCATAAAGAAGCTCTAAATTTTGCCTGTGCGGCTCAACATTTGGCCCCTTCCAATTGTGATGTTGCAGAAAGAGTTGAGAGTATAAAAAAGGATCTTGCTGCAGGTTTTTGGCTTTAAACGATTTGTGCATTCTTTTTTTGCACAATTCGTAAATTCTTATTGACCTGAATTTTGAGTTTATTCACTACCCATTTTTTAGTCACAACATCTTGGAGCCAAAGCTTCATGCATGCTCTGTCTGTGTATAGTTGCCCTGTTTTAATTGTGTAGGCCCGTGCAATAATGGCTAGTCATTTCTGTGTGAAGAATAGTTATTGCTAATTGTTTTATTCCTTGTCTGCTCATGGAGAAGGATTCCTAAAAAATATCATTGTATATTAAGAAGGAAGAAACAGTCTATCATCCAGTAGCTTTCATTTTATCTCCCCTTTTGATTTATATTGCCTTCTTTTCTCTCTAAGCCCAAATGACTCTGGAATAAAAAGGTTCGGGGTTTTCGAGACGTTGCTGATTTATTCTTCTTCTTATCTTTTAGGCGAGCAGAAAATCCTCTCAGCCACATAGAAAGCTCTCTTTTGAAAAATCAAATTTAAGCCTGCTTTCTTCTCAATGTTACACTGGGACTTTCTTGATTCCCTCCTCGCAAAATCATTTGCCTGTTTTTCAATTGCCCCTTAATATTTTCAGTCTTTCTTTTTTGCAGTTGAAAATGTAATCTGAGGAGGAATAATGTTATTAAAAGAAGCATCAACATTATTACAGCATTTTTCCAAGGATTTTATTGAACATTGTAACATTTTAAGTCGGAGTGAACACTCAGTGTTAGAATAAGATGCTAATTGATATTATGAAGAGTTCAGGTATTGGATTGAACATGAAGGTAGCTTTGGTATCTAGTTGTAATTCCTCGCTTTGTTGTTATTGGGATTGAGCCCTGCATTATCTTTCAAGGGGGATGAAGTAGGATGGCTGATGCGAGTTCTCTTATTCCTTTTTGTTCTGAAGTCATGAAATCTGATAATTTTATTGCATTGGCTAGGTGAAGCTGAAAGAAATAATAAGGCAAATGATGGAGTGTCAAGGTCTGAATCTCGAGGTGGAAGAGTACCATTGCTGAGTGACATACTTTATCGGGTTGATGCTAATGGTGATGATTCACAAGATGGTCCGAGATCTGAAAGAGAAGATTCTGATTATGAAGAGGAATTGGAGTTGGACTTTGAAACATCAATGTCAGGTGACGAGGAGCATGATGCTGAACCCAATATTCTACATGGAAGTTTAAATCTAAGAATCCATCGAAAGAGTGATTCAGCTAGAGATAGTGGGTGTGCCAATGGCTCATGTGGATCTCCTTCATCATCGTTGCGTAATCAAAGAACACCTTATCAGGTTTCTTGAATTGCCTTACATGAGTTGTTTCCAGATTGAACAGAAGCGTTTTGTTAGTTTTGACATTATTTAGTTCCTTCATCCAATTGTTGTTGCCATTTACTTCTACTCTTCACCTATATTGCAGCCTGCCATAGTTATCGATATGAAACAAAGATATGTTGGCCACTGTAACGTTGGAACTGACATAAAACAGGCCAATTTTCTGGGTCAAAAAGGTATATTTTCTCTTTATGCAAGGATCATACCTTGCAAGTTGAATCATGGACTCTACAATTGTATTTGGAGTTAAATCCATCATTCAATAACTATTATTATCGTGAGATAAAAACGTTTGTCTTATTTGTACGTGGTATTGGGTGGATGCTTCTTCACATATAGGCATTGATGGAGATGTGGATGGTTTTGAAGTCTGTCAGATTATGGTGGTGGTTTGCCAGGGCCGTTTAGTTAGTTTTAAGTTAGCTCTTTAATTGTTTGTTTAAAGAATTCTAATAAAATTTTCTGGCATGAACTCTGTAGTTGTTGAGTGATCAGGCCTCTGGTTTGCTCCTACATGATCTAGGTTCAATTCCTGG
Source organism: Artocarpus heterophyllus (assembly GCA_025403435.1). NCBI lineage: Eukaryota > Viridiplantae > Streptophyta > Magnoliopsida > Rosales > Moraceae > Artocarpus > Artocarpus heterophyllus. The sequence continues at coordinate 19,648,179 of CM046334.1, forward strand.
GACGCTCTCAATGTTGAACCCAGGAAGGGTTTGTGGGATTTTTGTGATGTTAAAAGATATGCGAGTTGATGTATGCTAAAAAGACTAGGGAGTAGATGGTGGCTATAGATCTTTCTTAACTGGTTATCTTTATTTATTTATAGGTGAATATGTTGCTAGTGGAAGTGATGATGGCAGATGGTTTATCTGGGAGAAGCAAACCGGAAGATTGACAAAAATGCTTCTTGGAGATGAAGCTGGTAATTCTTTCCCCTACTACAAGAAAGCGTAAAGCTTGATTTGCTGTCCTTATTTAACTATCTAAGCTTTTTTCTCCATGTCCCCATGCAGTTGTCAACTGTGTGCAGTGTCACCCGTATGATTGTGTTGTTGCAACTAGTGGGATCGATAACACAATAAAGGTGAGTTCTTCAAGGAGGAATTAACTCTCTCTCTCTCCCCCTATTCCTTTTGTTTTTCCTCCTTAAAAAGGGATTCATTCTGAGTGTTTGCTGGTGCATTGTTCTAGCTATGGAGTCCAACTGCTTCTGTTCCGTCAACTGTAGCTTGGGGAGTAGCAGGACCAGAAACTGGCTTTTTAGCTGCTATTGAAGGCAACCAACGTAGATTATGCCGCAATCATGAAGCTATCCTGTAAGGCTTCTGGTGTTTTTAACGTGATATCCTCTTATTTTTTTATTTATGAAGGTCCTTTTCCAATTCTTTCTGGAGCACTCATATTCTACTATTCCATGCTTAAAAAACTCACTGGATAGATAAGAACATTTGGCACATTTAGGCTTGATTAGTCGTCAACACGGATAAAATGCAATTAATAACTTGTAACTTTTGAAATAACCAGATCGTTTTTAGAAGCATAATATAATGATTTCTTCATTTCCGTTGATTGTGTCGTACTGGAGTGCTAGTTTATTATTCTGGATTTAGTGATGTCTGACGTGTGTTATTGGGCTTGCATCAAACTTGAAGATGCAATGCAGTCATGCACTTCTAGAAGTTGCTTTATAAAACTAACATACTGCAGACTGAACATCTGGCTAGATCATGGCTTCACTCTAACCTATATATATATATATATAAATTTTTTGACTACGTGATTTTTAAATTATTTCATCCGTCCAATGGCTAATATTATTGATGTTTGATGCCAGAGGTTTTGAAATTCTGGAGCGGTTCCGAGTGCACGAGTTCACTGAAGGAAACTTGCATCCATTTGAGTGTGCTCAGAGCTAATCAGCTTCTTGCTCTTGCTTGCAGGTTCCCGACACTTTTTAACTTCTTATGGCTTTCTATTTTATATATATATATATATATATATATTATGTTCCTTGATCTCGAAAACCAAAGTTATGGTTGCTCGTCCTTGGGACGGGAATCCAGGAGGTTATAGATGTGATGGGCGGTTTGGCCTTGGTGATTGGTAAAGTTACGGCTCCCTGTGGTGGAATATTTGACTTGAAGACTATTTGGTCTATGCCTCTAGTGTTTCTATCCTGTAAATTCAATAAAACTGGTATTTGTTTCTTTGGAGTTTTCCAAGGCATTTAGCAGAAGCTAAGCTTTAAATATGAAGAGTGCGATTAGTTTTTTTTTTTTTTTTTGGGACAACTAGGGAGTTTTTCCTGGTCGTTTTGAGTGACCCTGTTAACTATTTTGGTCTGGTCATGTAGTGTTTGTTGCCGAGCTATAACCAAATTTTTATTCACATGCTGCTGCTTAAGGGTTTGACATGTTTTGGAACACAGGGAGGTAATCCCTTCCAAAACATGTTTCACAGAACTGCCAACTAGAGAATCAGTTTCTCACTCCTGACTCTTGTTTCTCTCTGTAACCATGACAGATTCGTTGTCTGTACTATGAATGTGAGGATTGTGGTAGCGTTACAAAAAGGCAAAGAAAGGTCAAACAAGAGACTGGTTTTGTAGGCCAAATTGGCCAGTTTAAGCCTTCGAACTCGGAAGATCTTGGCCCAAAATAAAGAGGAATCAGTGTTCCTGGGATCGAGCTGCAGGGCCTTTTTCTTCCCTCACTGTTTATTATATTCATTTTTCCCTCCCAAAAAGAAACATTGTACAGTTGAGGATATCCTTGCGTGGGTTTTCATATATTTGCGTGTACAGACTACATAAAATGCTTTTTTAGTTATATAAATATGTGTTAATATTTTTCAGAACTGCTGGTGTCATCCGTTTTCTTATTCCGGGTCCACCATGTTTGTCCTTTAGAAATTTGATTAGCGGGAGTTTTTATTTTTATAAAAAATTGTCTTTTCTTATTTTATTTTTTCCGTGGGGGTTTGGTTTACCTTCTGCCTCTGCAGCATATGTAAGGACGAACGGGGAATGCCGTTCAAATTGAGGCTACTTGGAAAGACACCTGAACGAGCAATCTACTTCAAGTTGATAGTTGTGTAATTTATTAAATGCCTTATAAAAGTTGGAAAAATATTAAAACGGTAAGTGACCGGCCCTATGATTTTGACTGGATAAGAAAATGATTTCTTATCATATTCCAAAGGTGGATTGTCGGCCGAACCTTTCTTCGCAAGTGAATTGGTCCGTCAGCATGTGGTTCCCAACAAGGCTCGTGGCGGAAGTAACTAGTTGATACGTAGGCAAGCACTCACTGGTATGTGGCAATTCTATGGCTTCAACTTTTAGGCCGTTAAGAGTATCAAATTTAAAGATGATAAGCAACGAGGGGAAAGGGCAAATGATATTGGAAAATTTTTATAAATTTCATCATTTAATATCTATTTTTTATAAATCTTACATGTGGTTATTTGTGTTATAATTTAACATGTAATGTAAATTATAATGTGGGATAAACTCTTTTTTTTTTTTTAAGTGTAGTATAAATAAATAACTTTTTAAAAGTATGACATAACATGTAATTTTTTTAATAAATATTTCTAACATAAATATTATATTTAACAATAAATAAATAAATAAATGGAAATTTAAATAAAACGAATTTTAATATCCGATTTGATTTTGTACTTCAAATACTAATGCTGTATGGGCCTCATATAATTTTTAAGTTGAAAAAATTACATGTTATGTCACACTTTTACAAGTTGTATTTTTTCTTGCTACACTTGAAAAAGTTATGTCACTATCATCTAAATTATAAGTTAAATTGTACTATAAATAAACATGTGTGACATTTTTAAATATTAAATCTTAAAAGATTGCTTTTATGAAAATTTTCCTTTTAAAAATAACAATGTTATAATTATTAACTAAAAAAGTCAAACATATTAACCAATACCAACAAAAATGTTAAATTTGGCATCTACTATGTTTAGTGTCAAATTTAGCACAAAAGCAGCATTGTTTTTCAAAGTGATTTTCCTAGTCAAACATTAAAATGTGATATTGCATTAGATATACTTTTAAAAATAGCTAAATAGAAAGAGCAGATATGTTTCTCAGCACGTGCCGCCCCATTAACCAAAGTGGTACTAAATATTTATGATTTGAAGAAGTTAAATGATATCATAATTTTTCATATTAAAAAAAATTTTGATTTTTAAAATGTGAGGTTGCGTTAAAATTATATAAAAACATAAAAATAATATCAATTTTATGGATTTTAGTGTATATATATGTATAAGATGATGCATATGAATATATGAAAGAATGGTTTGAACTCTAAAGTTTAAGCTGTAACTAGTATAAAACTATCATGTACTACAACTTCAGTTCAAATTTTAAAGTTGAAATTCTTCTCTCAAACACTCTATATTTAATAGGATAAATTTATCCTAATATAGAATTTTTACTACTTCCAAAAACACATAAGTTCTCAAGTTTTAGCATAAAAAGAGAAGTAAAAAATTACCCAAATGTACTGTGGTCCCGACTGTTTAGGCTTAAGCCATTTGGCGCGACAAGTAGATCATCCTTATAATTATAAATAACTATGCGTAATGTAGGTGGTTCAAATCTTATAACGCTCATCCATTGATATTCATTTCAACTTCTACTCTAAAATCTAGATATTTGATGTTGGTCGAATGTTGTTAATGCAAAATTCTCTTTTTGAGCAAGAGTTTTGACGACTCCGTTTAGCAACTTAGTTGAAATTTATTAGTTTCAATTACTGTAATGTAAAACTTTTACATACTACAAGACAAAACTCTCACATTTTATAATATTTTGATTCTAATTATATTCTCAAATACTCTATACATCCAAGGCAAACTTGCAATGATAGATAATTGATAATGCTTCCATCAACCTAAGCAAAAATCTGCAAAATAAATAAAATTTTGTAAACTTGGAGAAGAAGTGAGAAACCGCCTAAAATTGTTGTTCAATTTCAAAAGAAATCTGGCCCATCACTTTCTTTCCCCCTTTTTGGCACAGAAACTTCTTTACATATAAAAGAGACCCCAAGGGGTCTTTGATATTTTGGCAAGTTTCTGAGGCGAGTGAAAGCCAAGAATATTCGACCCCCTGAAAAATTGAAATTTGTGGCTTAAGGAGATTGGTGGTAAATCATTGTCGTATATTACTTTATTTTGTAGTGTATTATAGAAAGACGAAGAAAAACTGGCTCTTTCATTTTTGGTTGGGCGACGCTTCTCATTCGAACTTCTTTTTTTTTTTCCATTGAATTTTTTATTTAATAATATAAATATGATCATAGTTTATTTCAGACCGTCCATTTATATTGCAAGTTGGTGTTCTTGCGAGTGATCATGTGATCCGCATAGGACATTTCCTGCATGAATGTCTATGAGGGTGTTTGGAAAGGTGGTGAGAACCGTTGGTTAGAACTACTTTTACTGTAGCATGTGAGAGCTTTACACTGTAGCATTTTTTTTTATTGTTACTATAGCATGTAAGAGCTTTACACTATTTATAATTGAGTTTATGGTGGGAACTATTTAGCCAAACAGCCACTATATGGTGCAATTGGTGCTGGACTCAACCCGAGACGCTTGGGCCGTTGGCAAAATCTTGAGTGTTAAGTAAAATCACTTCTAACCAAAACTTTTTGTTGTTATAATGTAAAGCTCTCACATGTTATAGTGTTCAGAAAAAAATGATCTATACTTATAGTGTAAAACTTTTACATGCTACAGTTTTCAATTCTAATTATACTTTTCAAACACTTATTACAAACGATTGCACTCTCCGTCCCACATAATAATAATAATAATAATAATAATAAAGACTGTTTAACCAAATTGGACTTTCTTTTCCATTTTGCTATTTCTTATCAATATCACTTAAGCAATTTAAATTCTGCTTTTCATACTTGCCAAGGATTTAAGTTTATAACATTTTAAAATATTCAGAACTTTCTATAAAGTCAACACAAACATATAATTATTTCTCTTCAAATCAATCACATGTGTTGGCCCTGTATAATAAGCTAAAGCGGGTTCCCACTTTGCTATTGACAGAAATTATGAACAAATTAAAATCTTTCTAGCGACGGAAATTATGTACAAATTAAAATCTTTCTCATTTTGTCAAATTAACAAAAAACATCTTTCCCATTTTAGGTTGTAAATTGTAACTTCCTGACCATCCTAAACGTGTAACAAGAAGGCCTTAATTATTTGTTCCACCTGCATATGACTGTGTATTATGTCGATGTCACATTTGACTGCCAATTATAACTAGCCAACAAACAAATTGTGCATAAGCTGTGTAAAATGTTTTTATATAAATATTTATATTATATTACATTTTTTTAAGAATAAAAATTGAGCGTTTATGAATAAAAAATTGAGGTTTTCCAGGAAAACAAAGCGGGGGAAAACGAGTGAAAAATGTTTCTATTTATTATTAGGGTGCATTCTAAAGTCGGTTTTTTTTTTTAAGTGCCTAACCAAACGGGAAAATTGATAAAAAAAAAAAAAAAAAGATGGAAAGAAAGAATCAAACGGGACAATTTTCAATAGGAATCAAATTTACTCTTTTTTCTCCCTTTTTGAAGAATCTGGTGGGGAATTGTTAGCTTTTTTTTAAAAGTGTGCATATCTTTAACCGAATTAAGTGCAAAGGCATCCCGCATCCGTATCCGTGTATGAAGATTTGATGCGGAAGCTTCTCTATCAGCGTTAGATATACTTTCTAGTTTATAAAAGATTACCTAAAATATTACCTAATATATATATATATATATATATATATATATATATATTGAAAAGATTACCTACTGTGACTATTGAAATTAACCAGTGCAATATAAAATCCCTGCTTCAATAGATGTGATTTCATTTGTAGCAAAAAAAAAAAAAGGAGCATAAAAGCTTCTATGCTCAAAAGTAAAATTTTTCAACTGTGCTTACAGGGGCTAAATACGATATCAAACTTGTACAATATGAAAGGTGCGATTCATTTTCAATGGTGCACTATGCTGCCACTTCAATTTAGATATGGTCCCGTACGTCATCTCTAGCAATCAGTGTTACTTCGTCAATAATGTTGTATTTTCATGGAAAAAAAAAAAAAGAACAAATTTTGCTTACACAAATTTATGTAGTGTTTAGCAAATTGAGTCCAAACTCATCGGTCAGTGTAAAACTCTCACATGCTACCGTATAAAATAAAAATATGTTACAGTATAAAACTCCCACATGTTACAATACTTTCAGTTTTAATTCTTAATTCTAACTCACTTTTCAAACACCCTTTTATCTATAAGAATGTTGAATGCTAACTTAGGGTTATGTATTTAGGCCTTTAACATTGTAACCCAACATATGGCATAAGTTATTTCGCTTGAATTGCAAACATTTAAGTTGGTATCTGAAATCTGATAGCACGTGATTGCTGACTTTAGCGTAATTGTAAATTTGTAGCCCTTTCTTTAATGTTGAAGTTTAGAATTCGAATCTCCTATCTGAACACGGAGAGGAAAAAAATGATAGACATGACAAGACTTTGAACGAACAGGGAAACTTATCTTTAGTATATATAGCTTTATCACACTATGGCCCAACAACTTGCGTAATTGTATACGCTTGATGCCAATATATCTGCCATTGATGAGCTTGACTTTTTTCATTCATTCATTTGATCTCAAAAGAAAGTAAGAAAAAAAAGGGTGCAAATAGGAGCAAAACAACACATTGCGAAGCGAAAGAAAGAGAGTACTCGCTGGAAATGGAAAGAATGTTGTTGGTCCGTCGTTGGGGCCCCACCAACCTCAATCATATATGCAAGACCATTTTTATTTTACGTTTTGCACACGGCGAACAACTAATTATATTCACATATAATACATAAATGTTTTTATTTTTTTATATATATGGCATCCATAAAAATTTTGATTGGCAAATATAAAAGGCCGCTGAGCTGAGTACTAGAACCATCATGTTTTCTGGCTTTTGTTTGTGTGGCCAACGATCGGCCTTGCCACCCATTTTCCCAAATTAATCAACCCCATCATCAGATTCATCTCTCTCTCCTCTCTCTTTCTCTCTCTACATCTCCAGCTAAGACAAATCATAATTGTGTGAAAACCCAAACACAAATTAAGAAGAACATGACAACAAGCAAAGCAGCACCAATATTTTCATCACGGCAGCACCCACCAAGTAGTCCTAACGAATGTTGCATGTGTGGTGATTATGGCTTCTCCTACGAGCTCTTCCAATGCAAACTCTGCCAATTCAGATCTCAACACAGGTATATATTGCTTAATTTTCATAATCTGGGCTTTTCGATCATTCCTTCATTTTGTCGCCGATCGAAAATGTATTTGAGTCCTGGGTTCAAGTCCGAGTTTTTTTTTTTTTGCTTCGTCCCAATTTGGATTCAAATTAATGAATTTTTTTTTTCTATTCATATCAAATTATGAGCACAGGTACTGTAGCAATTTGTACCCAAATGTTGCCGATTCTCACAGATCAATCTGCAATTGGTGCTTGACTCAGAAAGATGACACCAAAGACAAGTCCCAGAATTCTTCAAGTTCTGATTCAATTGCCAAGAATATTAGTATTAATCCCAAGAACAATAACAACGAGCATCAACAACAACGAAGAAATAGTACTAGTCTTATTGTGAGACGTCAAGGTGAAGGCAGTAATGCCATGAATCACTTACAAGTAGTCAAGTACGGCCCAATCAAGAAGCAAAAATCGGTGGAGGTTTTATTGCCGGCACCGGCGCCGTCGCCATCGCCGTCGACGAGGAAGAAGATAATGACAAAGGAAGAGAGACTGAGAAGGACAAGGTCTGAGGATATATCAAACGCTTCTGGGATCATCACAAAGCATGTCTTTAGGAATAAGGTCAGAAGGTACAAGCTTTTGGAAGAGGTTTCAAGTTGAAGTAGTTTTAATTCCTAGAAGCTTCTCCTACCAGAAATTTCAATGCTTTTTCTTTTTTCTTTTTTCTTTTTTTAAAAAGACACCCTTTTTTGTTTTTGCACAGACAAGTATTGATAAACTGAGAGTGTCATGGTTTTGTTTTGCTGTGGGAATTTTGCCGTAGGTGAAGTGTGGTTCATTGTACAGAACACTTCTAATGGTGGACAACAGAAACGGATCTTTAATTTTTATTTTCTTCTCTCTTTTGTATAACTTAAATAACTAGTATTGAATTATGATTTTATGCGGTTCTATTAATATTATTAGTGAATGTTTGTGATGTTTATTATTAGCAATATCACTGGGATATGCTGAGATTTGATTAAGATTTGTTTTTATATTTTCTCTTTTCTATTTCAATTAACTAGTTGTTATACCGTGAATATGGCAATTACTTTGTATAGCTATATTTATACGCCATCTGTTTATATATAAAAGAATATCATATATGCTTCTCGTATATACAAGCCGAGAGGTTTTTTTTTTTTTTTTAGAAATTTGTCTTTCTTTTATCATTTATGAATAGGTTTATCTATTGTTTGATTTTAATACAATCTCAATATTTATAAGTTGATTTCCAATGCCTATTATAATTTACATCAATTAGTTTGAAATGGATAAGTACTATGGCTTGATCAGAAATAAGGCTCAATGTAATTTTATATGCTAATAAATTATAATTATAATTATATTGTTATGGCATATAGCTCACTATTTTTACTAGTTTTAATTATAGATTAATTTTAATATATATATATCATATGTATTATGTAATTTATCAAGTAATGGTATCATCATCATGCACGGCAATGCAGATCAACATTATCAGACATCAGTTAATTAAAAATTATCAACAACTAGTCACATGGTTGCATGTGTACCAATTGTGATTTGTCATTTCTTTAGCCTACACAAGTTAAAAGAAAACAATTTTTTGGACCATACAATCTTTCACTAGTTACTCGTCGAGTTAAAGAAAAAAGTGCATGTATAAATAAATCTAGCTGCTTCGTCAATGCAACAATTGCGTGATAGGAAATTAAATATATATATATATATATATATATATATGATAATTTAAGAAGGGATATTTATTTTTTCAGTTTATATTCTCTGTTTTATATTAACTTAAAAACTATACTTTCTATTTTTGGTCTCATCAGATGTACGCTTTCATATTATATTTAATACACAAATTTATACCTTACTTAAGTCAATAATTGAATTGAGATATAGAGGTAAATGACATTTTTTTAAAGTACTTTTAAGATAAATAATCGTAACTTTTTAAAATTAGGTAAATGACCATTTATTAGTGATAAACTTGAGTTTGAGTTTATAGAGTTTAACACTGATAAACTCGAGAAGTTTATCAGTTAAACTCAGATTTATTGGTGAAAAACTTAAGTTTATCAAGTTTAATACTAATAAACTTCTCGAGTTTATCAGTTAAACTCAGTTTATCACTGATAAACGATCATTTACCTAAATTTAAAAAGCTATGATAATTTATTTTAAAGAGGCCATAAAAAGAGCTTCTCAACATAATTTCCTTAGTTAAAATTTGACCTTTAAAATGACCAAATTATCTTGGGTAAAAGAGAAAAAAATTTAAACTTTCAAAAAAGAAAAAGAAAACAATAATAAAAAACTCGAAACACCCCTTTTATGGATATTTAGTACATTTTTAAAGTAAAAAAAACTTAACATTAAGTTTTTGTTTTGTTTTTAAAGTTCTGTTATTTTTCAATTTGATGGTATTTTTTGTAATTTTTATGTCAAAATTAAAGATTAATTAAAAAAGTATAAATTTGTTTATTAAATTTAATCTTAAGTTACACAATTGATGCGATAAAAAAAAAAAAGAGTTTGAACAAACCAAAAATAGAAAGCATAAAATGGCAAATAACCCATTTAAGAATTCTCCTTTACATAGATTCCAATTTGCGAAGTTGCAAGCAAGAATATTTTGAATTTTGGTTCATCTATTGGACAGCTTCAGATTCCCAGAAGAAAAGATGATTCTAGACGTTGATTATTTGTGCCAATCATCCAATACAAGAACCAAAAAAAAAAAAAAAAAATTTCTTTCAATAAAAAAAAATTATAATAACTATAACAAGTTGACTTGGTAAAAGCATAGGACAAAACAGTGCATAACTTGATCTTTATTTTATCATCAAACTTCTTTTTTTTCTTTCTAGAATAAAATCATTTCTTTTACGCTAAGACATTCTTTCTTGTAGCCATTAGCCGATGATGTATGAACAAATAATTTATATTTCCCAATTTTTTCACTCGTTCTCACAGCGTGTATCATGGGCTTTTTCTCCCTATCTTTTGAAGCCGTGTTCCATGGGCAGAAAGTAAGTCAAGTCAACAGATCGATTGAAGTGCTTTGGATTTATAATGTGAAAAAACTAAAGCATATTGGGAAGAAAAAAAAAAAAAAAGAACTTATATAACCACTTTAAGCTTGTAGGTCCTTAATGTGATTTTGATATGGTGCCACCACAACTCAACAACCTTAGTGAACAAACTCAATAATTGCCAACATATCCCTATGGATTATTATGTCGGTTGAGTTGTTTCCAAGAACCATATATATATATCTATATATATATATATACACGTATATATAATATAATATAATATAATATAATATAATGTCACATTATTATGTGTGGCCAATTTTAGCAGGTTTTAATCATATCATATCACTCATCTATAATAGGAGATAGCTGTGATATTTCATGAATACCTAACCTGATTAAATGTAACCATAATCACAATGTTATCAATTAATCATGCATGTATATTCTTTACATCATCATCATCTTCATCATTGATGAGGCAATTTATAATTTTGTTTCTAGAATTGACACATATCACGAGGTTCTAACCATTATATATATTGTGGACACCAAGCAAGTGGAGCAATATGATCATGGTAGGTCAAATCCTAGGTTTATGTGACTAGGACCAATTGATTAGGTACTAATACTGCTTTGAACAATCACATACATATGAAAATGTATAATTAAATATAAATTTTATACTATATGCTTTCCGAATTATCTAAGATAGGCTCCACTTTGATCAATATTAACTTGGGAAATATATATATATATATATATATATATATATTGTATCTTCTTTCTATAGTAATAATACCTTACCTAGAGAGAGAGAGACACAAACACATATATACTTGAAAAAGAACAGAATATAACAGCATATCTAGGCTGGACTTGATCAATTTACTAATTGCGCATGCTACCGACCTTCAAGCCAAGATGTTGCCTATGTTTCCAAGCTATACAATATTAATATATAGAATGCAAACAAACCCAAACTGATCACAACTGGTGGTTATGATTTTATATATATGTGAAAAATACGTGTATATATGTGTGTGTGTGTGTGTGTGGGGACAATTGGGAAAATCAGGAGGCATATATTAGTGTTATTACCAAGTACTATAGCTAGATCATGAAGAATTAATGAATTAGACTTTCCTTGCTGAAATCTGGTTGCAGTTGGGGGAGAAAATTATATATAGAGATTCAGGGGTATTTTGGAAAATTACTTGTCTTTACGTTTAGAGAACATGCGTATTTGTTTATTGTTGAGAACATTAATGTAATAATAAAGGGGAAAAATTAGCTTCATCGAAAAAAAGAAGAAAAAATTAGCTCGGTCTCATGTAGTACATCTCTCTCTCTCGTGTACACACTGTTGGGTCTGTTTAAGATAAGCTTCCTAATATTGGTGGTTGCGATTTTATCAAATTAATATTTCAATCTCATGAGTCCCATCCCCCATGATTTATGAAATTGTAATGGTTCATTTAGTCTACGGCTCAGAATAGTATAGTTTAAACTGTATGATTGAAACTGTGAGTTTTTAGCTGTATAGTTTAGACGATAGTATTGAATTGGTGTTTAGAACGTGAAAGTTTCAAATGAAAATTAAAATTAACATCAATTTTAAAACGAGAATTGATGTTTAGAAAATATGGTTTATGAAAGAAAAACGAGAATGAAAATGATATTTAACATAGAAAATTGTTCAAACTATGTGAACATAGGGGAACAAAGTTTAGATTTTGAGGGTTTAGATCGTTTTAAAACTGTCCTCTATTGTTTAAATTGACCTTAGTTATTACTCTACTAAACGTCAGTTTGAATCGTTTATGGTTTGAACTGTCTTAAACGGTTTTGAACCTATGTACCAAACGGTCTGTAAGTGTTTTTTACGTTTTTGGGAACCATATTTTAGCGGGGTCAATTTGATAAGCACAACTTTTATTGTACTACTTTTGATTCCTATAACTTTTGTAAAAAATAAAAAATTAAAACATACTACTTTTAGAAAATAGAAAGAGAGAGGAGAGAGAAAGACGCATGGGGGAGAGAGAATAGCGTGAAACATAGAGTGAGGGAAAAAGAGAAAGAGAGGAAGAGTTAGGTGATGAGATTTTTTGTAGAGATAATTTAGACATATTATATGTCAAAAGTGACATGAATTAAAGATTTAAAAAAACATAGTATAAAATATTAATGGTGTTTAAAAAATGGTATAAGAGTTAATTTTCTCTATTTTTTTCCTAATTTTAGTGCCGTGTTAAAAGTCAAGCCCATGGGCTAATCTTGCATAGTCATGCCTGAGCACACGCACACGTACAGTGAGATCCATTCATGATGATTTAAATATTTGGGCTACCTAGGCGTCATGAACACAAATGATCATGAGAAGTGGATCAAAAGATATCAAATTTGAGGAATGCTATTAAAAAAAAAAAAAAAAACCATCTTTGAATATATCTAAGCATTGAAAGACTTGTGTCACGTAAATTAATTTACTGGTTAAAGGTCAATAAAATATGGCATACATTCAAAGACATAAAAGTTGTGACATGCCACCTAATTTTTGTTCTTAGATTTTCCTTTCTCTTCTTCTCTTTGGCAATGTTTTGCACATTGAAGTGGATAGGATTATGAGAACAATTGTATTAATGTATTCGTTACTCAATAAAATTTTATTAGAAAAAAATGTTTGAAATTTTACTTCATTATAGATCATATTACATTAGTTTACGACAAGCTCTGGCGGTGGGCGACGACTAATCTTGAAGGTCCGGTAGCCGGTGGGGTTGGTCAGTGGCCCTCTTGTAAAAACATTACAACCCAATTCAGGGATTGATAAGTCCCATGTATTCATGTGGTTAATTCCACACTTGTGGGACTATTTTTTCAGTCAATGAACTCGTTCTGATCAATATTAGTCCCCAAATTACACGGGATCGAGATTATTTATCCTAATCCTCGTATGAACCTAGTGTAACAAACACCCCTTTTGTGAGACAAGATTTCTTATTTAAGATGCATACCCCTCGCTGTAAGTTTGATCTCGTTAGTTTTATACGTGAAATTAATATATGAAGGATATTAATGCATCTTTAATAATAAGGTGTTTGGAAGGGTGGTGGGAACCATTGTAGCATGTGAGAGTTTTATACTGTAGCATATTTTTTTATTTGTTACTGTAGCATGTGAGAGCTTTACACTGTTTATAACTGAGATTGTGGTGGGAACTGAGTGGTTCCCACCACTGCCAAACACCCCCTAAGTTGTGGGAGTTATTATCGCACAACTCTTGTAAATAAGGTGGAAAAATGGAGACTAGTAACTTGTCAGACTCATGTATTTCCTTTAGAAAATCATATAATTCTCCTAAGGTTTAGATCAAATTAAACATTCGACCTTGTGCTCACAAGAATTAGTTACAAAACGTCTCTCCTTTCACACTGTCAATTCCTTTAAATTCTATCCCTTATAAAAATCCTTTAATTGATTTAAGCTCATACTATTAGGCGAGTTTCACTTCACAAATCCCTTTCTTATAACTATTTTTAACGTTGTTTAAATGCAATCACTATGAATAAATCTCTCATAAGGGTGGAATTTTTAGAAAACAATCAACAATTTCAAGAGTTTGTAAATCCTAAAATTATAGTTTGAACATTGTATTTCACTTGATTGCGGGCAACGAACCACTACCGACGAGTCATGCAACAAATTCATCAAGGAGTCTAGAATTTTGGACATTATACACACACAACACACATATTTTTAGGTAAAGATGAATGCATGTATGGAAGCTCTCGGCTCGACAAAAGCAGAAAGCTATCTTCAAATCACAAATAGATTGTTTTGAATCACCCATGTGTTAGCTTTGTCATGTGTCATTCAACGTTATGATGTATTCCACATGTCAATGCTACATAAGTGCGAGTAACAATTACTCGGAACAAGGATGAATCTAAATTAAAAGAGAATGTCAAGAGCCGATCCAAATTCTTGACAGGAATATGTAGAGCCTAAGTTACCAAGAGATTCTGTTAACCAAAGATTCGTAGCAGCACCACTACAATAATGGCTTGGGGATGTAACTTGGAAACATGAAAGCGATAGACAAAAGTAATATCCATATCTGTTCGGTGCTTGAGTAAATATTTCATTTCAAGATCGAGATCTTCTTAAGGGGAATGGAGTTGTAAGACCCACAAAAACTAAAGTTAATTAAGTGTCATTTGCTAGGTAAATTAAGGTTGTTAGTTTATGCCAAAAATTAGTTTATAATGATTGTTGACATTTTTGAGCATGAAATGTAATTTGTCATTATTCTTTTTTATTTTTGAAAGTTCTCACTTTTGACCTATAATTTTTTAATATTATAATTTTGTCCTAGGTTTTTAAGTATATTTTCAAAAGGTGGATATTGTTATTATTATGAATTTTTACGGTCATAATTCTCTTGTAATCTTATGGATTGAGGATGCTTAAATCTAAGTTATTTTCATTCAATTTTAATCAGTCACTTCCCTGGGTTTTGGGACATGACAGAGTGTACATACATACATGCATACATCATACATATATATATGCTCGATGTCTAGTCGTACTGATAAGTCAAACAATCTCGATGAAGCGTGCATCAACAAATATGAGGGTAAGGACCTCCAGAAGTCTAGATGGTTATTACAAGAAGTATGGTCGGAATTTTTTTATGCTAGATTTTGTAAGCCTCCTTTGTTTTTTAAGCTATTTAAAAGAATCGTCAGTTGAGTCAAGAAGGGGGCCTAGTGTCCAAAGGTTCGAGTGCCAACCTTGTACTTGATTCAAAGTGTCTATGACCATGCCCACTAGTTAAAAGTAAGGACCCGATAATAGTGTGTTAAGCTTACATTAGTATTTGGATAGCCTATTCACTAAGTTCTTGTTAACATATGCCGATCTCTTCTCAGACATTTTATTATTTATTATAAAAACGATAGGAGGTTCAACAATGAGTTATGCCTTCAAAAGAAAACAATTTTTTTGGTGGGAAGCCAAAAATACCCACCAACGGGAATACATCTTTTAGCCATCAAATCTTCAAAATTTGATCAGTTTTAACAGTTTTAAAAGCACACATTAGGGGTTCTATAAGAGAAATCCCCATAAATAATATCTGGACCTTTTAACTAACACTGTTTTTGTCTTTGCTGTTCGGTTGGTGGGTTGTCAACTTTTCTCAGTGATGGACATGGAATTGAATAAAGATATGGTGCCCCTTTGACTCCTAACATCAGATAGACATTACACATACATATCCATATAAAAAGAATCATTTATATATTTTTCATCCAAAATATTTAAAACAGTCTATTCTTTTAGATTCGTAAGAGATGAAAAATAAATTAAAATTACTATCATATATCCCTGAATTCAAATTCTGTATCGTTATCTTTTGCCTTGTTCGTCATCATTATCATTGTTATATCATGTAAATAATAATAACTACAATCTGTGCTTTATTCTCTCTATTGGACAGTTTCCTACGATTCTAATTAATCACAATATCATGTGTACGCCAAAATCAGAAATCTAATAACTAGAGTTAAATGGGAAAAATAAACAGAAGTTTTAAACATAATGGTTAGTGCCGTTCCACATGTTAAGTTCACAAAAATAATTGAAGCAAGAGGAATTTATTGGTACATAATAGAATCACGATCAAGTAATAAGAAGAAAAAAAAAAGCATAATTACAAACTTTTTTTACGGGCAGTTTCCATCAAACTATAATATGATAATATATATATGATATAGGAGGCATTTGGATCCCATTTGCAAAAGCCTCCAAAGCCAGATTATGCCCTACACAAGTACTGGAAAGTGGTTAGGTAAGAAGGCTCAGTCACTTCGTATTCATTGGATGGTGACTCATGACCAAAGCATCTCAACTAGAGATCATGCTTATAAGATATGATTCCCGCCAGTTAATTAGTATAAGAAACAGTTTGAAATTCTCCTTATTATGACTTTCTCTTTAAAATAACTAATAAAAACAACTAGTTGAACTTTACAAGTTATGGTTCAATTTTGCAGCCATAATTATTAATCCTTTACTATCATGCCATATTGCCCAATCTAAATTTAATTATTTAGTTGGCCATACCGATAATTTTTTATGGATTTTTTTTAATGGAAGGACTCTTTGTATTTTGCAACATTATAAAACTATACTTGTCTCCCGCTATGAGGGCAAGAATGATTAGCATCATGATAATCGGGTCAAGAAATAATTTTATCAAATCTGTATTCAATTAGATCGAGAAAAGGTTAGATTGACTGCTAATACAAATAAGCAACGATGTTTAATTAAAAGTCTTCCCCTCTAGGATCAGCAGTATTTATAGCCTGAGCAATTAAACTGAACAAAACGTTGGGAATCATGAATGAATAGTGGCCCCTTTGGTTCATAGTACTACTACACGAAACCTTTATCACGGCGGTTTTAGACTGCGGTGAAAAACATTTGTAAAACCAACGTCAATTCAAGGGTTATTGTGAGAGTTCAAAGTTGACACGTTCAAAAACTCACGTTAAAAGATATCATAATGAATTCAAACGGAAAATTTAAACAAAAATTTAAATTTTTGTGAAAGAAAATACTTTTAAAAAACTTTTAATTATAGTTAAATCTACAAAACAAAAATCTCCTGCATTTTAGTGTTATTCAAAAAGTATTTTTTGATTTTTATTGCTGCAAAAGAATATCATCAAATTATATTGAATGGATAAATGTATACATTTTCTTTTTTCTTTTTTTAAAATTGGTAATTTCATTCCAAATTAAAAGAATACAATCATTAATTTAGATGTGAAAAATCCTAATGCATACAACAACTCAACCTCGACAATGAATTGGGACCTTCAAAAAGTTCGATTTAAACACTCGAAGGAGTAAAACATATACTAAGTTCTAATACAAGGAAACTAAATGGGTACATCTCTTTTCGACCACACAAACGTTCTTTTAGACATATCATAATAGGCTGTAGATAACTCCGATTAAACAAGATCGAGAGGCTAAGGCCGCTAAGGCCTAACACCACATTGCAAAGCATAAAGACTTGTGAAATACTGGAATGTGGGGAAACCACCTCCATTATTACAATGGAAAACTCAAATGACAAAAACGCATTTGGTAAAAACATGAATGCCATTATTTGACAATTATAAGAACTAAAGCAAAAAAGGATAACTAAACAACAACGGAAGGAAAACCGGTGATTATTCGAACCTAACCACGATTGAGCATTGATGCCATGGTAGGGCCTGAGATCCAAGGGGAAGCCAGAGAAAACCCAAGCTGTTTACGCATAGAGACCACCCATTGCTGCTTGCTGCCGCCAACCATCCTCGAATTAAAAAAGAACCACCCCAAAGGCATAGTTCCTCTAGCCAGAGACCGAAATCTCCAGGAGACAGCAACCTTTGAGCGCCAACCAACTCCCAGCCTACAAGACAGTCACTCTCCAATCTGCCCTCTTAGCCACCTCTAACAACCGCCCCAGCCAGATCACATGGGGAGAAAAAACTTACCTCCTACACCTGACATGCCTTTTCCCATCTGAGAAAGAAACAAGATGCCAATTGACCTGATGCCATCATCGTTGTACATGGGCGGGAGTCTAGGGATAAGTGAAGGCTGACCAGACTTTAGCCTTTCGAAGCCTCACATAGAGGCGACAAGAAAAGTTAGGAGAAACCCTAGAGGGGAAAAAAAAAAGGAGAGGAAATAAAGTCTTAATATGTGTACTTTTTCTTAGTCAATGCTTAATTTAACCCAAAAAAAATTATCAAAATATCCTTCTAGTAAAAATAAGTGAAAAAAAAAAGAGAAAAATAATAAATATTTAAGGAAAAAAATCAAATATATATCTGAACCTAAACTTAAAAGAAAAAACCAAATATATAATCTATCTAAACTTAAAAAGAACCCTAACTCATCACCCCTCACTACAACCACTTACCCAAAACCCATCCCTATTGCAGTCCATGCCTAGCCCACCTCGTCATCATCCGTGCCTCACTCCATTCGCCCCTACCTCCATGATTCCATCCTCGATTCGGTTGAACACCCACAACCACAGACAAACCTCCGCCTTTTATCATCAAAATTAAATATGTTAATTGAGACAAGATACACAAATATTTATATAAATGTAATCCAATTATATACCTTTGCAGTAATAAGAGACACAGGATATACTTTTTGAATAACACTTAAAATAACTAACCAAAAAAAAAAAATTAAGACATTGAGTAATAACCGATTTGTTTTTTCAAATGTAATGAGTTCTTATATGCAGCCACGAAAAGCGGGAAAAGAATTTCCTTTTTGTTTTGTTGATTATAGCTAATAATAGCTATTATTACTTGCAAAGTTGTTACTACAAATACATTCAAGCGATAGTCATCAATAAATTTATGTGATTTACTTTTTTTTAGGATATAATTAAACACTTTTTTATCCAGAGATATTGTTTGTTTTAGACCATAAACAATTATGATTTTCCATTGCATATTATACTATTCTGGGTTTTCTTTCTGTTTTCTTGTAATGATAATATCAACATCATTATAAACTTTATTAGAGAATGAGGACGATCGATCGGAGAGAAAAATGATGGGGGCAGGCGCATAAGCAAAATTCTTTTGCAGAATAGAATTATATATTAATTACGTCTTTGTATTAAAAAAAAATTTCCACTTCGATTCGCTTTCACATTGGAAAAAGACAATTGACAAGATATCACTTGTAAAAAAATGGACAACTTTGTGCATTTAAAGCTAATTTGCCCCGTCCACATGTCGTTCGCACGTGACCCACTTTGGTTGAAAGTTGAAACTGACACGCAAGATTTACAGAACGAGGCGGATATAAAAACGGGCAACTTCGATTTTTACCGCGGAGGGAGGGAGAGATTTAGATGGAGCGCAACTGTAGAAAAGCATTTGGCAGCAGAATGAACAAAAAGGGTGTTTGAAGGAAGGTTGAAATTAAAAATGTTAGCTTAAAAATTATAGTATATAATAGTTTTATATTTTTATAATTTTTTGTTAATGGTTTTAATTGGTATGTTAAATAGAAGCTAAGACGTAACTGGAGTAGTATTTTATGTTTTCTTAAAATAGATTAGTATGTTAAATAGAAGCTAAGACGTAACTGGAGTAGTATTTTATGTTTTCTTAAAATAGATTAGTACAATAGTTGAATGTACACAAATAATGTTTTTATTTTTTTGCTTGAATAAAATGGTGGATTCATATAAAGTTTTCTTAGCACACATAATATGTCTATAAAAAATACTAGGGTCATTCTCTCTTTCTTGATAGAATAGTACATGTTATTAGCACTAATTTAAAAGGAAAAAAATAGTATAATAGAGTGTTTGGCATATATGATGCCTCTTTGATTATATAAATATACGTTTATGGTAAATTATGTACTTGAGTGCATTTTGTGATTGTGTGGAGGGTGATAGAAAATCTGGATTTTAAATTTGACCATATTGCAAATGGGGCAAAAATTGAACATAATTGGGATGTAAAATGTCTGTGCAATTGGCTAAAGTCAAAATGAACATCATATCCGCAAACTTATATATAGTGAATACCCAAATGTTCATGAGGCCGAGCAAACAAAATAAATATATAATTCTTATGCAAGTAGCAAGTACGTTGAGTAATTTTCACCCCATTGGATCTGCCATATATCTCGTAAATGCTACATATCTTAGTTTTCACAAATTACTTTTTGAATTCTAATTTTGTCCCAAATTTGATCCCTGATACAAAAATTTGCGAATAAACGTCTTCTTTGAATAAATGACTTTTGAAATTCAAAAGTTTCTGTTAATACGCTATAGGCATGTGTAACACCCTTGAATTTTAAAGTGGAATTAATTATGTTAAGTTTAATTATTAAGTATGCCAAGCATGAATTTGTTGTCAATTTTAGTCATTTAAGATCTTATTGCACTTGTTATATTTGAAAATTTGATTTTTAGTTCTTAAAATACCAAATGATATTTTTATACCACATTTTTTTCATATTTACGAAAATACTCTTGACTCTTTTATTTTTCCCTGTCTCTTTTTTTCTTCATTTTCCCGTCTCTCTATGTACACTTTCTTTCCCTCTCTTTTTCTCTAATTTTCGCATAGATTTGAGCAAGAATTGAAGTTCAAATCATCAAGCCACCAAGTTTTCTTTCAAAAACGTTCAAATTTGAGGTTAGCCTTTTTCTCGCTAAATGTT
This sequence comes from Artocarpus heterophyllus, assembly GCA_025403435.1. Taxonomy (NCBI): domain Eukaryota; kingdom Viridiplantae; phylum Streptophyta; class Magnoliopsida; order Rosales; family Moraceae; genus Artocarpus; species Artocarpus heterophyllus. The sequence goes on from CM046334.1 coordinate 19,669,173, forward strand.
TGAATTTCGTTTTGAATCTCTATGTATATTGTAATCTGAGTTTTGATAAGCTTGAATGACTGTTTAATTTAAGTTTGTAGGACTTGTTTTAACATAAATCTAAGCTTTATATGAACAAAAATTGATTTAATCAAGTTATGATATTTTTCTTTGATTTTCAAATCCATTGTGAAATTGAGTTTAAATTTGACGAAAATAGTTTAAATTTGTTCTACTATGATTTATATGCTTTTTATGTGATTTTCAAGCTATGGGATTGAGAAAACATGATTAAAATTGGATTTTTGAGCTTAAGGAGGTCGAGACTTAAAGTCTCGGGTCCCCAGATTTTGTCAGTTTGACAGGCTAAACTTGATCTTCAGCATGTCAGATTCAAGAAGTTCGGCAGGCTGGATTCATATCTTCGGCAGGCCGAATTGTAGCAGTTTGGCAAGCTGGTCTAGATGTTCGGTAGGCCAAACTGGGCACGTCTAGTAGGCCGCACTAGGATGTTCGACAAACCGGACTATCAACTTTGAAAATTGTATTTTTTTTTAGGCTTTCAATGTTTAATAATTTAGAAATGTTTTAAAAAGGATTATGATTTTGGGTCATAATTATTTTGAGTCAAAAGGCATACTGATAATTAAGTTAACATAATAATATTTGTTGAAAGTGATTTCTGATTTTAAATGCAGTTTTCAAGGTTTTGAACGTTTATGGTGCCTACGTTGAATTTATTTAGAGCTTACGTTATTGGATTTTAAGTGAGGTAGGATATTTTCTATCCCTTTCTTTGGTAGCCCTTTTTAAACTGTTTTGGCCAAATGCTTGACCTTTTGAATGATTGATGAAATAATTTCTGTCTTTGATTTTGAAGAATTATATTTTGATATTCTTTCTTATTTCCAAAACCCGTACGGTGATTCATTATCAAATTTCTTACAAGTAAGTGTTTATTGATTTTTGTTAAGATCTTGAGATTTGGTTGCAAATAATAGTTTTATTTGTGATAATTGTTTTTAAATAACTTGCTTTAACTAATTATCCTACTGAGCCTTTCGCTCATGTTTTATTGTTTTTTTTTTAAATCAACCTTTCCAGTTTGAGGAGGAAGGATGGACCCACGATCGTAACCTGGCTCTATGGGTTGAAATGGTATTTTCTCTAGAACTGTTGTATGATATATGTACTGTACGACTTGTCTCGATCTTGATGTCGTTTTCGTCTGTCAATTGTATAATTTTAATTTATTATAGAGACGATGATTTTTAGTATACTTATATTATTATTATTATTGATGATAATTGTATTTTATTTTCCTACCCACCTTCGTAAGAAGCATTTACGTGGTGATGAATGAGGATAAGATCTCGGCCTCACCTTCGTGGCATTCATTTGATGGTGACCACCAATGATATTTATTCACTTTTTGCATATACTTTTTTAATTTTTCTTTATTTACCTTATTTACTTCTTTTAATTTACTTTATTTTCATCTTCTTTACCTAAAACTTACTGACCCCCTCCCCAGTGCGTCACAGTATATGATTATTTATATGAAAGATAAGTAGAGAGTTTCTTTATAAATTTTAGTGTTAGAAATCAAAATGACTAGGAAACAAAGGTGCGTTTATGGTAAAAAAACACTAAAATTCTCCACCAATGGAGAATAATCTAGGGTTCAAGTTGTTTAGGATTGTATGTGCCCCACTATTTAACTTTAAAGTTAAATCTATCCTCACCTAGTTCCTCCTCTTCCAACCATTTGAAACACAAACAAAAAAACTTGATTGAAAAGAAAACTCAAATACTAACCATATACTCGGGATTCGATTCGATTTCATTCATTGCTCACTAATTAAAACAAAGCCTAAAATGAAAGAGAAAAAAATGGGCACTGCAAATGAAACCGCTTGAAAAACTCAACAAAAAATGGTGATAATATGAGAAATAGAATAAAGGACAAAAGAAAAAATAAAAGCACAAATCAAAAAGGAAAAACAACTGGCCAATTAAGTTGTCACTAAATTATCAACACAAGGTTGAGGAGAATGATATCCTCAAATAACAAAATAAAAAGCACAATAAAAATTACGACAAAAAACTCAAAAATTAACCCATTTCTACTACTGCAAATTTAGCACTTGCCCATTCTTTCCATAAATATTTGGATGACAAAACAATACTCCACAATGATACAATCCTTTTTCTTTTTTTTAATTTGTAGAAAATTCACTTGTAGACAAAGGAGCAAAAACTCTTCTTGACAATTAACATATCTAAAAACCTAATCCCAAATACAAAAGAAATTCAGCCAAAATAGAGGGGCATAATGCTCTTTTGGACGACCTAGAAGAGGCTAGGAAAGGGTCCTCAAGACGGAGGGCAAGTGAGTTACAGCGCTCCAGCGTTTAGCATTCGACGGTAGCTCAGAAACGAGGCTTGGGTTGTTGGACGATCGTCGGACTGTTGCAGTGTCATGGAGGTCGCGAGAACCATTGCTGGTGGCTGGAAGTGAAAATTGCGCTATGGGAGTAGGGGTCACCCACTTAGAGGGCGTGGAGGAGGGCACAAATCACAACGAGGCTAGACCATATCCAACAGGCTCTCCAGTGGACATAGAAGCAAGATAGACTGAGGGCTTAGAGGGAGATGGGTTGTGACGACCCTGCCTTTTCGGGTAGTCACTTTACTTTCTTAAACTTCATTTCGTAAACAGTAATCTTACTTACTTAGTAAGAAAAATACTAAAATAATTTTTTTAAAACATTCTTTGAAACATTTTTAAGAACTGTTGTGACCTCTGTCGCCATTCATGTCGAGATCTCGCTCAACACTTGTCTTTAAAACCATTTTAAATCATTTCTTAAAACTTATTAAGAAACATTTACTGAAGCATTGATCAAAATTTAACTTTACAAGAAAATAAAACATTTTGTAAATATATCATAAAACTTTAAATAGAATACATTTCTTAAAACTGTGATTTTCTCAAAACTTTGAAAACATTACATTATATAGTGGAAAACCTTTCCATTGTAGCGGAAGCAAACTGTGGTGGTATTCATACTCAAATCCTCGCATCCGTCCTCCACAGCACCCAACTCTTCTAAGAGTCCTACTAGTCGCCCACATACTACCTACAGCATGAAGAAACTTGTTATGAGCTTTCGCTTAATAAGTTCAAACATATTCTCACAAAAACCTTTTCTTAAAACGTTTTTCAAAAACATTTTCCATAAAAATTTCTGAAAACATTTTTCATAAAACATTTCTAAAACGTTTCTAGTAAATGTTTTAGAAAAGCAATATCTGCAATGTTTTTCATAAACGATTTTCATAAAATATTTAGCATAAAACAATCCTCAGATTTCTCTTCATAACGTCATTTATGTTTTCATAAACACTTAATATAAAACATTCCTCAGAATGTTTTCCATAGGATATAAATGTTTCATAACAAGGAAAATCAATAATGCATGTTTTCATTTATTCTCAATTATGAACTCAATTATGAGCATTTTATGAACATTCTTTTCTTACTTTAACTTCTACCTTCGTTTCTTAACTTTCCTTATCTTACTTTAACTTTCTATCCTTATTATTTATCTTTCCTTATCTTACTTTAGTGTTCATACCAACATCATTAATCATGAGATCATAAATGTGATGATTCCCTTGCGAAAGACTTGAGACCATCGAACATCAAGGTCATGTACCTCACATCTAGGATATCTAACTTTAACTTTACTTTCATTACCTCACAACAAGGAGGCTGGTATGACACTTTCTTTTTATCTTTATGTTACCTTCTTATTAACTTTAGTGAGCATTTCAAATGCAATCACATCATATGCAACACACTTGCAAGTCATAGCTTGTACTGTAAAATCTATTACATAACAAATGCAACTTATAGCATAACAAATGCAACATAAAACACAAACACATTTTGCTAATCATAATTTGTACTCTGAAACTTATTGCATCACAAATGCAACTTATTGCATAACAAATGCATCATATAACGCGATCACATTTTACAAATCATAACTTTTATTCTGAAACTTATCGCATAACAAATGCAACATAAAACACAAACACATTTTGCTAATCATAATTTGTACTCTAAAACTTATTGCATCACAAATGCAACTTATTGCATAACAAATGCATCATATAACGTGATCATATTTTACAAATCATAACTTTTATGTGAAACTTATTGCATAACAAATGCATCATAAAATTTATAACTTAAGCTATAAAATATTATGCATTATCAAAATGCAAAACATACTTTAAATACTTTAAAAATCATAACTTTAACTTTTAAAAACGTTATGCATATCAATATGTAGATAGACTTTAAACATAACAGTTGCAAATTTGTTGTAAATCTTGCTTTGAATCTTTAAAACTTTTTACATAATAAATGCAAACATACTTTAAAAGAAACTTGCATAATAATTACAAACTCATTTACAAACGTATATGTAAGCATTTGAAAACTATTTGCTTCATGCTGTAGGTGAAGTTTGAACTTACCCGGACTATGCTCTAGCATTCTCTATTTCATTGTTGTCTCATTCCTTTTCCTTCCATTAGTCGGCTTCTGTGTCCTGATCATACGACAACCGACTCATTAATTAACTTTCTTTTTATCAATCCACTCGATTGATAATAAAACGTAAACATTAACCATTCTTTCCTTTTAACATTGACTTGTATACTATCGGTTTACCCTTCTCTTTACTTAGTTTTGTAAGCCACCAGGTTACCATTGTTCTTAAGCGTCCCTTAGTTAAACTTCCCGTCTCACTAGCGGTTTCGGTACTTAACGCATTACGAAACATTTTTCGTCTAGGGACGTTTTGCTAAATCGGAGTGTTCTACTCCATTCTAGCTGTTTTAATGAAAATGACATTTTTATCCTTTACGGTTTTTTTTTCGTCCATTTCGTAACCTATAAAACCTATTGCTTAACTTTAACGTTTCATTACTTACATATTACGGAAAAAATCTTGCGAAGGAGCGTTTTCTAACGTCGGGTGTTTCGAGTCCGTTTTGGCCATTTTTCATAAAATGACCATTTTGCCCTTAACTCTTTTTCCTCTATTATCTCCATAACTAAACTTTAATTTCTTAAAAACTTAGCATCTATGGTACTTACTGCCTACAGTAGTGTAATAATTCTACATTTCTTAGTGAAAAACTCAGTTTTCACACGATTTTATGATTCTGGCCCGAAATATAAAAATATTTACATTTTTGCCCTCGGAACCAAAAATGACCACTTTATACCAAAACGTTCAGTTTTTCACAACGAATAAAACTTACAAAAGCACTATGGTCGAATTCTAAACATTTCATAACATTTTCATTTCTTGAAATTTTATGCCCAAAATTTCGTAAAATTCATAACTTTTAAACCGGGCAGAATTTTGAAAAACTGCCAATGTTGTCCTAACAGTTTCGACGAGTTCCACAACTTTTGTGTTGTAATTTTTGTGAAATTCTAACGTTTAGGGGGACTTTTTGACTGATTTTTAAATCCGTCGAGAATACCCTTTTTCTTTGCAATTTAGTCCCTTTTCAAATTTCATCAAAACCCTTATTTTCTTCTTTCCATCATCGTCACCATCAACTTATAACATAAAATAACCATGCCATAAGGCCCATATTACATGACATGGCTTAAACATTTGATCAAACACTTAAAATCCATTAAAAACATAAACTTTTTCAAGCATGAAGTTTAGAATTTTACCTAAACTTCTTCAAGCCTTTTGATCCTCCTTTGAAATGCTTGAAAACCTTCTCAACACCCTTGACAACATTCATAACAATCCCCATAAAAATCTCAACCAAATCATGAATAAAAACCCTTAAACTTAATAGGTAAAGCTTAGGTTTTACCTGGAAAACTCTTAAATCCCCATGTCCTTCACTTGTTCTTATTTCCTCACATGATTTGGAGCTTGGGATTCATCAAAACTTTGAGAGGAGAGAGCATGGGGGAATGGTTTTGGGCTAGGGAAGAAATGGAGCTTTTTTTTTTTTTTTTTTCCTTCCTTCCGTCCTTCCTTTCTTTCTTTCTTTTCTTTCCTTTCTTTCCTTCTTTCACGTTTCTTTTTCACGTTGGAGACCTTCCAAATGGTCTCTTATACCATTAATGTATATCCACCATTTTTTTTCTTTTCTTTTCTTTTTTCTTTTTTCTTTTTTTTAATAAAAAGGTGATGAGTCATCACCTTGGTAATCAATTAGATTCCTTTGGGTGGCCAAATGTGATTGGCCCACATTAGTGGATGTGGTGGCCCAATCAAAATTTCAAAGTGTCCCACTAACTTTTTACGTAGTCCAAGTTTATACTGACAATATTTTTTCCTATACTATCGGTATTCTTTTCTATACAGTTCATGAGGTTCCATAACCTCCCATACTTGTTTACATTCATCACATAATGTAATTCCAATATTATCTCACTTTATACTGTCCAAATTTATACTGACAATATTTTTTTCTATAATGTCGGTATATTTTCTAGACTGCTCCAGCATTCCTTATTCATCCATATTCTTTAAACAGTATTATTTTTATACTGCTTTAACTTAAACAGTCTAATTTCTATACTGCATAACCTTAAACAGTCTAATTCTTACACTGCATTGTCTTTATAGTGTAATTTTTATACTTTATAATTTTATCAGTATATTTCATTACACTGCATTATTCTAATACTGTATAATTTTTCATGTTATTATATAATATTTTTTTTAAACTGTATTTTTTGTCTTAATATAATCTATAACTTAATGCATTAGAAATTCTCGGGTATTACATGGGTATTCGACGAGAGAATAATTTAGGTTTAAAATTTGGTATTGAGTTTTATGTGGTAGGATATATTATGGTCCCGTTTGTTTTTATTCTCAAAATTTTTATAAATGTTTTCGTACGTTATGTTAAGCAAAAATTTTAAAAACACTCTTAGCATAATTTTAAAAAATCCTCATTTTTTAAAATAAAAATATTTTCACCTATTTTAAAAATAATACCAAACAGCCCCTATAAGTTCAATACTCCTTTTAAGTTTTTCCACTGTTAGATTAAAATTGATTCTAAATCTAACAGTCATAATAAAAAAATCTCTATTGGTAGAGAATTTTTGTGCCTTCTACCATAGCATTTCCAAAAAAAAAAAAAGAAGAAAAAGTAAAGGACACAATTTGACAAATTTAAAACTTGAAAGACTAAGATGACATAATGCTCATTATTTAGATAGCAGCACTAATAATAGGCAATTTTTTTGAGGAAATCAAAAAAGACACTTATCGATGGATATCTATTTTTTTTATAAAAAAAAAAACTTTGACTAGATTTAATGATTTCAAATGTGCACAACTGCTAGCGTACCAGCTAGATAAGTCTTGTACTACTAACTCTAAAATATTAAATAAAACAATCGAAGCCGAAATATGAATGTGTGTAATGAAAAATATTTTTCATCTCCATAAGATTATAAGCCTGCTATTCACAAAATTGTAGGCCTCAATCTAATATGTAGTGTAATTTTTAAAGAAAAAATTATAATACATGACCAAATTATTGTTATGAAATTAAAATCTAACACAATATTTAGAACATCTTAAAAATATCCTTAATGACATAATAATTATCTTAATGATATCACATATTGTACTATAGAATTACATAGTAATAATTTTAATGATATTATTTTAAGACATTTGTCTAATTAAAATATTTAAAAAAAATTTTGATATAAAGAAAGGAATAATGCCACTACTTTTGAGTAAGGCTAAACGTGACTCGTGCCTTTAACCTATAATTAAGATAAAAAGACTTATAATTAACTAAGTTGTTTTTATTTGTTTCTATTTTTAAATTAAATACTATTATTTTATTAACAGTAAAGTTATAATTCCGTACAGTAAATAAGATAGCTATAAAAATCAACCAAATCCTACTTGTGGTAATGATTCGCTGCGTCCCATTAAAATCGTAGTTGGAGCCGTAGAGGGGACAGGTAGGCGTTGGGTGACAGTCAAACGTACTGTTGTTGGATCCAAAAGTGTGTTGAAAAACCAACAAATCCTAACCGCCCATGTTTTGATGTGGTGTTCAAGCCAACCAGAAGCTACCAAATGGCAAATTTGTTTCTTCTTTGTCTATACTCTCTTGTTTTTTTTGGCTGTATCGTTCGTACCATATTTTAGAATGAGATGAAATATTTTCTCTCATATACATAGGTGTTAGCTTTCAGCCAAAATAAATCAATAAATAAAAGAAAAAAGTGTTGGCAAGCTTCATGTTATTTTCTTAAATAAGAAAAACTTCCATGAATTTTAGGCAAAGGAAAACCATGTATAGATAAAATTTGATGTGAGAACGGTCAGAAATTTTTTTACCTTGTTTAACTATGTTTTTAGTTATAAACAGTGTAAAGTTCTCACATGCTACAGTAATAATAAAAAAATCACTATAATATAAAGCTCTCACATGCTCCAATAAAAATGTTTCTAACCATAGTTTCTACCACCCTTCTAATTTTATCTTTGCTTTATTAGTTATCTACTAAAATAAAATAAGAAATATGTGACATAATTTTAGTGCTTATCGCTATTGAAAAAATTGAAAATATGGTTTAAACGCAAACAATATAAAAATTAATGTAAAATAAAAGTAAATCACAGAATAAAATTTTAATATGTTACAATATTTTAAACCAAACAAGTAAAAAGAGGTGTAACATTGGGACAAACAAAAGTTGCGCTGATGCTTGTTTTCTCTTTAATAAGGAGAGTTGATGTATTTTTTCTCCTGCAAGAGTAACCTCCCTCACTCTCATCAGGATTAAAACCAAAAGAGCTTAGAAAAAACAAAAAGAAAAAGAATAATAAAAATCAAGATGAAAAAACAAAAAGGTATATAATCTTTGCTTTGCTCCTTGCACCTTCAACAAAGTGGTCCATGATTTTAAAAAATTTATATTTTTTCAACTATTTTTTTTTTTCTTTTGGCCACCCTTCAATTATGAACAGGCCACAACTTTAATGGAAATAAATAATAGTGTACCTGCTATGGTAAATCTCATAAATAATAAGCACAATATTTCTTAAACCAATTACCCCCAAAAGTAGGTGCTTTCTTAGGTCATCATTTACCTTGTAAGACGAAGCAAAAACAGTCAAGCCAATCTTTGAATCTTCAGTAGCTAGCTTGTGGTCGTTCAAAAGCGTCACGCACCCCTTCTCATTTCAATTATTTTACTCAATCAAAACTCCTGCAACACGTAGCCATATTATATAATAGATTTCCTTGTTTCCTGAATTTTTTTTTTGGGTCATACGAAACACACACGAAATGATAGCCATAATTATAATTTTGTAAGCTCACATAGTAAGAACTTTGCTAAAGCAATGTTAAATTAGTATATATTAATATCAAGTTTTAGTATTTGAGCAAGAAAATCATTTTACACTATCATGTTATTATTGGTGCTAAATTTGATATATGTTATCTTTAATGGTAAATTTGACACTAAGTATAACATATGTCAAATTTTGACATTTAATTTTTTGTTTATTGATTTATTAACCTTTTGATTAACACAAGCATTTTCGTTTTCTTTTAACGTTAGCTTTAAACTTTCAAAACTTAATGATTTTTAAACTAACGGTATGTATTACAGCATAAATCAAAAATTATATATCAAATATATTATTAATAATAATTTTAGTAGTAAATATAATGTTCACATTAACATTTGCATTGAGAGATGATCTAAATTATCTCACCAAATTATCCCACTTAATGCTACACAAAAATATCCATAACTAACCGCCCGTCTTGACCCACACTGCCCCGCTCTCGGTCATTATATGTCAAAGCCGCTCTTTTGGTGGGCGGGGCGGTTTCAATTAACTATTAATAGTAGGCGGTTGCAGATTAGAGTTTGAGACGGCGGTTTCAAATCGTCTCTTTTGTCAATACTATATATGTGTAATATAAATTTTTAAATTTTAAAGAATAAATGATAGGTTTATGTTTGACTTTTGAGTTTTTAATATTATGAGCTTGAAGTTTGAATTTTTATTTTTTTAGGATTTTGATTTTGTTTTTAGAGGAGCATTTTGAACTTTTAAATTTTAAAATTTAGACATTAGAATTTAGAATTTATTAAGCCCTCTATGTTTAGATAGATTATAGTTGGGATTGTACTTTTCAATTATGAAATATTTTGGACTCTAATTTTACATTTATATACTTAATTTAAAATTTAATTTGCACTTGTAAATGCTTATTTTTCAATAATTATATCAAGTTATTTTTATTGGTTACATTAAGTATGTTGAGTCATTAATAAAAATTTATATATAAAAAAAAAGATAAATACAAATACCAAACCGCTCAATATGCTTTCTAAATCGTTCGTCAAAAAATATGCTTAAACCGCTTAAATTTTAAGCAATTATAGTTTAAGCTTTTCTCAAATTTGAATTTTTCTCAAACCGTCAGAAAATGAAATCACCTAAATCTTTCGATAACCGTCCAACCTGCCCGCCGTGCATCCTTCCCACCGCATGAACATATCTCACTCTTGTTCGCTTGGTTTACAAAATCCTCTCAATGACTTCTATTTAACCAAAAATTAAGGGACCCAATTAGCGAATGCTGAAGTGGCAAAGCATAGGTCATTAACAAATATCTCTTTTAAAATTGATTAGCCATGACTTGCATTTAAATGTTTAACAATATTTATAACGGGATTAGGATGAAGCAGAGAAAAGAAAGGCAAATTGCTCTAACAAATGCAAAGTGGCCCATGGCCCCCAACGCTCTTTTTGACCGAACCCAAGAAATTCTCCCCCACAGCTGCACGCTTTTGCATGTGTCAAAATAAATAAATAAACAAAATAAGGAAGAAAATGAAATAAAATAAATTAATATTGGGGAAACACAGACGTGAAAGTTGAAAGTTTGACAAGGGCGATCTTGGGTGTAGTATTCACATCGGCCTTTTCAAACGACAAGAGCTGTAAAACAATTACCACGCGACTTTAAGCACCCAACTCTTCTTCCCTTCCTTTTGCACTAATAATATAATGGCTTTGCCTTTTCCCCCCTCTCGGTTTTCGTTCTCTCCTTCTTCATCACAGATTTATGACAATACCTGATCTGAGAATTATTCACTTCTTATAAGCATCAATGGGTTATCTCTCTTGCAATGCCGAATCGGCGATCGCCACATGCGACTCCTACAACTGGCCGGAACTCAAAAGGAAATCCAAGAACAAAGCCAGAAATCACCATAAGAAGCTCCACAAGATCAGGGATTTTTCCCACGACGACCTCGTCGCCGCCACGAATGGCTTCTCCGCCGACAGCTTCCTCGGCAAGGGAAGCCACGGCAGCGTCTACAAAGCCGTCCTCGACGACGGGAAGCTTATTGCCGCCGTCAAAAGAACGAAGGTCATCCACAACTCCAAAACGACAACGTCCGCCTTCCACGACAACGAGATCGAGATACTCTCCCGCGTCCGCCACCCGAGGCTTGTAAACCTCATCGGCTTCTGCGCCGACTCCGACACCTGCAGAAACGACAGCAAGCTCATCGTCGTCGAGTACATGCCCAACGGGTCATTGTACGACCTCTTACACTCCGGGTCAAGGCCTCCGGGGTGGACGCGGAGGGTCCGGCTCGGGTTACAGGTGGCGAAGGCCGTGCACGCGCTCCACTCGTCGAGTCCCGCCGGTGATCCACCGGGACATAAAGTCTTCGAATGTTTTGATCGACGAGGACGGGAACGCGAGGCTCGGAGACTTCGGATTGGCTCTGAGGGGACACGTGGAGGACGTTCGAGTGAAGTGCACGCCACCGGCGGGGACGCTAGGGTACCTCGACCCGGGCTATCTTGCGCCGGGGGATCTGAGCGCAAAGAGTGACGTGTTCAGCTTCGGAATCCTACTCCTCGAGATCATAAGCGGGAGGAACGCGATCGACGTCAATTACAGCCCTCCTTCCATCGTGGACTGGGCCGGGCCCATCATAAAGAGGGGTGACTACGCCCACGTTTGCGATCCCAGAATCCGCCCACCGCCGGACCGGGCCGTGGCCCGCCACCTAGCGGTGCTGGCGGCGAGATGCGTCAGGTCAACGGCGCAGAAGCGGCCGGCTATGAGCGAAGTCGTAGATTGCCTGAAACTCATTAGTAAACGCGCTCACGCGCCGCCGATGTGGAACAACTTGAGGCGGCGCGTGAGGTGCGCGGAGGTCAACACGGAACCGCTGTTGAGCGGCCACCGGGAAGCTTGCGATGAAAGAGACGTGGAAGCCGTAGCCGCTGTTGCGGCGGCGGCGGCTGAGGAGATTAGCCGGCGTAGGAGGAAATTAGTAACGAGAAGTGTTGAAAATGGAGGAGTTGGTGAAATGCTGCGGTCAAAGTCAGTGAGTTCGTTTGGAGAAATAATGGTTCCGGCGGCGGTAGTGGGAGGGAGTGATCAACGGAAGACGGCGTCGGGAGTGGCGGTGGTGAGGCTGAGGAAGTCGAGGTCGGTGGGAGTGCCGCGTGGGCTCGGGAAGAGAGCTGCAGGGTTCGTGTTGGAGTTGGAGAGGGACGTGTTCATTTCTCGCTCGGAGTTAGCGGGGGAGTTTGATTTGTCTGAGTTGGTTATTAGTTTGGACAAGAAATCTGACGACAAAATTCTCTGAGAAACCATTTGTTTCCCAGTAAAGTGTGGTTGAAACTAACGGTCGAGATTCAGCATGGCTGGATTCGTGAGGGCCTGTTTTTTTATGTCAATTTTGGGTTCAACATGAGTCTTAGATCATACGATGTTATATCGTGATACACTCATCATCACAGGATAAGACTTGCCATCAAGACTTTCAACGAACAAACCTTCAAGCACTTGAGAAGGTCCTTTTGATGGCTTTCATGCTAACGTTGGTGGTCTTCTTCTCAGACTTTTTTTTAAAGAAAAAAGAAAAACCCACCAAGGTACTGCCAAATTAAATGCAAATAAACAGTTTAAAGAACATAGTCAAGCATCATCAAGTGCCTGAGCTTTTCTTTTTCTTCGACTGAGACATTGGTACATTTTTTTTAGATGGACAAAGCGAGAGGGGTCCTGAATCTGTTTTGTAGGTGTAGATTCCTTTTTCTTTTTTTTTTTTAAATATATATGCTATTTCCACTGATGTATTTTTCAGTATTTACGATTGTTTTCTCTCTCTCTTTATTCTAATTTAAATTTCTTCCCTTCTATCACCTAACACCAGGGATGACAATGGGGACGGGGCGGGCATGTTTCCCCACTCTTATACCCTACTACTCTTATTTCCCTGTATCCGTCTCTGTACCCATCTAATTTAATGTGAGACTGACGTCGGGGAATTCCTATTAAAGGAGCTATTTTTATATAATTATTTAGAGTTTTAAAATTGTTGTATTAATATTGTTAGATTTGAATTAAATTCTACTAAGGAAATTATAAAATTTAGCAACGTAATCACTTATATCTTATAAAATAAACCTTAAACAAAATCTAAACTTCATAAATATAAAAAATAAATTTATAAAATAAACTAAAATATTAAAATACTAAAAACATTATTCTTTTATTTGTTTATTCTTTTTATAGTTTCATGCCAAACTTCATTATTTGACCGCTTTTAAGCATAATAGTTGACAAAACTTAGATAATGTGATAACAAATAACAAGAGATTTAATATTTTAATTAAATTTATTCAAAACTAAAAAAATAAGTACTACATTTACCTTATTCTTGTCCATTTTTTTAAATAGTTTTATGTTCTCCTTATTATTATAATTTAATACATCTGCGTCCTTTACATATATATGTATATTTAAATATACATAAATAAATATATAAAAATATACACACATAATGCATATATTTATATATGTATGTATGAAAAATAAGGAACATATTGTAACACCTGTATTTTAACGGGCATGATTTTGTAAAATTTAATGAATAAAATGTGACAATTTAAAATTTTATAGTATTTAAAATTACCAAGTTTGTCTATGTTGTTTTAATAAAAAAAAATGCCACTTTAGTATTTTTTTACCAAGTCTTCATAAGAAACATTCAAAATTTACCAATACTCACTTCTACCAATCTTGTCTCCCTAAATTAATGCTCAATTATGTAGCCTTCTTCTTATTTTGCTAAAGTCTCCGAAGGAGACATGGAATTAATTTTCCCTCAATTAATAGAAGACATGGAGATATTTTCTCAACCACCTATTTAATTCTTTCCTCATCTCCTTCCATAACTCACTCCAATTGTCCCCTCAATTATGTTGGCATTAATTGCTAAAAGTTTCCATGGGAGACACGATGATATTTTCTTTTAATACTCTTTTGTTTCTTCTTACAACTTTCCCCGTAAACTTTCCCTTCCTCTCAAGCATTTTGATATCTTTTTATTTAACCATCACCACCTTCTTCTCTAGTTTCTCATTCTCTCCCTTTCTCACTTCAATTTCTAACTAAAGACATAGAGCACAAAGCTCTCTTTGTGGCCAAGACAATTATAATTCCCAACCATGGTCGAGACGGTTTTAGAGTTAATTCAAGCTAGATTTTTAACCCAAAAATTGGTGCTTTTCAAAGGAGTTTTGAGGTAGGTTTTCTTTAATCTAAACTTTGTTTTTAGTATGTGTTTTCTCATGTTTAATGCATAATTTTCGTGTTCAAAATTCATGCAAAAAATTTCTAGTTATGCTAACATGTATCCTTGAACATTTATGAACAAAAACTTGAGTCTTGAGTTACAACCCACAACCAACCTTTATTTTGGTTTGATAACAATGTTAGAAACATGCTAGGAATGTTTAAAACCGGTTTTCATAACTTTAAGATTGACGTTCTAATGTTTTGAGCTTAAAGAGCAAACTTAAGTATGTTTTCATCATTATTTACAAGAAAGGCTAGAGATATAATTTGATAATGATTTTGGTATAAAACTCATGAGAATATGTTTATTGTGATTATATAATGCATGTTGTATATTTTGGAATGGTTTTGAGATTTTGTACAAGGATAATATGCTTTGAGTTAAAGAAAAACTTGACATTCCATGAACTTTGTAATACCTCTATAGGCAGTGGCTCTTTCTTAAAATTCTGGAGTTAAATGAATATGAATTTTATAAATTGGTTTGCATATTTAAAAAGTAGACATCCTAAGCTTTCCAACGAGCTATCATGAGCCTAAATCGGAGTTGTATTTTAATTTCTATGAATTTTTCAATTTTCAGATTAGAATCTAGCAAACCTACCTATGGTAGTAAACCACCCGTCTACCTTAAGTAAACCACCTGTTAACCCGTGTGTTGATTGTAGATAGTGAACCCGCCTTTTTGCAAAAGTATACCACTAATTTGCCATGGTATACCAGCTATTAACTTGAACCAAAAACCCAACTTTGCTCACCTTCTAGTCCCTTAATGTCTTGCAACATTTCCAATACTATCCTAAATGATTTATGACTGCTTATTAGAGACTAAAACATGTAAATTACTTGTATGTATGTTATATTGTGTTTAAGATAAAAATTGTTTACTTGGTATTTAAAGAACAATTGCATAAAAAAAACTTTAATGGCACTAGTAGATGGGTTTATTTATAATTAACTTATGAATGTGATTATACGTTGTGCTTTAGTTTTAATTGTCCTTATGCATGCCTTAGGGTCAAGGATGTGTGGAGCTAACGTTAATTAATTTCAAAATTAAAAGTTTGTTGTTAAGCTTTGAAGGTAGGGATTCTATTACTCATCTTTTGTGTGGTTTTTGGTAAATTAAATTTGGTTGCTTTATGTTGTAAAATATGTATATTGTATAGCGAGGAATATAATGATTTGATATATATTATAAATTGAGAAGTATGGTTAGACAATTGATTCTATAAATAAAAATTAAATACAAAGGAATAGGGTGATATAAAAAGGGCGGTGGTTATGTCCTTGGGCACGAATACCCTAAAAGGTAAAATAGGGGGAAGGTGATGACGCTTCCTTGGGTTGAAAGTCCCAGAATGCACTGTACAGGAATCGACTTGGTGAGGACTCGGGGCTTGATGTCCCCTCACTGGAACACCCTTGGAATATTTAGAGGGTGGCCAAGCGCGCCCATTTGGGTTTCGATGAGTTGAGTGGTACTCTATTTAACATAGATACCTAGGAACAATGATGATTGGTAATATTTGTATAAATGTGTAATTATGAAACTTGGTAATGATTAACTATGGTATCCACGAGATGTGATCATAATAAACCTCATAATCTGGAATATGATGTAACTTACTAACCATGCAGTTTTAATGTGGTAATGGATAAACCATAAGATGAGTCATGATTTCCCTACTGGGCATGTTGATGCTCATCCCTATCATATCTTCATCTCTCAGGTGGAACTCAGTACAACATATCTGAAGAGGAATAGGCAAAAACAACCCTGTTGTTTTCGTGTTAGAAGACCTTGTTTATTTCTAACTTATCTACAACATGTAAGAGTTGTATTATTTTTTTTATGATGGCTGTGTTAAGTTATTTGGGAATTGTACTATGGTGATGATGACTGTAATATATATATTTGGTGCTACACTAAAAACAATGGTTTGTATTTAAAACGTTTATTATTATTTTTATTTTTGTTTAAAGACCCATGGGCATTGTTTAATTGATTTAAATAATATGAAATTTAAAATTTTTTTATTTATTCAATACTGCTAGCCCCCACATAAGGGCGTTACACATATAATTAGGTCGGAGGCGAGGGCAGGGGAGCTTTCCCCATCCCCACCCCGCCCCCCACTCAGGGGTTAGTTTTAATCCCTGTACCCGCCTCTACCTCCATATAGTATCCCCATACTCGCCTTATTAGGGACGGGTATCTATGGGTACCTGCACTTGCGGATAAGAATGTCATCCCTACCAACAAAATTGATATATCATGGAATTACACGTGATATTACACATTTCTTGGTGTTTCCCTTTAGTTTTTTGATGCAGGATTGATAATTGTCTCATGATATTATCGTTTACAAGTAGCAACAAAGGATATTTATTTTTTATATCTTTTGTTTTGGATTAATTCAAAAATTCTACCTTCAGTTTATAATCTCATTTCATACCTTTAGATTAGATTTAATATACAAATTTATATTTTATCTCAATAAATAATCGATTTTGACCTTGAAAATGATCAAAGTAAAAGAGAGAAAAAAAATAAAACTTTTAAAGAAGAAACAAAAATAAAAACACACAAAACACTTATTTTTGGGGTATTTTATACATTTGGACAATTTTTAGGTCAAATTAAAGAATGATCGAGAAAATGTATAAATTTATATACTAAATCTAATTTAATGATGTACATATAATTAAATAAAAAACCGTTAAATACACTTAAAATACAAGGCATAAATAGGTACATAAACAAAAAAAAAAAAAAATCATTTTGTCGTGTAACAATGGTTGATGCCTGATTGTCCACAATACAAGTGAGTTCGGGGCTATCTACTGAGTTCCAAAACACTTATGTACTGTCATCGCAGTATATCTATCTGCATTTCCATCCCCACGTATTAGCAAGCTCCAAAATTCCCGTTTCCACATAGATCTGGTGATTATAATATATATATATATATATATATATATATATACACACAATTACAAACATATATAACAGCTGGGGTCTCCAAAGATCCAGCACCCCAAATTCATGGCCAATAAACATTCGTGTACATATTCAGAAGTTAAATGTGTAAATTAATATCTTTAATTCTCTCTAAAAGCAAAACGTTTGATGGCCAATAGTTGCAGAGGTCGGTGTGAAGCACTGCCAGGGCGGTGGGGTTGAAAACCAAAAACATTAAATGCATGAAAGACATGATCTCGTGGGTTCTTTTTGTCGTTTGTGTTGAATTGTATTATAGTAATAATGATTATTCACCCTTTTCCGATCGCTTTGGGAATTGGATTGGTTAAAATTCATAACTGTAAGAGCTGTAGATATAATAGTTCACATAGCCAAATTGGTGCGTGGACTGTGTGGATCAGTTGGTCTCTAGCTTGGGTTCAGATAACCAGACCAGCTTATAAGCCAGATGTGGTTACTGGTTACGGCACCCTCTTTAAGAATGTCTTGCACCAGAGGAGAATAATTTATGATGACATGTGTTTTCTTGGCATTGGCAGTGGCCTCCAATCTCTAGCGCATCTATATATATATATATAGAGGTTTGGTTTTAATAACTACGTTTTTAATAAATATTTTTATTATTAATTATATGATATAAATCAAACATTTGTAATTAATTAAGAAATTGGCTAAAAAATTTATGATTGTTGATTAGAATGAATTTTTATTATGTTAAATTATCAGTTGTGTTGTTACAATATACTCTTATTAGATTCATAATTATTAGATATGTAACTGTTTTTTTGAAAGTGACAGTAGTCTCCTAGCTCATGCTAAGATATATATATATATATGTGTATGTGTGTGTGTGAAAGCTTATAGTTAAAAAATGGAATGATTAAGAAAAAAATAGTAAGAAGGACATTCTAGTGATGCTAATTTCTTGATCTGGAAAGATCTTGTAACATGGCTAAAATAAATGAAAGTAGATTATGTGATGCACGTCTATTTATTGAGCTTCTGAATTTTGTAAGTCTACCTCTTTTCTGCAAAAAGTTTTGCCCTAAAAGAAAAAAGAAAAGAAAAGAAAAGAAAAGAAAAGAAAATTCTCCTCGCACTAAATATAGAAAAAAAAAAAGTTGATCTTGTTCATGAATTTACGAAAAACAATGTGGTATGGGTTACCATTTCTTGCTGCAAGACGTCAGACTTATGCCTGATCGTGAGATTGAACACTTTACATTACTTATTAATTTTATTTATTTAGTTAGTTAGTTATCATCAACAACATCATTATTAGGCCGTTTCTTTTGGGGTCTGGGTCCTTTATGATCAAAATTTGGGCCTCCATTATCTTGACTTACATTTGAGATATTTATCAACAATATCACCTTATTTTATAGTGGATTGACTTTTGTTACTTATAATTTTTTTTATATTTTATGTCACTCACAATAATTAATATAAAGGTAAAATTCTCAAAAACAATTGTGTTATTTTTTTAAGGAGTTTTTTTTTTCCACGTGTGACATATTTCAATCTCCAGTCTAAACGATGGCATATCTCCCCTTGCATTTCATGATCCAAATTGTATGTGGTTCTCTATCTTTTTTTTAAAAAAAACTTATTTAGAGATTATTTGAAAAATTTACTGCCGGTAAAATTTTGTTTTTCAACCATTAAATCTATATAAAAAAAATTTTATTTTATATTTTTTTTAATTTTATTTTGGTGTGGTTTTGATCAAATCTAGCAGTGAAAAACGTGCACTATACGAGGCTCTATCTTATTAAGTGCTTTTTTTTGTTATGCTTTTTGAACAAGATTTTTATGATGTTAAACTACCCACACATACGTAGTTTAAGGGTGTGCGGGCGCCCTCTCATACATGCATAAACATATACACAAACATATATATACACACATACATAAAACATGTATTTATAAGATATTCATTTGATTTAGAGGTGGAATATATTTGAACGTTTATTAGCAGCTTGGCCTCAATATTAGGGTGTGAAATTATTGGTAGATTAATAATATAATTTTGCTTGTACAATCATTTGTATAAAATAACTCATTATTTTGTTGTACTTTCAAGAGAGGCGCCACATATGCTTTAGTGAAAACGGTTGTTTTGTCCCTCAGATTATAAAATCTAACATTGATACCATAACCCACACTGATACGTAAAATCTCTATAAACTTTTAGTTGTATCTTCTTTTAATTATATATATATATATAATCAGTTATAGGCCTTAACGATATATATTACAATAATTATGGTTGGATTATGGCTAGCCACTACTATAATTGTATTGTAGTTGTCATTTACGATTTTGCCACAATGAAGTAAAACATATTGCCAAGTGTACTACATATTGGTTGAACTTATTCTGATTATCAATTAATTAGTCTACCGAAAATGCACAAGAAAATGTCAGGCTTGCAGTTCAGTACAGACAGACCTTTCCTCCCTTCCTTAAATGCTCATTTGGCACGCTTGCAACCGAATTGGGAATTTTCCAACCCTAGGCTTAGGGTCTGTTGGGTATAACTTTTATTTATGCTTTTAATCAATAAAAAAAATTAAATCTGTAATTTTTTAGTGAGTGTTTGAAACTATATTTTTAAAAGTTTAATAGATCAAAAAATTTTAATTTTATTAAGTTACAAAAATGTTATATTTAGCTTATAATATATTATTGATACTTTGACATAAGTTTTAAACTTTATTTCAAGAGTGTTTTTTTAAAAAACTATATTTTGTGGCTTTTACGAGAAATACTTCTATAGAGCCAAAGCACTTTGACAGTTCATCCAAACACTTTTAAAAATAACATTTAAACTCGAGAAACTAACAACAACTATTAAAAACCCTCCCAACCAAGCTCTTACGCCGGGCGGCAAAAAGTAATGGTGCACCTACACTGGGATTTTAAATTGAATTTAAACTCCAACTATAAAAGCTTCATCAATATATAATCCACTTCTCTTTTATTATCCACGTGTAATCTAACTTCATGATCTGATTCCTTCCAAAACAAAAAAGAACTTCATGATCTTATATTCAGTAAAAATTATAGTTATACTATTTATCTAGTTTCATTCTCTTTTAGAAAATAATAATAGTAATTATAACGATCTTCCCGGTATAGGTGAATTGAATACCTGTGGCTGTCGTTGTATGGTTCGAGTTTTCAACTCCTTGAAATATGAAGCCCAAGAACAAAAATTACGTCGCGGCCACTTAATGGCAACGGAATTGGGCTCCACAGTTGAGAACCGGTCCTATGTTTCCTCCTATACATGAAGGGGCCCATTTGCTTTACCAAATCTGAGCCCAAATTGGAAAAGTAAAATTACCATGCTGATATGAGATTTTGTACTATAGTAATTAAATTACATGGTATAAAATAGTTTTAAAAAAAATATTGGCCAAAATTATTAAATCTAAATAAATGTATGTTTAAGATGTCATAGACTCTTTTTGTTTATTAGTGGAGGTACTAGGAGTAAAGTCACATCTATGATCAACATTAGATTCCAAAAAAGTTGTAGAATCCTCACTAAATTTATTTTCTATAAATTCAATATCTCTTGATTCAACTATTACATTAGAATCTAGATTCAACAATCTATAAGCCTTGGAATTTTCAGCATACCCTACAAAAATACATTTAGTTACACTTGAACCTAACTTTGATTTTCTAAGGACATACACTCCATAAAAGGCTAAGCAATCCCACAACCTTAAATACATCAAGTTTGGTTTTCTTCCTTTCCATATTTCATATGGAGAAACTTGTGTTTTCATAGATGTTATTCTATTATGAATATGACATACAATAAGTAAAGCTTCCCCTCATAAGTTACTAGGCAAATTAGCATTAAAAAGCATAGAGTTGATCATGTCGATAAAAATTTTGTTCTTTCCTTCAATCAACCCATTTTGTCGAGAAGTAAAGGGAGTTGACTTTTGGTGAATAATAAAACGCTCTTTACAAAAGGCATCAAACTCATTTAAAAGTTTGTGCTACCTTTATCACTGCGAACTATTTTGATTTTCTTTTCTTTTTAGTTCTCAACTTCAGCCTTGAAAAGTTTGAACTTATCTAAGGCTTCATCTTTTATTCTAATTAAGTTCACATATGTGTATTTAGAACAATCATCAATAAAAGAGATAAAGTATCTTCTTCCTTCTATATTTGAGTCTTTTTGTTGGCTTTAGGAAAGGGTTTTTTTTTGTTAATTTTGCTTGTATGTATATCTCACACTTATCTCTCTTTTTTTTTTTTTTCATCTTTGCAATTAATGATACCATACTTAGACATGTATTTCAAAAAATCTAGAATTTAAGTGTGCAAAATGAGCATGCCAAATATCAAAAGACTCAATAATATAAATCCAATTCATCACTTTATAATTATTGATACTAAATTTGTACATGCCATCACAAGAATATCCTTTCCTACAAAGGTTCCACCCTTTGATACAATACATGTATCGTTCTCAAATACTATATTTAGTTCATTTTTACACATTAGACTAGCAAATGCAAGGTTCTTCCTTATGTTAGAAACGTAGAAGACATTGCTCAAAGTCATTTCCTTTCCGAAAGTAAAAGCAATCTCTATCATACCTCTTCCGGCAGCCACAACTGTATCATGGTTCCCCATGAGAACCGTTTGTCCTTCTTTTTCTATTGCATATGAAAAAAATAATTTTTATCCTCGCAAACTTGAACGGTGGCATCAGAATCAAGCCATTGAAAACTTAAGTGTAGCCATATTGGTTTCTGTAATCATACCAATTTGCATTTTCAAGATCATTGCACAAATCTCTTCGAATTTCTCTTTGGATTTATTTTCGATAACATTGACTTTATTCCTTTGAGACTTATTAGCTTCAGGCAACATTAACTTTAGAGAAATTCAATGTCTTGTCCTTGAAATCATGAGACTTAGTTTACTCCTCGATCCTTAAGTGTTTTTGTAAATCCTCCAAAGTTATGTGAATTCTCCTATGAAGGAGTTTCTTTCTATAACCATTGCATTTTTTGGGCATTTTAACAATAACAACCCCCACTATGAACTGTTTAGAAATCTTAATTTCAAATTCATGAAGCTAAGTAACAATGACTTGCAATACATGTATTTAATCGAGAACAAACTTCATATCAATCATGACAACTTCTAAATATTTCAAAATAAAGAATTTGTTCATACCTTCTTTCTCGGCTTTGTACACAAGAGTATTCCAAATCTTTATCGGAGATTGCATCGAGTTGTAATGACCATAGTCCTCTCCAAGAGCGTTTTGAAATTGTGATATCAACAAATTACTTGATCATCTTCACGCTTCCTTCTTGCAATCTTCACATCATCGGAATCATCCTCATTTGGTTTGTGAAGTGCATCAGTCTTCCAATTATACACATAAGTGATTTTGAGGACGTAAAGATGAAAGAACACTTCCTCATCCTGCGAGTGAAATTTGTGCTATCAAAACGATCAAATTGAACGTTTAGGTTGAGGAAGGATGCCATGTTCTTTTCAGCCTCTATTGTAGTAGATAAAACTTTTAAGATTGTTGATGCATATTGTGTGTAGGCAGAGAATGGAGACTAAGAAATTCCGGTATATAGAAATATTTGAGGCGTATATAAACACTTTCTGTAAAGGTTTTATTTGCCCTCACTTCTCAAAATTTGCTGATAAGTTTTATGACAAATTACTTCCATGATACAACAAACACTTGAACATTATATCTAGCAACAATATAGTGTTCTAGAATAAGATATGTATTTTGTAATAACTCTGAAGATTAAACAAAGACATGGGTACCATTTGAAGAATGATCACAACCGAACCAATCCATACAACCTTTACACAAAGATATCTCATGAAATGCAAAGGTATCTCTTTACTCGTAAAAGTATCTATTCGTGTCTTAATACATCTATTATAACATATATGTTTATAGCTAATTGATGTTTAAGTTTGTACAAAAGTACACAATCAACAAATACACCGGTTCAAAACATGTCTAAAGACATTTTTCAATATAAATTAGCACGATAGAGTGTCATGGTGCCAGATTGTACAAATTTTGCACATGTTACAGCAGTGGGCGCTGTAGCCCTAGCAATGGGCGCCGTGGTGTCAGCGCCTTTTCAAATGGGCGCCACCACCGCCCCAGTGGCCTTGTCCCATTTTGTACTATTTTGTACCTCTAGCGCTGCGGCCTCCAATGTGGGCGCTACAACACTTTGAGCTGAATCTAGACACATTAAAAATGTGTTTTCTAACTTATATTTATTTGATCTTTAATCTTAAATATGTTTTAGAGACATATTACAATCTCTCTGACAACAAAAATAAATAGCAATGAACGTCGACTTTGACAACGTGTGCTCCACTCATAGTTATGGAGTTTTTAGTTGTTTTTGCAAATGTAGTTCTTGATAATCGGTGTTCTTATTACGTTCTTGATTAAGTAATTGTTTGATTTGAATTACAAGTTCAAAATGTTCTTTTTTATTTGTACAAAATTTTATACCAATATATGTCAATTATGCATAAGGTGGTCTCTTTGTTTCTTTCAAAACTTCAATAGACCAAGCCTAAGTTTGAACAATATCGAACAGAACCCATACACAGTTAAGCTCATTTTAACCTAGTAGCTAATCTAGAGCCCAAAAAAAAAAATAAAAAATAAAAAGCTTAATAGCTAACCAGATCCCGATATTTTGTCCTTCATTTACAGGAGTTGAAAAAGTTTCTTGGCATCATACCAAAACCAATCTCTTTTTTTTTTTTGTTTTGTTAAAATTGAAATAAGTTTCATCTTTTATTTTAAGGGATATTGCTATTGCCTCCTTATTAATCGTAATGTATCAAATGAGGTGGGCTTTAAGCTGCATCTACGAAGCTTAAGCATAATTGTTAGTTTACTCAGTGGCATAACCCCCCATAACCAAATTTTGACGTGACAATCAAAATCATGAAGGAAAGAGCAACAAAGAAAGGTGGGCCCACGCACAGAAAAGGCCCAAAGAGAGAGTGACAGGAAAGGCAGGCAGCAGGGTGAGTGAGAGTGTGTGGGTACGGGGAAAGTGTTTAGTGTTATGATAAACAATAGGGTCACAATCTTTGCATCAAAGAAGAAAATTTTGGAAAAAGGCTGCCACAAAAGCATGGCAATCGAAATCAAGGTCAGAACCCCCTCCGCACTCCCCACTTCTTTTCTCGTCTTGTCACTGTCCCTGTCTCTCCCCTCCCTCTCTCTTTTTCACGCCACTCACTCAACCACTCACACAACCAACAGACCATAGTATACACTAAAAGAAAACAATACTACTTGGTACCACCCACAAACAGTTCATATTACAAAACGGGACAAAAAGTGCAAATATGATAACATAAGTTGAAACTTAGGCGTGCGTATTTAAAATATTTTAACTGGTTTTAAACTTATAAGCCTATAAAAACAGGCATTTGATAAGTGCATGTTTTAAATTGTTTAAAAAGACTGAGAATATCGTTTAAAACAAACTAAGCTATCAATTTTGTAAACTTGATACCCCTTAAGTTTTAATTGTTTTGAATCAGTTTCTATATAAAACCCTTCAAATTCTCTATTTCTTCTATAAATCATAATTTTCAAATACCAATTATATTATGTAATGTTTTATTCTCATAGTAAACTTTTATATTTTGAACAATAGTTTCAAACTACCGTTTAAACCACCACGTAAGTTTAAAACTACCAGTTTTAACCAAGAAGTTCAAAATCACGCCACTCCAAATCTGCCTACTAAAACCCTTGGACGTTCTCCAAATGTGGCACTCAATAAGGTAATCTAATTCTTATATTTTATGTAATAATACTTGTATATAGGAAAACCAATAATTCTAACAATATGATTGCCCCAAAATCTTTGTCACGTGCATCTTTGTCACGTGCAAAAACAAAAGCGTACGTTAATAATGACATATCATTTACTCGTGTGATGCTTATCAACTAGTACCCTTTAGATTATTATTACACAAATAGTTTAGAAACATATAAAAGGGCATATATATAAGCAAGGAGTGATAATATTCACCAACTTCGACGAACGATGTGGTAATTAAAGTTTTGACTGATAAGGGACACTGTGTTAAAACACCACTGTCATATTTTAGCTTTTTTTTTTTCAAACGGTTAAAACACATAACGGAATGGATAAAAACAAGGGTACGGGTCATCAAACGCGAAGTGTACTTTCGTGTAATCTAGTTTTTTAGGAGTGGTAATTCTGGAGGTGACGAGTGAGTGAGCTTGGTACTTGCGCAAAAATACATACATGTACGCGTAGAAAGGCACAGATGATTCATAACAGTGTACTAAGGTGTTAATACAGTGGTTAAAACTATTTCTCGTTTCGTAAGTAGTTTCATTTTCTCTCTCTCTCTCTCTAAAGGGAAGGGTTTTCCTTCTCACTCCAACGCGGTTCCCCGCCAGCTGACATGAGAGTGACAGGCGTACGGTGTGAGAGATGTGCGTCAGATATGCCCAGCCAAGCATTGTGGGGGTAGGGAATCCCTAATGACGCTACCATTGTGTGGACATGATGCCTCCAATTATAATTCTCTGCTTACCCTATTCATTTCCCTTTTTTTTTTTTTTCCCCTTAATCTTTCTCGATAAATTAAGGATCTGTTTGTTAAATAAATTTAAATTAATAATTTAATTTAAATTAATGTAATTTAAATTAAGATTTAAGTTAGTGATTTAAATTGACGTTTTGATGTGTATTTAAGTTTTAATTTGAGTATATAATAAAATTAAAATTTGTGTTTGAAGAGATAGTAAAAATAGTTTTTGATTTATTAATAAATCTAATAAAATCATAATGTTAATGTCTTAAAAAATATGCAATATGAATCTTGATTTATTCCTCTCTTCATTAGGAACACAGTGAAAAAAGAATCATCTCAATTGAATATCAAATGAAGAAGTTATGATTTTTTTCTCAAATATAAGAGAGAAATTTTAGTTTTTACTGTAGTAAAGATATCCGAGTATCAAAAGTTTAAGGGCGGATGAGAACTCTGAAAACTTGGATTCTTGATACTCAAATGATTCAAATTTTGAGAGAAACAAATACGTATTCGAAGGATTCTTGATACTCAAATCTAAATTTAAGTCCATTGAGTTTAAAGAATGCATGAAACAAACATATCCTAATTATTTTTGTACATCATAAAATCACAATTATACTCTTGTGAATCATTAGTTTATTTAGCGGTAAGGTTGAAAAAAAAATACCCATTGGTTTGTGTAGTTTTTGGATTGTTAAAATTTATAAATCTCTAATTTCTTTTTTGTTTCACATAACGCGATTTGACTTTAACAAATAAAATACTATAAAAAAAACTCTTTTTTTTCTTAAAATTTTTTTGTTACTTTCTTAAAAATGTTCTATATTATTTAACATCACACCATTATTCTAGTTAGTGTTTTTTAAATTTTATATGCATCTAGAAGATGTTTAGGACAAAAGTTTCAATCAATAGTTTGAAGAAAAAACATTATAGCTGTTGAGTGCTTTATCCTATAGCTTTTTTTTGTTTTATATTAGAGTTGTTAAGAGTTTTATATTATGAATAGTTTAAACCAGAGAAACCTGTATGCCAAACAAAAGGCTAATCTTGTGAATGTTTGGAAAAATCAAATTCTCATCAATTTAAAAAAAAAAAAAACTTTGCAAAACTAATGGAGTACGTATAATATAGACATGATAATAAACAACAAAACTCTATCGATATGGTTTTATATATATATATATATATATCCTACCGTGAAAAACCCATAAAAAGTATTCACTGTGGGTATAACTTACTTTTTCATATATACAATCTACTAAAGATATTCCCTTGCGTTTATCATTGCTGATTTACTAGGTTTGCTGAGAATGTGGAGTTACCTTTTCTTCCCTCCAGGACCTAAGGAGCCTAGCTTCTTCTGCCCATGTATACATTCTTGCCCCTATCTGGTCAACCGTCAATTAAGAGTCGGCATGAAAGCAGCCTTTGAGCTAGCATGCTAGCTTACTTGTGCACCACCTTTGGATGCCACAGTCCACTCGAAAAAGTTGAGAATTTATAGCCATTTGATCATGTTTTTCTGTTGGGGACGACTACGAGGTTCTCACATATGATTATCTCACCGCAAAGCTATTCTTCATGATTTAAATCTCATGTTTCTTCCTCACTTGCAACACGGTTTGCATTAAATGAACAAGTGAACAAATAAATGGGGCCTCGTTTCAATTGGGAAGTCCTCTGCGTAAGAGTGTGTGCGAATCTTTTAAGCCTATCTATAGCATTCTTTAACGCAATTTATAGTACTCCATCTGTCTATCTCTTTAATTAAAGAGTTTGCATCTTATTTCGTGCAATCTAGCAGGAGACAGATTTCCCAAAAAAAATTTAAATGAATTATGAAGAGACATAATTGTAAGTTTTAAAAATGAGATATTTACCACATGTTTAAATTTATTTAAAAATTATACTTTTAATATTTGATTTCATTAAATATATACATTCATATTAGACAGATATATACCACATTTTAGTCAATAATTTGATTAATTTGACCTTTAAAATTACAAAATTATCCTTCATAAAAGAAGCAAAAACTAAAACTTTCAAAAATTAGAAAAAAAATAAAAAACACACAAAGACACTCTCTTAAGGTCAAAACCATAAGTTTAATTTTTTTTGTTAATCCCACAAATGGTCCTTGAGGTTTACCTTCAATCTCAATTTAGTCCAAACATTTAAAAAGTCTCATTTTGGTCCCTAAGTTATTATTTTATATCAGTTTTGGTCCTTTCATCAGTTAGGTGTTAAATGTTTGTAGCGGAATATTTTTAAAATGTCTTATTTATTTAATTGTTCCTAGTCTATTATTTGTTTCACTTTTGGTCTCTAATCTATTACTTTCACTTTCAGTTCCTTTGTTAGCAAGGTATTATTAGGGATCAAAATTAAAAAAAAATAAATACAACAATTTTGATTAATGTAACTAAAATAAAAACAATTTATCACATTGTTACATATTTAAATGAGCTTTAATTTAAAAAAAAAACATAAAGTTGAATATTTGAAATCCTTATGTTATACATGCATGTGTATTGATAGTAACTATCATATTCAGAATTATGATTACCCAACACAACATATATATATATATATATATATATATATAACATAATGCATAACTTGTTATTTAATATGGATGATTATCCAATAATTATATACTAGTATTAAAAGTTCAATTTATCTTTTTTGAATTAAAATTCATCTTACTGACAATAATGATAATTTTTTAAGTGGATGCATCAAAATCATTATATTTTGTTTTTTACTTTAGGGTTTTTAAATTTTAGCCTCCAATAACTCCTAGTTATAATAGAGCTTAGAAACCAAAGTGTGGCATTTAAAAGTTTTCAGTTAAATATTTAATGCCTAACTAATGAAGGACTGAAACTAAAACGAATTTATAGATTAGAGACCAAAGTATGACTTTTAAAGTTAGGAACTGAAATGAGATTGAGAGTAAACCTCAAGTACCGTTTGTGGATTTAACTTTTTTTTTATAGTTTCTTCAACTTTTTTATTTTTCTATTTGAGGATTTTTTCAGCATTTTTAAGTTAAACTTATCAGTTGATTGTGAAAAAAATATAAATTTGTGTATTAAATTTAATATAAAGGTATACATTCGATGATATAAAAAACTAAATGTATGGTTCTTAAATAAATTTAAAACACGATATATTAAAAAGATAAATAGCCTTTTAAAAATATAGGTCAGATTATGTATGTATGTATGGAGGGGCTTTTATGGTTCTTCATCCATTTTTTATGGACCAGTCCCGTGTATTTAAGTGCATGTAGAAGTCAATGTTTCATATATGTGTGTGTGTAACGCACGCGGCTTACAACTCAAATTTTACCTATTACAAATGCAAGACTGGTCTTGTTGAAGGACCATAGAATCAAAATCTTATTACATATATGTGTGTGTATATATATATATATATTTTTTTTTTTTTTTGAGTGATGAAATTACTTGGAATTACCTTAACATTAATCTCTACTTACAGTACTAAACGAAAGTTACATCAAACAATGTGATCGTACCAGTGTTGCAATTAAACTTTTTGTTTAGGAAATAAAAGAAAAAGTAATGAACAAAAATCACCATCCTGAGATTACTCTATGGCAGGAGAGACTCTAAAACTCATGGTTTAATGAGCTAATATTTCGTATTAGATAATGATAGTGAAAATATAATATATATTCTGCAAAGAGCTTTTTTTGCATACGTTGTTAGTGATCAGTCCCTAGCTAGGATAGTCCTTTGCATGTTACAGCCATAACCAAACTCTCAAAAGCATGAATAAATAGCCCATCTCTTCAACTATTAATTATTATAATTATCTGTTCGTAAAGATGTGCCTTACTTTCGAAGGAAAAAAAATAAGGAAAAGAGAATACTCAATTTTGTTTTGGAAAAAAAAATTATTATAACATATACCAATTAAAAGAGCAGCCATAATTAGGGTCGACAATTTTGGTCACGATACGATGACACGACACGAACCTGACACGAAAAATGCGGCTTAAGATTGGGAAAATAGGCCTAAGATTGAAATTGGGTCGAACTCGTCTGACCTGTACAAAAAACGGGTTGGGTTTAGGTCAACCCGAATCAACATGAAATCAACCTGAAATAACCCGTCAAAAATGTGTCGAAATAAGGTTGACCTGAAAATTAACCTGAAAATTGTTAATCAACCCGTGTAATCCAAATTGAACTCGTGTGACCTTAATGTAACCCATATAACCTGAAATTAATTTTAATGTGTCAAATTAGTCTAACATTTGTTGTATATACAACGTGACATGATTCTAATTTCTAGCATATTTGTTTTTGTTAAACTTATACAAAGTTTTGTTAACTTTTTTGATGGTTTTGTTTTGTTGGGTTATTGTTTATTTTAAAGGCTTATTGTTGGGTCTATCGTGTTGCAGGTTTATCGGGTTTAGCGAGTCAATATGTCTTGTCAACACGAACATGCACAAAGTAGCATGTTGGCAGGTTGTACGGGTTGGGTCGGGTCAACCCGTTTACACATCAGGTCGTGTCTGGGTTGGTGTTTTTTTGATCCGTCGGGTTCAGGTTGGCGTGTTGGCTGTTTATATAAGAGCTCAACCTGACCCAAACCCGACCCGTGGACCCGAATTGCCAACCTTAGCCATAATACATTCTTTTTTTTTCTTTATAGAGAAATTAGACCAAACGTACGTTGTAGCATCATTAATTTGTTAAAAGCATAAAAATAATTAAAAATAAAAAGTTTATGCTTTCTTTTGCTAGTTTTATATTATAGCCTTGTAATACATATATATAGAAGTGATGAAGAAATATATATGGGAGTGCATGGAGACAGAGAGGGAGAGGGAGAGAGAGAGAGCTCACCATAATGGCGTATGGAGGTGCCCTCAGGAGATGAAAGACCAATAAAAAAGGAAAGGAAAAGAAAAGAAAATAGAAAGTGAGGTGGGGGGTTTAAATGTTTGGCGGTCGAGAACGTCACATTATGTCGGAGACGAAGGGCTCTGTGTAGAGGTAGTTCCCGCAGATGCCGACAATCTCAAAAACTAAAAAAAAAAAATAAGAAATGAATTTCCCGATTGTGCATTTCGCTATATATTTTAATTCCCCTGTCGACTCGTCCAATTCCTAAGTTTCCTTTCTTTCTTTCATGTCTCTTTCTCTATCTTCTATCCCCACTTGCACATATTTTTTTGTCTTGCGGCATCATGCATGCTCTCGTTTTATGAGGCATCCACCACTTTCTCCTTAATCAATATTCCCATTCCCACCCCCTAATCTCCTTTCTTTCTATCCTTTGTTATTAATTTTCTTAGGAATTAATAGGGTGTTTGGAACCCCCTAATTTCCTTTCTTTCTATCCTTTGTTATTAATTTTGTTAGGAATTAATAGGGTGTTTGGAAGAGTGGTTGGATCGAATTGAATATGTTGGTTTGAAAATTATAATATGTAAGAGTTTTAAATTATAACAATTTTTTACTTTTATTATAGTTGCTGAAAGTTTTACACTATTTGTTAGTTTAAGCTCACGGTTCCAATCAAGATGTCAAACATAGATTAAATTTGGTAAATTACTGAAAGCATATCTATTAGACTATTATATATCCTTGTCAAAGACTAATTGAATCGAACATGTACTGACATATTTTTGTAACTTTCTTATTTCTGGAGTTTTCTTCTTATTGATGTAATTTTCTTCGTAAAGTTTGACCAATTTTAATCTGGTGATTAGCAGTACTATATATTCTACGTGCTGTTTTAATTAGAGTGGAATAGTACATGTATGTAAGCTTAATTTTATATTTACTTCTAATATTGAAATCTTAAGTTCAAATAATTTTTTATGTTCTTAATGAAATAAGTTTGCTTTCACTTGTGGGTGTGACCCAAATGGGTCAATTTTGTTCAATTTTGCTCCCAAAATGGAAAAGGTAACCTCTTTTTTCCCCTTAAATCGGATGAGATCATATATCAAAATTTGTTAGCAGTATTCTGACTAATTAGTTTGTACCCATGCGAACAACCTATTGAACAAATTTATAATATATACGTCTTAATCAATTTAATACTCAATAAAATGACATTGTTGATGTGTTATAACTTGAAACTAAATTATTATTCATTAAAAGGAATAAACATTGCTATATTTTCTTGTATAATTCTATAGTAAAATATTAAAAAAAAACTATGAATTATAAAGCTCTATTTTCAACGGCCTAAATTGTAAATGTAGCTAGACGAAATTATGACCCAATTAATATTCCCAAACAAATGCTATCGATAAAAATACGTACGGTACTTTCTTTTTTTTTTTTTACAAGTCCAACAATGAGTGGGTCCTGAACCTGTTGGGTTGTTCCTACGTAGAGATGTACCGTCAAGGTTACCTTATCTCGTCATCCTAGTCACTACATTTTGCCACCTGGTATGGTATTACGATCATTGCATTTATTATCTGCATACTGACTGGCATCACAATCGAAATTATAACTATTACCCTATTTTTCATTACGTCATTAATAAATTGTAAGTAAATATTGAAGTAAAAAAAAAAAACCCATTAATTAAAAATACAAAATTTTATAGAAAGACTCTCTGCCTTTTTGTTTTTTTTACAAGCAATTGGCCACGCTAGTATAATATTTCTTTTCCTTGTTTCTGTTTTACTGAGCGGTAGTTTCAGTCTCTCCTTACTTTTACCAAAAATGACAGCCGAATAGCAAAGGGGTTTCTGATCAACAAATACAAAGGTAAAAAAAATTTAAAATTAAAAGAAGCAGGAAGTGGAATATGATAAAATTCCCATGTCAGAATGATGTGAGGGGAAAAAGATGATTTAGAGGCACAATAATTCAGCGGTAAAAAAACCTGTTACTCCACAAGATAATTTTTTTTCTTTGGGAAAAAAATAAGAATAGTAATAAGAAATTAGGAAAGAGATAAACTGCAAAAAAAAAAACATTGAAAAGCTAAATGGGAAGGATAGGGTTAGAGAAGAGGGAAAAGACAATGGAGAGAGAGAGATTTTTTTGCAAAATGGAAAATATACGAAAGCCTATTGAGTAAGGCTAAGAGTAAGACACCTCTTTTTCTGCAGGCGGGTAATTGATGACCACACTCTTCTTCACGCTCTTATCTTCTCCTCTTTCTCAACACTTCTCTTTAAAAACCAAAAAAAGATTTAAAAAAAGCCCCAAAAGTGTGTAATTAAACTGATTAGATAAATCATCAGCATAATATATATATAAAGGTACAGAGAGACAAAGAGAGAGAGAGTATAAAAAAAATTAAAAAGAAACAAGGGAAAAAGAAAAATTAGCGGTGGAAGTGTTTTGGGTGAGGAAACCATGTAGATCTTTGCCATTAAGTGATTAGAGAGAAAAGCTTAACGTAAATCAAAGAGAGAGAGAGAACAGAACAAGCCTGCCTGCCTGCAGTTAGTTATAGTGATATGGAATTCGCCGAGCACGACGACCCAGATGAGGAAATGGAGATCCCGACCGGCCCACCAGGCTACGACTCCACCTCCACCCAGTCCAGACCGGTTACCAATTCTGAGGTTGTCGGAGTCGTCGTCGGTAGCAACTCGCGGATGCTGAGCCGGGGATTAGTGAGGTACAGAGAGTGTTTGAAGAACCACGCCGTGAACATCGGGGGCCAGGCCGTCGACGGCTGCTGCGAGTTCATGGCAGCGGGTGAGGAGGGCTCCATCGACGCCCTCAGGTGCGCCGCCTGCAACTGCCACCGCAACTTCCACCGCAAGGAGATCACCGACTCTTCCTCCTCGGCCACCGTAGCAGCAAACCACCACCACAGCCAGAACTACCTCTACCACCACCACCACCACCATCACCAGAACTTCCACGGCGGGTACTACCCCTCTCCGCCACCGCCGCCGTCGGGGTACCTGCACGTACGGCCGTTGGCTCTAGCCGGGGTTTCGGGAGGAGGTCGGGAGGAAGCAGAGGACCACGTGTCGAATCCCAGCAGCAGCGGAGGGGCCGGTGGAGGCGGCGGAGGAGGAGGAGGAGGAGGACGGTCGAGTAGTAAAAAACGGTTTCGGACGAAGTTCACGCAGGAGCAGAAGGAGAAGATGCTGGCGTTCGGGGAGAGCGTGGGGTGGCGGATCCAGAAACACGACGAAGCGGCGGTGGAGAAGTTCTGCGCCGACGCCGGGGTTCTAAGGCAAGTACTAAAGGTCTGGATGCACAACAACAAGCACACTCTCGGTAAGAAACCCTAACGCCCCCACAAAATTGATAATCGAAGATATAAAATATACTACTACTATTCTACTACTTCTACTGGGGATTTTTGAACTATCGGATTATTAGATGTTGCACCAACAAACACGAATATTGAATGGAAATTCCACCGGAGACGGAGAGTACTACCAAGTAATATTGACGATGAGCCACAATTGGAGCTAGAGAGAGAATAGTACTACGGGGGAGCGTGGAAAAAAAATTGTACTGTGAATTGATGATCAGCACTGCTACTACTTTACTAATGATCTAATGATCTAACTAGGGTTTTTTTTTCCTTTTTTTTTTAAAGTTAATTAGCAGTTTTTATTAATTTATTTTTGTGGATCTCTTCTTCTTCTTTTTCTTCTTAATTCTGGTAGCGCTAAGCTAGCTAGCTAGACTTCTGGGTTTTACAACTTATCAGTCAGATGTACTATATCATCATTGTTAAGCTGATGAGTGAGCATTATTTTTATTCCAAGCCTTTGATTTTGAGCTTTCAATTATATAGACATATATTATCGAAAACCCTGTTAATTTAGGGTTCAACGATTCGTCTGTTTCACATTTTGCCCAGCAAAATGAATAATTGAGCTAATTAGCTTGCTTGTTGCGCTTTCCATTTTTGGGTTTTAAATATTCAACTATCTTCATTATTTCATGAGAGTCAGTTTGCAGCTTTTTGATCATTAATCAAGGGGAGAGAGGAAATTGGATATGATAACGGAAAAATAAACAAAAAAAAAATTATATATTCAAAGGAGAATTTTCTAAATTAACTCACTAGAAATATTGGTTGTCAAAACCAAGACGAAACTTATACCAATCGGGAAAAAAATAAAATACCCAGTTGTTGAATCGATCGAAAGAGTAACGCCGGGCATGCAAAGCTGCATTTATTTTCTTTTTTCTTGTATTCACATGCGTCATCTTTATCTCTCTTCTTCCATATCACCGTTTTAGCTTTCACAATATGTGTGTGTATTTATGTAAATATATATACATATCATGTTTCTGTCTCATATTAATTATTCAGCTCAAACTCCATTTCAGTCCTCAGAGACCTAACATGAATTATATATATATATATGGTCAGATGTATATATATATATCACCAGAAATTTGATCGATTGAGAATATATATGCATGCATCAGTTTATTTGCATATTATTAAGTGATCAGAATTACTACTACTTTTTTTTTTTTCTCATTACTACATTTGCTTTATCTGCCTTTGTTTTGGTATTAAATTTTTACTTTTTCCTAAAAAATTTCAGATTGTTCTTTGTCATGAAATAATTTAATGCTTTTCCAAAAATAAAAAAAATAAATAAATGCTTTCTACTGACTCTCTGAAAACTGCAGTCTTCTGTCTTAATCACAGCCACTGATTTTCTGTCCTTTCTTTTGTGCTTTTTTATTCTTGCTTTGGATCCATATCGTTATTCATCTTCTTCTTTCTCGTTTGTTCCTTACACAGGGAATTCATGAGAAAATGAATGTGAATGAGGCATGAAGAGGAAATTTAATTAAGGCTGGTTTTGATTCTTTTCTTTATTTTTTTTTCATGTTCACTGTTCTATCTAAACATTTATAGTTGACAGAAGTTCTTCCTTTTTTTTTGGAAACGCACTATTTTTTTTTTCAAGGTATTGTTTTCTAATTAATGTTTTCATTTTTTTAAGTTTTTTTATCCTCAGTTCCTAAACTATTGACATTTTGATGATTTTATTCCCAAACGATTTTTTTTCTTTTTTTGAAAATCAGTTCCTCTTTTTTTTTTTTTTTTTTTAATTTTGGTCTTCAGTCTTAAAATATGATTTTTTTTTTTTTAATTTAACAAAGCTGGTCATGTCTCAATCACATAATAACTTGAATTTTTAAGGGCAAAATGTTCTCCTTATCGTGCTTTTAATAGATGTGAACGTGGTTATTTTCATTAATTTTAAGCTGCAGAAGTCCAGGAAACATCATCTTAACAATTTAGGTCTCTGAGTGAGAAGGGTTTAAAATGAAAAAATAATATTGTTTTCTCAAATTTTTCATTTTCTATTTCATTTTTTATTTTTGTCTGGTTTATTATATATATTTCCTTTTATTATTTTTAGCATTTTATGTTTGGGTTTGTTATTAAGTATTATCTCTTTTTTTAAGGAAAAAAAGAAAATTATAGTGATATTATGTATCCGAATCATGGTTTTCTTGTAATTTGCTACCATATGTGTAAGTATTTGTGTTTGTTTTTCTTGATTAGAAATATATTTCCTTTTAAAAAAGAAAAAACAACAAGAAGGTTATATATAGAAATTTCATTTAACAAGGAATTTAAATCGCATAATGCATGGTCTGCTTATTTTCTAGGAACAATGTTGTTTGGTGAACTTACTCTAGGTAAAGCCATGGTGCCAAACTTTCTCCTCCGTTAATTTTCTTTTTCCCATTAATTTTTGTCTTTACGAAGTGCAAACATTTTCTATATTTTCTCGGAATTAAACATTCCTCCGAAGCCCCTCCAAAAAATATATATTTTTATATGTCTTTCCGAATAATATTTTTACTCAACAAACTGAATAAGGGATAAAGGTTTTACAATTTTAGAATTTAACAGCTGGAGCCGAATATCATAAACACAAAGCAACTTGTCCAAGCAGTGAGAATAATAGTTATCAGAATCATGATTTGTTTGGGGCTTTGTCAAAGATTAGATCAACTTGTCAATTGTGAGAGTTTCTCGGAGAATGTCATTCATATGAAATCTGTTATATATTAGGCGCGCCGGCACAGAACCAACGTTGTTACGACAATATTAAGATTATTTAAAAAAAAGAAAAAGTGTGGCCCCTAGCTCCTTACAAAGTAAGTTGAGTGTTATTTTTCTTAACTACTATTAACTCGACCATTATTGATCATATATCTACTTAAGCAACATACACATATATGTGGTGTCGAATATATATTTAGAGATTCAAAACTATATTCAATTTTTAATGTTTTCAATAGTGTATAGCCAAACGTATTGTGTCACGACATTTAATAAACTCGTATGAAAAAGCTTTTAAATTTTTTAGATGACATAATATAATATAGTTAGGTAGACAGTTATTATCTTATAATTGAACTATTAAAATCGCGATTTTCATAATTTACAAGGTTATCATACTTTCTTTTTTTTTTCTCTCAACAACTTTTTTTCAAGGAGAATAGTATTTTGACCCTCTTTGTAAACGTACTTTGTCTAGTTTGTTTTCTTCTACTAAAAAAACACAACCCTACTTGATTTCTTTAAATAGTATATTACGCCGACAAAAACGTTTTATATTGTGACTTGGTAGACAAATAATTTTCATAAGTACTTGTCCACGATTTTACACGGTTCTCTGTCCCTTCAATTTTTCCTTCTCTCTCTGATATAATGTTTAAAATCTCGTCTATGTTCTGTGAGTATGTGTAACTTGACTGTTTCTAATGGTGCACTTAAATGTGATAATTTTAATTTAATTTTCTTTCCTCTTTCACGCTAGCTCTTTATTCCATAAATCAAGATAACCCAATGTTAGAAAACAATAAAACATTTCTTTGGCATTAAGGAATGGTATGCTGATTTCCACTGTGAAGAATATCCCATGGAACATGTAATGTCAGGCGTCTCCTTTCCTCGGCAAGACATATATATGTGCATCACACACACACACACGCACATATATAGATGTGGGTGTGATTTGATTACGTTTTTTATAGGTACTATTATTATCAACTGTTTAATACAAATTTGACGGTTGTAATAAAGTAGATAGTTGACTAAAAAAATTTATAATAATTACTTATGTTGAATTTTTATGACAGTATATCATCAATTATTGTTAAAACATACCATTTTCAATATGTAACCATTGAAGAAGCAACTATTGAAAATAAGTTTATATATATATATATATATGGACTTGTTTTAGTGGTTACATTTTTAATAAAAGCATATTTTAACAACAATGATGATGTAGTGTAATAAGAATTCAACCTCTCATTAACAATCATAAATTTTTTTGGCCAACCATCTACTTTGTTACAAACATTACATTTATATCAAACAACTAATAATAACAATACCTATTGGATGAGTTTCTTTGTGGTTAACGATCAAATTATAAAAATAAATACGTGTCTTAATTACGTAGAATTGCATATATCTTAATTACTCAATTCATCACAACCATCTAATTTTATCATAGTCTCTAACTTCACTACAAATCAGTGGCCTCATTTGTTTTTGTTCTCAAAATTTTTGAAAATGTTTTCGCATACTTTTCGAGGCAAAAATTTTAAAAATACTCTCAGCATAATTCTTAAAAAATTCTCATTTTTCAAAACAAAAATATTTTCACCTATTTTGAAAACAATACCAAACGGCCTCAATATCTCTCTTTGAGGCGCACTCTCTCTAGTTTCAAACAAAAAACAACACATATCTTTGAGTGCTTTCTTAAGTTCTAATCGATGGCATTTAAGTACTCATTAAACTAATTAGTGTTGTTTGTCCTTATCTACCAAAACTCTTGAATATTAATTCTTCCAACAGAAACAAAATTGACCACTATTGAATATTCTAACAGAACTTGAACACGTGAAAAACTTTTCCGCAATTAAAATGAAATCAATGTAAAAATAACACGTGAAAATGAATAAATGGTTATCAATAAATAGGGCATAGTTTGAAAGCGTGTTTAGTACTGCTGAAAAAAAGTGATGTAAAGAATTAACATAAATTGTCCGATTAGAAGACTATCTAAGTTTTGGAAAAAAAAAAATGGTGGGGCTATGTTTTATATGTTGACGGAGGACATGCAAGTTTGCAGCTTTTTTTCAGTGGCATGGAGAATATGTGGTCTGAAAAGTAGGTAAACAGCAAACTAGCACATAAATTACCACCTACTATTAAAAAACTAGTAAATATAACCATAAAATTGTTCCGATTTTGCATAGAATTTAAGAAGAATATTGTTGAAAATATCATTACATACGCACTTACATATGGTACAATACATCTACGATAATATATATATATATATATGTATATGTATTAAATATTTATAGATAAACGAAAACAAATGCAATATATATATATATATATACTATAAACGTACAAAAAAAGAAAATCACGTTACCTTTAACATCCCTAGCTACAAAAAAAAACACAAGAAAAGAAAAGAAAAGAGTTAATAACATGTGAAGAAATAAAACATTTAACATATTCTGCGTTAAGAGTACATCAATGTCTAGGCCACTGCAATAAGTATGCAAAGCCTTAGATCTCTTGGGTAGATTCCAATGATAAAGCCAATGTACTTTATATTCTTACACTTTACCAAAGACATATATGTATATACATACACACATTTCCAATGTTTTTGAGAGAAATAATATATATGGCAGTGTTGCTGGATAAAGTAAAAAGAATAATAGAGAGGGAAACTTTGAAAAAAAAAGGAAAAGAAAAGAAAAGAAAGAAAGAAAAAGAAATGCAGTACTAGTGAGGAGGGAAAAAGGAAGTGCCCCATGTCTCGGTAATCATGGTTCTTTAGAGAACTTGAAGCCGTATGTATGTCAACTTGATCGATTATTTTGCCATCTTTGCTGACATGTTAACGTGCCTCCATAATCCGTGACTGTCGGCATTTAAGAGTGAGAAAGGGAAAATGGGGTCCTACTACCATTTGCCTTGTAATCACATCCCGAGGTGTGTGTGTAACATGTATATATATATATGTGTGTGTGTGTGTGTATGTATATATATGTGTGTGTGTGTGTGTGTGTGTATGTATGCGTGTGCTTTAATTTGTGACAGTTGAAGGCTATTATGGTCAATGCGTGTGTGTTAAATATGAAAAGAAAATGTATATGCATGAAAAAGTTTGTCATTTGTATGGATCATATCAAACAAAGAGTAAAGCATATATAGCATAGTACATTATTCTAACCTACGTTGTCTTTTAAATAGTAAAATAATTAGCTACCTAGTGTGACCAACACACCATGCTTGCTTTCTAAACCAATCATATAATACCAAAAAACCTAATTATTAATAATAAGACAAACTTATGTTGGTCAAATGGTTGTGATTTTTTTTTTCTTTTATAAAACTGATTAACAACATTAAAAAGTACTTGGTAACTTCATAGCCAAAGAGTTAATTTATACCACACAAATTAACTATGCTTCGTTTTGCTTGCTCTTCTTCCAAGTTCCAATAGGAATTTTTTTGCCCCATTCATTTGCTTGAAAGGATTAGTATTAAGTACTTACCAAGATGGAAACCTAGCTATAGCCATACACTCGAGATATAAAAAATTGACTTAGCCATTTCCAGTTGCCATATCACCACATATTAAATTTAAAATTAATCACTCACTGAAGTAATATAAGTTTTCTTCTTTTTTTTCAGTATATAAAGTGTTACAATTAATTAATACACTAAAATTTCTTCTCTTTTATGATCACAAGACAATAGACTTTTTTTTTTCCTGAGTTCAGCAAAAAGATTTATGCCTTTTCTAAGCACTATAAGATTTATGTTCTTATGTTTCTCATTATATCTCAACATAAGAAGGTCACCAAATTCAAAATGTAGGTTAAAAGGAGGAAAAATTCCCAAATTTTCTCTTCCAACTAATTTACATACTCAGTTGCTAAATGCTTAAAAGGCTGATTGGACTTGGATTTAAAGCTATATGGCCCATGTTTTCTGGATAGAATTCTGAACGTTATTTGTCATTTTTGTGTTTCTGTTTAATGCCATTGATCATTGCCGGTGGTTGGGACGTAGACTAAGCAAGGTGGCCCTAAAAGTTCTCTAATTTGGGCTGTTCCTGGGCCCTACTCGTACTTCATGTTCAATCTTTTTTTTTTTTTTTTAATTTTCCACAACGATTGCGCCAATTCCCATGTTTGAGTGCTCATGTGTAGACCCGGGACTAAAAAAAGTATCATGGTTATTACTGTTGAAAATCTTGAACTCCTCGTACGTATGACAATTGGCAACTAGAATTTGAAGGTCTTTTCTTTTGTATGAAAATAGAATTTTGCTCTGAACATTAACACTTCAAAGACCAGGAAAACTTGTGCTAGAGTTTTCCCAGGAGACAAACCTTAGCAATAGTAATACTCGTTTACACGAGTAAAACAGACAAAAATAAACCATGCACCATCGCATACACGCGCACACACACACACCCCATGAAAGTACTGCCTAAAGAAAGGATTGCCCAAAAGGGCAGGGCCCACTTTTTTGAGTTTCTAGTTGTTTATTAATTCATTGCACGAAAGAACTTCTCTAGTATTCAATATCGAAGTGTTTGTATGATTGATTGGACTTGAATTTGTCCGGTAGTTTTGCACACACTCCATGTTGAATCTTTTGCAGACAAGACTAAGTGCTATCTCTTCTTGGCTGACTTGACCCACAAGACCACTTTTATTTAGCCAAAATCATTTACTATATTGTGTGTAGTGGGGGTGTGTAGGTTGAGATCTACAAAACCGGATCAGGTTAGACCACTACAAATTAGACCACGGACTTGCGTCAGTGCTAACGTGGCATCGGTGGTTCAAAAACTAAACCAAACAGTGTAGCAAACCCTAGCACGTGGAGGCTATTATGTTATGAGCGTTGACCTATATTTATTATAGGTAATAAAATAACAGATAATAATTCAACGCGTGCATGTTTGATATTATCTAACAAAAACTATGCTCAAAAGTTTAACATTTTGAGCTTTTCAGCTGACTTCAATTATTTTCCTTATCTTTGAAAAAAAAAAAGAGAATAAATATGGGAATTTTGTTGGCAGCATGTAACATTTTCTTTAGATAAGTATCACTATTCACTAATAGTAATGTCAGGCAACGCTCTTTAATTCATTCCTAATACAAGTTACTAGATTTAACAACGGCTATAAAGCGTCTTGAAATCAACAGTTATTGTATGTCCCTAAGATTTTACAATGGTTTTTAACAACATAACCA
This sequence comes from Artocarpus heterophyllus, assembly GCA_025403435.1. Classification (NCBI taxonomy): domain Eukaryota; kingdom Viridiplantae; phylum Streptophyta; class Magnoliopsida; order Rosales; family Moraceae; genus Artocarpus; species Artocarpus heterophyllus. Next base: position 19,711,794 of record CM046334.1, read on the forward strand.
TGACTTTGACCAAGGAAGAAGCCAAAAAATTTGTTGAAAGTGGGCAGCAGTTAAATCAAAATTTTAAATTGATTTTTGTTTCAATATTTGAAATCATGGATAGAAGCCAAAGAAAAATTGAAATACATCGTAAGAGGTAATTAAAAGTAAAAACTAAAAGTACAAATGAAATTTTCGGAGTATTTTGTATAAAAGTTAAAATTATAAAAAATAAGCGGATAAAATAAGAAAAAGTAGGAGAGGAAAATAAAAATATATAATGACCACTTGGTTCAGTTAGGGGCTTTTTCGTACTAGAAAAAATGAGAGAGCCTAAATAAGAAAATGTGGAGAAAATTTATAAATTTTTATAAGAGTGAAACACAAGAATGCCCCCGTAAGAGAGCAACTTTTTAAGACTACCCTCCTAAAAGCGTTTTTCCAAAACTACCCATTTAATTAAAAAAATATGATTTATTAAAAGTCTAAGTAAGTCTATTTTCTTTAATTAGAAAAGATGATCTATTAAAAGTCTAAATTAATCTTTGTTTTCAATTCCTTATGTGGTATATTACTCTAGCCACCGGCGTGGGATGCCGAAGTATAACTTGGTAGGTTCCAACTATTTCAACATATTTTCTTTGAAATAAAAAATGTCAATTGCTTTTGGGATGCTAGAGCAGGAAACTATCAAGTTCCAACTTATTTTTTTTAAAACAAAGGAATGCTAATCATCTTAGGTCGTTAGTGCAAGGTGTCAGAGCATAACCTAATAGGTTTTGGAGCTAAAACCTAGTAGGTACCAACATATTTCTTTTAAAACAAAAAAATGCCAACTATCTCTAGTTATCTGCGCGAGGTGCTAGAGGCTCCAACTTAATTTTTTAAAACAATTAAATAACAACCGCCTCTACTCGTCGACGAGGAAGCATAACCTCGTAGGTTCCAGAGTGGAACCTTCCAGGTTTCAAAGTCAATACATACATGTTAAAACACACATTAAACAAATCAAACACTTCAAGAAACAAAATCAAATTTTATATAATGGAATCACAGATAACCAATTGCACAGGTTATATTGGATTTAAAATATTCACACAACAATTTTGACACAAAAGGAATTCAAGATTTGATGAGGAAGATAATATGAAAGAATAGAAACAGGGGACTTTAAGAATCACAATTAAAGAGAGAAACAAGTTAAAAATCTAAACAAAACCATGATGTCGGATCTACAGAGCCAGATAAATGGAGAAGATATTGTGTGGAGGAGATCGGAACGATGGTGACGCCATCAAACTCAGGCGAACTCATCTTTGATGAAATGCGGTTGCTCTTCGCAGGACGATGACTTCACATCTTAGCGACGTCGCTTAATCTACAGCGTTGGATCGTTAGAGGAGATCACAATGTATCACTGAAAAGAGGAAGGACAATCAAGTCACTCAAATTACAAAAAGAATGAGGACCTAAAATCATCTTGCGGAATGGCCGCGACTTCGCCGTCGACTGGTGGTCCCTCGCGGAGCCGGGAGCCAGAAATCTTCTCACGGAACGGCCACGACTTCTTCGTTGACTGGTGGTCCCTCGGCGTAGTCTTTCGCGGAGATCATCTTGCGGAGCCGAAGCTGCAACTGATCGGCGATTGTGACAAAGCAGAGGAGCCGACGTCGAAGTCGCCAATGCTGATCGAGGAGCCAACGTCGTTGAAAGACTTTATCAAGAAGCCACTTAGAAGGATCTGAAGCAGAGAGAGAATAGAAGATTAGATTTGAATTATGGTTTGTGTTCTAGTCTGGATTTTGAATTAGGGATAAAATTGTCAAACAATAAATTAAATTAAAAAAATAAATAAAAATGGCAGTTTTAGAAAGTGCAAAAGAGAAGGGTAACGTTGATAAGTAGTGGTCATAATGGGGTGATTCCTATGAATTTCTCTTCTTACAAATATAGTATGTCCACTTGGGCTCCTTCCGTCTTTGACATTGACTTGAGGGCACGTTTAGTTATGGTTTTGCAAGAACTAGAGTGAAATGTGCTACATAAGGCGATAGCTTTTACAAGAACTATCGTATCATGTTGTAACATTTAACGACGATTTTTTGTAAAAAAATTTTCCACAATGGCAAGACAATTGTATATTTTTTCACGCTCGGCCTATCTTGTGTATTAATTAAGTGGCATGAATTAGTGTCACATTTAAGAAATAATCACGAAATTGCATATAATTCCAAGAAAAAACATTAGCAAATTACATTTTAATACTTAACATCATTGTCCTAATCCAAGTGTCCCCAATTAATCACTCTACTTACAAAGTCCCCCACTCACTTCTAAAGTTCCTCAACATGTGCATAAGTATAATTTTCAAGTGTAGCAAACTCTTCCATATAGTTAATTAAAATAAATCCCGCATGAATTCTACATTTAAAATTCCCCTTTAAGTGGATCTTTCTGAAATCATGTAAATTTTGTTCTTAGAAACTTTTTATTAAATAAGAAAGTATTATAGTCCAGTAACAAATAGGTACCTTGTAAATTTGGTTTCTTAACAAAGTTGATTAAATCTCACACCCTGCCCCCTCTTATGATCAGATTCCAGTCATCTCTTGCCCTATTTGATTAATGGAAAAGGCATCAATTAGGAGAATGATGTTAATTAGCGATATGTTTATTTATCAAGATTAGGAAATAGAAGTCAATCTTATATTTACTTATTCTTATCTTGAAATGAAAATAAAATTGGTTGGCCCCACCCACCTTGTTGGATTGAGACTTCCATCCCTGATAGCAATATTAAATTACTAATTTATATTTAATTTACACGCAAAATGTTGGATGAAAAAAAAACTGCAAAGCAATGACTTTGAGAGGGAAAATGACATCAACAAAAAAATGATGACAACATGAAACGAGAATAGCTTGGTAAACGACAATGAACTTGGAAACAATAACAATCATCTAGAAAACGAGTAAAATTAAACATTGTAGACCAATGAAGAATGTTATCTACATCGATGATGCAATTATTATGGCACTATATCAAAACAACCACCCAATTATCTTTTTTTTTTTTGTTACATGATTGACTGTATATTATGCTGCCACACGTCACAAGCTATAATAAACAGCATTATTAATCTAGATCAATAATGAATGTGGAATGGATAGCAATATTGATCTACTGCAATAATGAATAGGCAATTTGACCAACTATTAGAACTATGATTTTCAATTGAATAAAAAATAATATCAACCTGTTTTTACGGAAGAAAGACTCAAATTTGGAAAAGACAACCTCATAACAATACAAAATGACAGTACTTTAAGGGGAAAAGAAAACTTTTAATATATACTTACGGTAACATGTGTTATTAAATTTCATCAAAATCATATTAGAACGAATATATATACAGACGCTTGTTACGGTACATCATATGAACAAAAACTTTACCACATGTTGGAGCTGTAATGGCTGCTGCTGTTGCTCTTGGAAATCTGTGTCGGAAGATCTTATACCCCAAAGATCCGTTTGTGGGAGTTGAAAGTAGGTGGGAAATCGAGAGTTCCTGGTTTTATTGCTTTCAGATTTGGTTTGTTATTGTAAGAAATTAGTTTTAGAATGGAGTTTATTGTTATTCTACCTAAAAGTGAGTGTTTTTAGTATTAAAAAATTGGTAGAGCAACGGATAAAGAACGACATTGTAACATTCCACGGAGAATATACAGCAACATTACAGGGAAAGACAAGTAGCTGACTTTAGTTGTATGGCGTGTTCCTAAAAAAATATAGGAAGCGGAAGAGATAGGATATCTTAAGCTTAATCAGGTTCATTAAAACAGTTAATGAAGGGAAAGACTTCCCTTGCGTGTTTCAAACTCTATACTGCAACATGAGAGAAAGTTTTAAATTTTCTTAGAAGTAGTTTAGAAGTTAGGGAGAAGAAGAGATAAAGACGATTGCTGCGTAATGCGTTGTTGTCCTTTACCAAAGGTGTAATTTAGTTGGTTTATTGATTTGGTTCAAAAATATAATCAAGAGTGCATATAATCAGGAGTAGAAAAAGTAAATTTTATTTTTGTAGCAAGAAAACTTTGAAAATGATATAACAAGCTAGGAAGCGAGTCAAAATTTTCAAACTATTATCGAGCAAATTAAGTGAAGTATCATTTTATTTTTCTAATTTGATTATATCATTTCTTCATAATAAAAAGGTCAAAATTCTTTTAAATAACATATATTTGTCTAAACTAACCTAAAATACTTGTAATTAATTATATTTTTATACTTTTTAAAAATGAATTATTTTAAACTTTTTCGTAAAACGAAAAAATTGAAAAGCATTATCACAAAGGTATTTCTCAATTGACCCACCATTATGAATGTAAGAACGGGAGCACTCAGCAGTAATATCCGATAAAGGCAATTAAGCATTTTTCTTTTTTTTGAATTTTCCAAGAAAATCAAATCCATATTTAAGAAAAGAAAAAGGAAAAAATTGATCTTCTTGCTGTCTTAACTCGATTGCAAATCAAAGTCCCAAGCCATTAGGGGTCAGAAAGCATCACTAACTACAAACAGCATCGCTTCAGAGGGCACCTGCTAACGTACTACGTAGTCATCTTTATGGTCGTCGTCCTTTCTTTCGCGTAAAGTCTAGAGAGAGAATAGGAGAGAGAGAGAGCGCCTTTGGTTTCTCTTTCCCTTCTTTTGCAGCAAAACAAAAAGACTGGAATCGTCTGTCTTGGCCAAGTAATCAGTCTAGTCTTTCTACCGCGGAAAAAATGGGGGAAGAGAAAGGACCCACAGAAGTTGAAGAGAATTGTAGTGGTAGCGTATGACTACGACAACAATCCTCGATGGGCCGATTGCCGATCCAATATCCTCGTCCCTCCCCACATGGCTTCTTGCTCCTAAAAAAAACAAAAGATACGAACCTACGGCCAAAAACTAAATCGCTAATATTTCAAGGACGTCCATGGCTAAACCTACCACTGCCCTCCATGATTGATTCCCGCTATTATTGCTTTAAAACACTTCCTCGGAACCTATGCCCCGTTTGGGAATACTCTTTTTCAATCACTTCGGTAGTCCTAAAAAGCCCGCCTATGTCGCGCCTTCAAAGCCTAACAATCTCGCCGATGAATTCTTCTACACACCGCAAGCTCCTTCTTCCTTCAAAGTGGTCCTGCTTTACTTGCAAATTAAACGACTGAAAAGATACTCCTATAGATATACCCCACAATGAATCCTTCGTTATATTCCTTCTCATCATGACCGTCAGAAGGACAAGACCTGCTCCGCTCTTTCTTCATGCTTTTTCTCTATGCAGAACGACATCTTTCTTCAATATTATGCCAACCAAATTACTTTTGACACTGGTTCCTGAAGATATGATTGCTTCTATGAGAACATATCAAAAGCTATTATTGCCCATATTCTTTTTACAACCATCTAGATTGATCTCAACTGACTCTCAAACAACTAAAGTTTTCATTCTCTATTAAATAGGTGTCGTACCCTGATACATACATATATATTATATTTATGTATGTATATGTATATAATAGTGAAGATCATGGAATGTCCTTTTTACCGCATCAGTTATATATGAAGCCTTATGTCTTCTGTGAGCTATAAATAAGAGCTCAGTTTGTGTTTTTAATCATCCCAAAAATTAAATATATTTGTTTTTGATTAATTGTCTCTTTTTGGGATTTGAGAACTCGTTGCAAGTCATAGCAGTGGTGTACTGTCTCTATTTAAAAACTTCCAAAATAATTTCATACACCTTTACATGCTTTTTATAACGTGTGAAGTATTCAGTAATCTTTCTTTATTAACATAAATTGAGATGTATTTTTATGCAATTGCTCGAAGTTGGACATAAATTGAGATGGATTTTTATGTGCGTTATGGCTCGACGTTGGCAATGTGGAAGGAACGTGTTGTACTATTTTATCTACCAAAGGGATCATAGTTCAAAATAAACGTATGGTTTATGGATATGGACACTTATTTATGGCGCAAATCTCTAATAATCCAACATCGCCAACAACTTAGGCCGGTAACCTTTTACGACTCCGAACTGCTTTTGTTGACTGATGATGATGAGGACCAATTTATAGCTACCATGTCCATACTCATACTCATGCTATCACCATACCATCGTCTCAAGATGAAGGTATCAGTTTCAAAAGTTGTTATTGAACAGTCACGTACCAAGCTTAACGCATGTCTAGAATCTAAAGTTAGAATTTCATCATCTGGAGTTTCAAGTGAGGAGGTGTCAATATTAATACTTGTTAGTGAGCACTTTCATGCTAAGCTTATTTCATGCCACTAGAATCTAAAGCGTGCTTCAGAAATTTACTTGCTGTTCTTGGACTATTAATTTTGTTTTGCTATTTGTACCAACTATTTCTACAAACTTTGGTTTTTTACCATGTTGGAATTTTGATTTTTCTTTGGTTTCTCATAGCTAGTTTGCCAAGTGAGAGAAACTCTAGAAAAATCAAATATTGAGATAACAGTATAAAATTTAGAAACAGTACATGTAAAAGTACACATTGTTAAATTGCCAACAAAATATTTGAAGTACTAGAGTTATTCATTATATTGAAACAAGGAATATTATCTTGCTATACAATATCTTTTTCTACTTTTTAGACATAACTCAAAGGACTACTGTTTAGGCATCAAATCCTCTGTTTGGCAAACTAACAAATAAATAAATAGTGTAAATCTTTTAGTAGTTGTATAAAAAGAAAAAAATAAAATAAAATTATTGTAGTATAAAGATTTTACTTGTTATAATTTTTAAATTAACAATTTTAATTCTAACTGTTCTCCCAAACACCCTAAAAGTATTATTTCAACCCTTCCAATTCGATCTTTGTGCTCAATCATAAAATCTCCCTTGAAACCAGAATTTCCTCTTCATTTTCTTCGTTGGTAAGGTCAGCATCACCTATGACGATTCCTTCTTTTCCACATCAATCCTTTTGGGAGCGCTGATTATATTTGTAGGCCCTTCTAACACGGCTCTTAATAGCGTCACACCAGTTCGATACCAAGTTCTTCCACCATTTTGAGTATTGAACAGTAACGCCTAACCTTGCCTCTCCCATTGGCCTTGCTGTAATTCGTCCAAGCAACACTATCAGTCCAATTGGCCGGCTGTAATTTTAATTAATTATTTTTTAATCTGATACTTGCTTCAGTTATTTTAGTAAATAGGATATTTACTACAAATTCTCTATCAAAAAAAAAAAATCATACTTGCACACACTCATTAACCGGCTAAAGCCAATTAAACCGTCCCAATATTAACCGAAATCGAAAACCGATTCAAGTAATATAACTAACCAAACCGAAACAAAACAGTTGGGTTTCGGCTTTTACTATTTTCTAGTCGGTTCAAACCCAACGAACCGAAAGGGTTATGTTTTATTTTTTATTGTTTTTTTAGAAAAACTAAAGCTACATCGTTTAATCATTAAATAAAATCCCGACTAACCCCTTCCCCCATTCCACTCTCTAAGCTCTCACTCTCACTCTCCATCTCGAATCTCACCGTCGCAGCCGCCCCTTCGCCGTCGCAGCAGTTCATCTCCATCGCAGCCGTCGCCTCTTCATCTCTGTTGCAGCCTCAGTGCAATGCAGCCCCGGTTGGTTGGTTCGTCTCCGTCTTCGTCGCAGCTCCAGTTGGTTGGTTCTTCCTTTGTCTCCGTTTATGAAGTTGTTGTCTTTTAGTTATTTTTTTAGATACAGGCTTAAAAGCTGGCTCTTAAAAAAACGAAGATTAACCGAACCAAACCGCTGTAAACAGTTTGGGGTTCGGTGGTTCAGTCGGGTGCAGAAACCAAACCACTGGTTTAGTCTAAAAGAAGGTTGAAAACCTAACCGACCGAACCGCAAACACCCCAACCCATTTTTCCAAATCAAATGGACAAGCGTCTTCCAGCTTGGAATTAGGGGATTCCGTCGATATAAAGAAGTCAGAGCTGTTACGGTCATTTACTCTCTGTACCCAATCACATCTCCACAATGGCAGAGCTAGACTTTGCCTTCAATGGGGGCATATACAATTTTTAAAAAAAATAGTTAACATGAAAATATAAAATTAACGTAAAGGCTTTTCAAAAGCTATGTACATATAAAAATGTTATGAAGCATATTACAATGCATGATGGTGAGTTTTTATGCTTTGAAAACACTGCACATTCCATCTGATGCAGACAACCTTGTACAATTGCCGTTTGTTCTTTGATTAAGATGTCATAAAATTCATCAACTATAACCTAAAAATTATATATATATTTTTTAACAACCTAAAATTTATATTTGTCTTCGAACATTAAGATTATAATCCAAAAGAAAGGCCTCGGCCTCAACGTGAAATCTGTTGGAAGCTTTACAAAGTTGATTTCCCACTCTACTAGATTTTGTAGCTTTATTGTTTGCTTTATTATTTTAAGAACAGTAGAAGATACTCTGATTTTATTTTAAAATATTTCTCCAACAAATGTTACAAATGGTTGACAAATTAGTTGTCTAACAATTCACATAGTCTAAATAAAATTATAAAAAAATAATTCACCTACTTAATGTTCCACTTACAATCATCAATTTGTTGAATTTTAAATTAACGTTAGTATTATGAAATAATTGATAAGATATTTCAGCACAAGTTTAGCCTGATTTTACCTTAAACGCTGAGATTCAAGACTTCTAGTGCATATATGAATACAACAAAAAACAAGCGTCATCTATACGTAGTCTGAATTAAACAGAAAAAATTGATTAAGCGCAAAAGAGATTAAAAAAGAAACGCATATAATAAGTGTCAGCAAAAATGAAAAAACTAACACTATACATTTTCAATTAAAAAAAATACATGTTGCATTTTCAGACTCCTGATAATAAATTCAAGCATTCAATTAAAGGAATACATACGAGTACAATGTAGGAATAAAAAATAAATTCGCTAACCATGGTCAACTCCACACCGAGCAAAAAATCCTCCCTAACGAACTAAAAATGAAATATATGTATGAAATCACAAATGTCATTTACAACTTGTATATATGTTGCTTCCTATCATCTCAAATACCATAGTCGTACAAATCAATGTAAGATCTATAGGAGATCTAGTACCAAAGAATATTACAGTGAATTCACAAAAACAGAACAGGGTAGACGCATGTTGTGTTTGTAGCATCCATACATTTCCAAAAACAAACTTTAAACCAACATGATGTACTTTCTTCCATGACATATCAAAACTTTCGCCCAATGCCCATCACGCGCTACCGGGAGGCAATGCTCCTTTAAGATTTTTCACAGCACTGTCATAGTATACGAAGCCCATAAACCAAAACTCATGGTTGTCAACAGAAATAACCTGTATGTACTTTTCAGCGGCATTGAGTTTGCTTGTTGATGGATTCACAGCCTTAAGCTGATGAAATGGAATAACCACCTAGAGAAGGAAACAAGCAAATCAACAGAAATTTTCTGAACTAGATAAAGTTTAGGATAACAGAAGAGTTGGGAATTAAGTATACACCAAGACATGAACATTTTAAAACCTACCACATACAAATTACTAGAAGAATTACCATGCGTAAGAAACGAATACGACTATGTTGGTTTATGTTGCAAACTTGCAAGGCACATAAGCCACATACAACACGTGCTTATACATGTGTTTCTCATATACTAACCAACACACAGAATATGTCTATAGTACAAATGTATGGATGCACGTGCTCATGTGTGCCCCCTCTGTGTGCGCATGGTGGGTGGGTGGTCGGTGTGTGATGATTTATACATGCCTTTTTGGTGTTTGCATCAACTTGAATACACCATGAGTACACAACTAGTAAAAACTCTTCTAACAATATAACTATGGTCAAGCACAGTGTCAGCACAATACAATTATAGAAGATGCATAACAGAGCATCTTTTGGAACAGGTATTATGATATTAACGTTATGGTCAAGCATAGCAGATGTTTCTAAGAGAAAAGGTGATATGATGCGCACCCAAAGGTAACTGCTGTTTCAAATAATAACATCAAATAAAATCAGAATCTACCTTATAATAACTCCACTCAGTCTGGTCACCAGCTTTGTAGGAAAGTGGGCTGTCACTACAAAATGCAAGCTTTGCAGTTGACAAAAATAAAATTCCCATTACTGGACCAGCAGATGTGGATAGGTAGCATGCATATGTCTTTTGAAGTTGCTCCTCAGGGACAGTCTCAAAATTTTGTCGAAAGATTTTCTCATAACCGCCTTCTGCAAGTACCTTTGTTCCCTGAGCTATTCTTCCGACAGCAGCATCAGCAAAACTAGGACCCGTTTTCACTGAGATGAGTAAACTTTTAGTACACAATTTGTTCATTATAAAATGCAGAACTCTATAAAGCAACTAAGCATGAAATAATTATAACCACAACAGTTACAAGTTAGTGGTTAGTATGGAGAGGAATATGGAGCAATACAGAAGCAAAAAACTAATGTCAAATGCAAACTGAAAGCACACAACTCATTCTAAACAATGTTAGCTACTAGAACAAGGTTCAAAGTTAAATGAACTTGCAAACCCATTGTAAAATCATCAAAATACAGCCACAGATTGTTCTGTTTGTAGCACGTACTAACCACTAAAGATTTTGGGGGCATCAAAAAGATCAAGTAACAAAACTTTTGGTATGGTTGCTCTTGACCTGAATTAGAGCCAGTATCTCCCGAGAAGTAAGGTTGTACTATCATACATTATCATGTATTTCAATTGTCCTCGTACATTATGCAAAAATTTCCAGCATAATCCAAAATCAATATAAATTGCAACAAATTATATAGAAGAAACCAAGAAAAAACCACAATCCTAGAGTTAACAATCCCTTCTTACTGGTTACCAATACCTGTCTTCTGTGGCGCAACAACTGGAAGGTGATGCACTTATAAAAATTGAAATTGCGGCCATGAAATGAAAGGTAACTTCGTTACATATAACAATACATCATACACAATACCCTAATATGAAACAGGACTTACTGATTATATAAATCTAATAATTGGTTGTGATCGGTAACAAATTAGTCTCCAAACAACACTTGTACTTAAAATGCTTGCCACACGCGCAAAAATAAAAATAAAAAAAAAAATAAAAGATACAAACATTTAGAAAAATACACAAGAAATAATACTCACAGTGTTGCCACATGTTCCCAGCAAGATCCTCAGCCTTCTTGGTGGCTTCCGCCGCCCTCTTCCCCCACTTGCCCAAAACATCTTTCACCGAATCCATCTTATCTGTTCACAAAAAAAAAAAAAGGTCTCATTTCTTCAAACGGAAACCCTAGAAAACCAAAAACTGAATGGCAATGCTATTAATATCACAGGATTATCAATCATCGAAGGCAAAGAGATTTTGGGGGGGGAGGGGGGGCCGGGGTGCTTACTCTTGGCGGAGGAAGGCGGCGGAGGCGCGGGAGGGGCGACGTAGGGGTTGGACTCCCGCGGCATCGAGGTGGCGGCTTCACCGGCGATCGGAGCCCGCGCTTCGGCGTGATCCGCCGCCAGAGGAGGAGGAGGCGGAGCGGAAGGCCGTTGCGGGGGAGGTTGTGGTTGCTGTGAGATGGAGACAGAGGTCCAAGTGTCGGGCTGAGGGGGAGGAACGACGTCGTCGGGTTGCAGCTTGGGGTAAGGAGCGTAGTCGGAGGAATGTGGGGATTTGTCGGTCGCTGGAGATGGATCGGACGGATGTTGCTGATTGCTCATCTTCTTCTTCTTCTGCGAGGAGGGAAGAAAATTAGGGATTTGGGAGAGAGATGGAAAGTACAGGAATTCGAGGAGAGAGAGGGAGAGATATTGGGGGGAACCTGAAAGAGAACGGATAATCGAAGTTGGAAAACGCAAGGGAGATGTCACGTTAGTCAAACATGCCCTTGGCGTTGCTCTTTTTCACCGGCCTTTTGTTGCTGTCAAATGGAGATATTTTGAAAAAAGAGCAAGAAAACAAATTGAATAGGACAAATGTCTTTTTTTTTTTTTTTTTGGCTAAAATATATGTTTTTGGTTTTTGTAAGACAATTGTTTCATTTTTTAAAAAAAAGATAAAAAAATTGTAACAAAGAAAAAGACTTTAACAAAATGAAAAAAAAAATAGAACAATTTTTATGCCTAAAAAACTTACTTTTTGTGTTAAAAAACTACAAAAAAAAAGTTATTTATTCAAAAAAATTTTTTATTAAAGTCATTTTTAGAAATCCCCCAGTCAAATCTTTTCCATGTTTCTTGTACTTTTTGTTTTTTATTTTATTTTAATTTACTTTAATACGTGGGGATGGATCATCATTGGATGCCTCCCCTCTAGCAGGCATAATTTTTTTAAGATTATTTTCATATTTACCACAGAATTACATCACTTACGTCACTTTGCTCTCAAATTTTTAATACGTATTCACTTATAGTTTATTTGGTAAGAGACGGTCTTAACCATTACCTTAGTTATAAACAGGTTAAAGCTCTCACATGCTACAGTAAAAAAAAAGTTGCTATAGTGTAAAGCTCTCACTAGGGCCGGCAATTCGGACATAGCACGATGGCACGATACGAAAACGACATGAGATAAACGGGTTTGGACCGCACATTTATTAATTGTGCCATAAATAAGTTGGCATGAATAACACGAAAATAAACGGGCGGGATTCGTACTAACACGCTAAATACGCCTTAACACGTTTAATTAAACGGGCCGTAAACGTGTTAACATGACACGACACGACCCGCTCATTTATAACACATTTAAACTTAAAAATAAAAATATTTAAAATATCTATAGCAAGTTAGTATTAATTAGATATTGTGTTTTTGTTAATTTTCTTTATTGGCTTTTTAAAAAAATTAAATTTTTTTAATTTTTATTTTTTAAAATTTTTAATTAATTGGGTCATAAACGTGTTCTATGCATGTTGTTATCGTGTCAACCCGTCACGTCATATTTAATAATCGTGTTAATCATGTCGTGCTGTGTTACGCATGCCATAAGCGTGTCGTGTTTGTGTTTGCATTTCTTGCACGTTTATTAATTGTGTCTTGTTCTTGTTCAGGCTAAACATATCGTGCTATAAACATGCCGACACGAACACGATTATTGCCACAGTTAGCTTCACATGCTAAAGTAAAAACAGTTCTAACCAATAGTTCTAAACACCATGCCAAACACCTTATTTATCCTTTCAAACTTTGTTCCGTTAGTAAGTATCCTCCTTCCATCCAACTTTGTTAATTTTTGGGCAGTTTTTTTATAAAATATTTTTATATTTCTTCTCAAACTACGTTACTTATGTTACTATGTGTTACCCTCAACTTTTAAAAATGTGTTACTATGTCTCTTTTTTTGTTAACAAATAACCTCCTTCCACTAATCATGTTCGGCTAATAAATTAATTTGTTTTTCTTCCAAGTTTAAAAGACCTCCACGTCAAAGCAATCTATATATCTATAACTTGCATATGAATATTTTTTATAACATGCCACTTAAATATAAATATAAAGAAAATTCAAGAGGGGTTCTTTACAAAAAGTTAAAATAATGTGTTTTTTAAAAAAAAAAATTCAACAACTTTATTCTTTTAAGTAATTTTGTTGGTTTGTTCTTCTTAAGCACTTTTATGTAGTTGGAATGGCTTATTCCAAAAAATAATACTTTTTCCTTGAACTCCTTTTTTTCTTAATCTATTTTTCCTTTTAAACTCTTTTTTATGTTTGGGTTTTTCCCTAAACTCAGAAGAAAAAGCATTGACTTGTAAAGCCGAACAAAATTAGATGGAAGGAAATTATTTACTAACAAAAAAAAGGGGGGGACATTGAGACACATTCTAAAAGCCTATGAGACAAAATAACATAAGTGATATAGTTTTTGGGAAAATACAAAAATATTTCGTAAAAAACAATCCAAAAACTAACGAAGTTAATAGAAGAAGGAACTTGCTAACGGAACAAAGTTTGAAACGATTAAGTAGTACGTTTTAAAAATCATGGGGTAAAGTGACATAAATGATGTAGTTTAGGGGCCAAATATGAAACAATCCAAAAAAAAAAATTCATTTATTTCACTTTTAATCAGGGATAAACAATAGTTGTTTTGTTTTCATTTCTAAACTTTTAACTAACATATTAATGATCCCGAGCTTTTCAAATGCTACTTAATGGTACGTCTACAAGATAAAAGCACATTATAGAAAAAATATATATTTTAAAAAGACAAATATAAAAGTATGATTTTTTTTTCCTTAAAAAAGGTAGATGAACCAAGACGCCAAAAAAAGTGGACTAAATAGAAGAAATAAAATTTGAAGGGAAGAGCCAAAAAATAATAATAAAAGAAGGACCAAAAAATAAGGAGGAGGATTTTGACCTAAATAGTGAATGCAGACGTTTTGAAAAAAAAATTATTCATTTTGATCAAAAGTGAAACTATAAAGCAAATAAAATGATAGGTTAATTACACTAATACACTCTGTGTTTTGCCAAATAACAAAGACACCATTTTGATAAAAACTCACTACACTAAAGCTCTCTGAACTTAACTTTTTCATTTTTTTATTTAAAATAAAAAAATTCCTCTTTTAATTTCAATCATTGATTAAAAATACCAAATGATTCAAAAAAACCGAATCAAAGTCATTTTTTTAGCAATCAAATCTATTAACTCAAATTTAGCATAAAAAATGAATTAAAAAAAATAAAAAAACAAAAAAAGGACCGAACCTCACCCAAGCAGCCCCGTCATCCCCTGTCGAGCCCTCACCCCCATGGCCTCCCAATCCCCCTTGCCGGCACTTACCCCAGCCAATCCATCCCCTATCGCCCATCGTCCCCCACCCTCATCGGCTCTTGTCTTGGTCATCACCCCCTCTCCCCAACCACCCCACCCCCATCATGCCTCCAAATCTAGAGGAGAAATAGAGACAGACTAGAGGGAGGGAGAGAGGGAGGGGGATTTTCTAATTTTTCTCATTCTTATTTTTAAAATTTGAAGTTATGTTTAAAGTTTTATGAGTTTATTTAGCATTCATACTCCAACATTAAAGTTTCAACTGCTCCAATGTAAAGCTCTCATATGTTATGGTTTTTTTTTTTTTTTGTTTTAATTAACAGTTCTAACTATGTTCCCAACCACTCTCTAAATGTGTTATATTACAAAAGTATTAATTTGTTTGTTTATCTATTTTTTCAAAGTTTCATATTTGTTTTTTTTTCTAGAATTTTGTTATAATTTTATTTTATGAAAAAAATAGAATATTAAGAATATAATTAACTAATTTAGTAAGATTGGCTTTAAAATACTCAACATTATTGATATGCTTTATATAAAAAAGACACAAACACATTTTAATCTCATAAAACTTAAAAAAAAAAGTGAAAATTCATTCTATGATAGTGAAAATTAATTATTTGAAAAGTTTAGGTAACGTTAGCATGATTGGTTTTGGTTAATGGAATATCTCTATCATTATGACAAAACACAAGGGGAAATGAAATGAAATAAAATTTTAGGACAAAAGATAAAAATAAATTAAAAAATAATAAAATATAAAAGAAAAGGAGGATTTCAACCAAAATGAACTTGTTTTGATCAAAACCCATGATCAATGACACAAAGAGATGTAATTGAATAGGCCTCACTAAATTTTTAAAATTTAAATTTACCCCCAAAAATTTTTAAAATTTTTAAAAACGTACTAATCATGCCCCCCACTAAACAATTAAAAGATGTTATTTTGTCTTCATTTTACGATAAAAATTATAATTATGCTACCACTCAATAATAAAAATGATTAATTACAAACATTTGCCCTTAACCAGAACCGTTGCAACAGTGTTCCCCTTAACCTTCAAAACATAATATACGTTCTCCAAATATATGAATTATTGATGAAAAACCTCTTTTGTTAGGAAAAATTAGTACATAATGTAAGAGTATTTTAATAACTCTATCACATTTAATGCTAGTTCAAATTTAAAAATATAATTTAAAATTTTTAATTATTAAAAAAACTTACAAAAATGTTTTAAAAATAATCTCTTTTTTTTTTCTCTTTCATGTGACTGCTCTGGGCCAAGCTGACAATGTAATGATTCATTAAATAGTTCAATAATCCTTATTATATATGTGACATTGTATCATTTATGTTAAAAATCTTAATAAAAGGAGCTTTTTGTTAACATTACATAGGTCGAGAGAATGCATACTACTTTTAAAGTTTAGAGGGCATGGTGTTATAATAGTCAATAGGGAATTTTTGTAATTAACTTTAATCAATATATATGAGTATGGATATTCAATAACATATTGTATCTATTTTTTCATAATATCTTCATTGAAAAAATTTTCTAGCTTCGCCATTGCCATGATCAATAAAGAGTATTAAGCCTTATAAATATGTATAATTAAAACTTTTATTGTCTTTTTTAAAATACTACTGATATCATCTAACATTTTTTCTCTCTGTTTTCTCTCAAGTTGTTTGTTGTGAAATTTCGAATACGCAAGTGTATGTAATCGTTCAAGTAATAAAGTGCACCAAAAGTGTAAGTATCGTCCCATAG
This sequence comes from Artocarpus heterophyllus, assembly GCA_025403435.1. NCBI lineage: Eukaryota > Viridiplantae > Streptophyta > Magnoliopsida > Rosales > Moraceae > Artocarpus > Artocarpus heterophyllus. The sequence goes on from CM046334.1 coordinate 19,728,402, forward strand.
ACATTGCATTAATTTCTACTAATTACTGAAATTATCTTAACTCTAGACTTATTTGAATGATCAATTAATTTGAATTTTAAAAATAAAAGAAAATAAAATAAAAATAAAGTTTAACAAAAAAAATGTTGAAAATAAATAAATTCTAAAAATGTTGAGAATTATGATTTTACTAAAATTAGTTCAATCATATCTAATTAAACATATTATTGTGATTGCCTCATTTTATGTTGATGATTGAATTTCCTATCTTAGTTACACTGAAAATACCTAAACGTAAAAATACATTATATCTATGTTTGTAATCATGGTTTTTTTTTCCCTCATTCTTTTTCACATAATTAATGAAAATGAAACTCTTGATAGGTGTGTATAATTTAATAGGTACAAGTTGATACTTCATAAGTATAAGGCAAAGTTATAATCGCTCTCTTTTTAGGTGGCTCTCTATTGAGTCTATAAATGTAATACCTGATAAATTTCAAGCATATTATATATGCAATAATTAAGGGATTATATTAAGTAATTTATGTACAAATTTTGTAAACTAAATTTTATGCCATAACAAGTGTCAAGGATTATTGTTTAAATCTAATTTTTGTGACAAATTTAATGAGAAAAACTATTGGATTATTAAGATTAAAAATCATGCCATAGTTTTAAACAAAGAATGAATGATATGAAAATAAGCTAGAAAATTAATTGTTGCAGAATTTATTGTAACAAATTTAAGATGAAAATACAGTAAAAAGGAAAATACTGCATAAAAATATGGAAATTAAACAATATAAAGTTAAGAAGTACAAAAATTATATAGTATGAGAATAATACATTGTAAGGATTACACTAATAAAACTACACAATATGAAAATTATACTGTAAAAATAAATGTAGTTAAAAATTAGATTGTATAAATTAAGCAGTATAGAAATTATACTTTGTAGAGGATATGAATAAGTATAGGAGGTTGTGGGACCTCATAAATTGTATAGAAAAAATATTGTCAGTATAAAATTGGACTATTTAAGGATGATGTGTGGCACCCACTAATTACAGATAGAATGTGGAAAATTTGGCCACCTCACCTATGACATGCATAGACATTGGATCTACAATTAAATATAAACAAATTAAAACTCAATTTGGGCCCTCAAATCATCGTTGTTATAATCTATTTAACTTCCAAGAACAAGATTAAAATAATTATAAAATGAAAGCTAAATTGAAGTTGTAAATAATCAAACAATGCGATAAAAGCAAATGATATTACACACGAGATTTATAGTGATTCACTCTATAATGAGAGCTACATCTACTGTTTTTCACTATGATGAATTAATTGATACTGATTACAAAATATTTGGAAGATTTAATATGCAAACACTCGTAATTTTTGCAAACTTTTTGTAAGTTCCTCCCCTTTTCATTATGAAGCCCTACTCTTTATTTATAGAGAGTATTTTATGAGATTGTGGCTTCATCTGATGAGACACGTGTTGATCTCTGATAGGGTGTAAACATCAAACTTCTTCCCACATTCCATTTCGTGACTTAGCATATATCTCTTTGTAACTATCAACTTCTGTACATCTATTCCATCAAATTGATAGTTAGCAAATCCACGATCGTGAATAATGTGTAAATCCATCCAAAGGAGCCAGGTAGAAACTGTAATCGAATTACAAACATCGAATCAATTGATGTTACTTATAAATCAAGCAATAAACAAGCAATACTAATAACAACAGTCTGTCTCAAATTGACCATTTCTATCTGGCTCAATTTGTTCTGACCACAATTTGGGTTTCACATGCCAGGCCTTTGCTGAATGATTTGGGCCAAACCAAATCATACCCCAACAACATACTTGGTTTTGGGCTTATGGGGGAGCCAAGTTTTTAGTTAAGTAAAAAGATGACTAATTGCTGTCTTTTTTTTTTTTTTTTTTGGTATGGCCATGAAGAAAAGAAAAAAAAGACACTCCAAAGGTAAAAAAAAAAGGGCCACACCTACCCCTTGGAAATTGGTTATGATATATGTGGTGGAGCAATTTTCTCTTATTGTAATTGGGTCCCTATATTGAGTCTTTATAAGGCTAAGGACTTATTTGAAAAAAAAAAGTTTAATTATTCATCACAAAAATTGCTTCCCATTTCCACCATGAAAATTGCCTTTCCCTCCTTCATTTTCTCTCAAAGTTTTGATGATTTTAAGCCTTCAAATCATCTAATGAAACAAGTTCAAGTGTTCATAAGCAAGGTTTTGTAATTTTGGAGGTAAAAATCCAAACTTATACTTTTTTCATAAGTTTTAATGAGGGTTTTTTGATGGAGATTTATGACAAAGAGAACTAGCTAAGATTTAAAGCATCAAAGAGGAGATGCAAGGGCTTGAGAAATCTCTTCGTAAGATCCCAAACCCTTGATGTTTTCATGAATTTATGTATGGTTTGTAAACTTTATGGATTATGGAATGTAAAAAAGATTATATGGCATGATTATAGGGTACGTTTTATGGATGATGACAATGATATAAAGATGAAAATCTAGGTTTTTATGATAAAGACAAGAAAGTATAGTAAACTTTGTCATAAAAAATTTTAGCATTTCATGTGTTTGATAAAATGATTTTGAGCATGGAAAGTAAAGGAAATGTTATGGCATGATTTTTTTAAATATTAAGTGCTTGATAAAATATTTGGAATGGTTAAAATAAGATTAAACCTTAGTAAAGTAAGTTAGGTAAAATTTTGCCACAAAAGTGTGTTTAAGGCTATTTTGAAAGATTTAAGTATATGAGGCCTATAGAAATCGAATTGTTTTTTAAGTTCAACACGACATTTGTTGAAAACATTGATCCGAACAATTTTTGAAAAGAAATATCACTCGAATTCTAATCTGATCAAGCCAAAAATATGGGTTTTGTCTCCGCCTATCCAAAAAACTCTATGAAGATGAATGATTTTGAGAAAAGTTAAAATATAAAAGTTGTAAATCTTGTTGAAATAGTAAGCAATTGCAGATAGTTTGCTAAAATTCTACACCAATTTTAAGATATGAGTTTTACAAGATTTTAATCACGAAATTTTGAAATTAAGAAAACATTTTGAAATTATTTGAATTAGACCTAAGTTTCAATCCTTGCAAAAACACTGGGTGTTTTTTATATAAGATAATTAATTTTGATTTCGGAGGCAAAAATGTCAAGATTTTGTATTTGAGTCAAAAGTGTATAACCGTGATGAGCATGAGTTTTTGTTATGTAAAAATGGTTGCCTATATAGTTATAGACTGAAATGAAATTTATGTTTGAAAGCCCAAAAGGAATTTGTGATTTTTTTTTTTTTAAGAAAAGGATGTTAAAAGCAAAGTCGTCAAGATTTTCATTTTAGGGTAAAAACCATAAAGTTTTGCTAAAATAGATTTTCGGCGAAAAAGAAAACCGATTTTTTTCTGCAATGTTACGAGAAGCAAAAAAATATAATTTTTGTTTTAAGCAGGTTTCAAAAGTTTCCGAAGACCTATCAAGAGCAAAATAGTTATTTTTCGTAATGGACCTCAAAACGTTCGATTTAGGAAAATGTCCTTTAGTAAGAATTTTTTTGTAACCTGTAAGTACCAGGATGGTAAAGTAAAATGAGAAGTTTAGTAAAGTTACGAAGCTTACGAAAACCCATTAAAGGTAAAATCGTCATTTTTATAGAATGACTAAACTGAGCCCAAGCACTTTGAATTAGCAAAATACCCTTAGACAAAAAGTGTTTTGTATCATGTTAAGTAATAGAACTGTCTAGCAAGATAAGAAATTCGATTAAGGAATATTCAAGTTAAATAATAGAGAGATAAACCGATAAATAATGAGACTAAGTAAAATGAACAGACATTTAATGTTTAATCAATTGAGTAGATTGATAATAAGAAAGTTTAACTAATAGTTGGATGTCATTTGATCAGAGCATAGAAGTTAACTAATAAAAGGAAAAAGAATGAAGTAACGCTAGAGCTGTAAGCAGGTATGTTTCAAACCTTACCTATAGCATGAAGAAAATGAATTTCAAATACTTTAAATATGTTTTATGTTTGCATTTATGATGTATAAAGTTTTAAAGATAAAGCTAAGACTTACAATGTATTTGAAATTATTATGTTTAAAGTGTATTTGCAGTTGTTATGCATAATGTTTTAATGATCAAGTCATGATTTGCAATATATTTCCAATTGTTATGCTTAATATTTCAAACATTAAGTTATATTATACATAATGTTTACTAAAATTATAAAATTGGTAATCTAAATCCAAAAAACTAAAGATAAAAAAGTATCATACAAGCCTTCTTGATGTGAGGCGTAAAAGTTATGATAAAGTATGACCTCGTTATTCGATGGTTTTAAGTCTTCCACAACGAAAGCGTCATATATGTTAAAGATATGATCTCATGATCGATGTTGTTGGTACGAACATTTTGTTAGACATGTATGCTTTAAGGAGTAAAAATGTAATACGTTTTTGGAGACATTTTTATCAATAAAGAATTTATTCATTTATATATACCAAATATTGTCCTCTTTACGTTCATATTCGTTGAATGTATGATAAGCAAACAGTAGTCTGAGACTGTCAGTCTAAACCTTAAGAGTTGGGCATATGATGGGATGATTATGCGGTAGACACGACTCTTAAGGTGATGGTCTAAAATATATGATCCGCAATCGAGGGAATAAAGTTGGGCGCTTTATTCATGTAAAGATTGTTATGTTGTCTATATCCCTTTTGGGAGATGGTTTGTCTTGGCCATCGGAGTTGGACTCCGTGAATAGAAACATTGGCGCGTTGTCATAGGTGACGATGTGTTGGATCGGGACATAAAGTGAATTGATTTGGATTAATAATTCTGTCTTGGCAAATCGATTCACTTTAGACAGTCGTTTGTATTGTATCTTAATCCTGAGATGAATAATGGGCCCGTTGTCTCGACTTGTGTCTTTTGATGTACCAATGGGTGACTCCCACATCTCTATAGTGGCATGCATGCCGGTACGTTGGAGGCATGACTCTTGATAGCGTAGACTTGTTATTCATAGATATGGAATCCATAGCTCCTCTTTAGGAGTAATGATATCCTCTTATATGCGTTGTCCTGTAATTGGAAAACTGGAGCGCTCAACCATTTGGATACATAGGTGTAACCGAATGGTATACTATCTTTGGATGGTAAGTTTTCTAATGGTGAGACAATGGAACGTAAGATAAAAATAATCGGGAAGGTAAGACAGAACTTGTCCTTAAGCCGATTATGGATGATCATATGGGGATGCGATACACTATGATATGTCATGGAGACTTAGCTACATGAGCTTCGTAATTCTGTAAAGTTCGAGAGTGCAGCTCCAAGCTTTTAGTGGAGTAGCGTTGGAGTTGATAATTGTGAAATGTATATCTGGGATATTGGGTTTCATAATTATCATGAGCTTGAACTTTATAGGTCCATTTTGGTCCCCTTTGCTAGCTCACAAAATCCTGTAACGACACGGCGTGCTTTTTCAATAATTGGTGACTTATGTCGGATTTATCAGATTGGTTTAAAATTTATAAGAATCAAATAATTCATGTCTGTTTATCGGTTGAATTAATTTTGTAAGAAATTAGTTCAAGATGAACTTGTTGAATTATGGCGTTCGGATAATTCTTGTCTGTTTATCGGTTGTTTTAATTTTGGACAATTAGAACAAGATAAACTTGTAGAATTATTTGAATTGATTTATTTTCTTAGAGATTATCTTGATAGAGTTTGTTTTGATCAGATATCTTTTCAATTGGGCTATTTGAATCAAAACTGAGACTTTATCCTTTAGAATCTCGGGTGGAAAATAAAAGATTCGCGGAGATTTTTTCTCGGCAGTTCGGCCTGCCGATCAGAAAGTTCGGCCTGCCGAACTGGCCAGTTCGGCCTGCCTATCTCACAGTTCGGCATGCCGACCGCGACAGCTAAGATTACGCGTTTTTTACGCGTATCTTATCAGATATTGATCCGAACTTGATTCTATTTCGATTTTTGAGACCTAATCTGATATGGACTGACCCCAAGGACCAATAGGTATAAAAAGGGAGTGAGTCTAATGATTTACTCAGATCAATTTGAGAGATTAAGAGTGATACTCTTCTAGTGAGCATCTGAAAACTCCCTGAGAGCTTTTGTTCACAAATCACGAACACTAGCTTTGGGTTCTCTCTATTGGTTGGAAGGAGAGTCACCGGTGGAAGAGCTGTACGTGTGAGCCCACACTCACTCCGGTTGTGGATAGAGAATAGCAAAGAAGACCAGTTGGTTGAGGCTCTTCTGGAACGTTACTTCTCTACACAGGTCGCGGAGGTTCTTCGGCACACTGAGGTTAGTAAGATCTGTTTAATTTATACATATAACATGTCATACTTGTATTTTGGAAAATACTCTGATGAAAAATTTTTAAAAATTCCGCTGCGCACTTTGTTTCCAACAATTGGTATCAGAGCCGAGGTTTTTACATAAATTTGCAAGTTTGTGATCATGTTATATGCATAAATTTTGTGATCTTAATCTCTCCAATGCTTGAATTGAATTTTATAGAGAGATGGCACTCTATGTTTCTATATAATATATATGTTGTCATGGATTATGTGGTGAATGTTTATTAATTAATTATGGTTGATTAAATTGTTGTTTAATTATTTATTAATTAATTAATACCGGTTATGGTTCCTTAGAGGTTAGAATGTGTATCTAAGTTTTTCATGTAATTAGATGGCGGACTATCATCTCCGTCTAGGAATTATTATTTAATTTGTAAGAATTTTGTAATTAAATAATTATTCGGAGAAGACGGAACGAGAAGTCGGATCTTGAAGATAGATGATGGCGCCTCCAGGTATTTCCTGAGTCTCTAATTTTATGTTTTTGAATTGTTGAAAATAAAATTGATGAATTGCATTAAAATTGTATTTTCTGGATTGAGGGTTTTCTGCTCGGTCGGCATGCCGGACCTCACAGTTCGGCAGGCCGAAGGTCACAGATCGGCAGGCCGGACGTACGGTCCGGCAGGCCGACAGTGGGGCAGAAATTTTGGTGCTCTGCCGGCAGGCCGAACCTTCATGTTCGGCAGGCCGAACCACCATGATCGGCAGACCGATCACCTAGATCGGCCTGCCGACAGAGAGCATCCAGGTGTCCAGAAAAGGTGCAATTTTTTCAGTGCAGTTTTAATTTTATTTTTGGGACGATTCTGAGAAACATTAAATTTGGATATGACCGGAAATATGAAGTGTTCGATTCATACGGGATTGAGGACTTGAAGATGGATATTACATGAAGAAGGATACAGCTTGAGGATTCAAGGATGAAGAATCGATAAATGTCTCGATTATTCTCTTGTAATCTTATTTTTTCTATTCTCTAGGGTGGAACCATAATATTACGGTTATTATTATTATGCTTGTAGCTTTGCTTGATTGCTTTGCTTGTCTGCATTATAATATGATTTACCATGTATATTGATAACATGTCATATAGAATAGGGAGTGCCGCTCATATTAAAATTGTTCATGCATAATTTTAAAATAAAACCTTGACTTCAAAAGATTGAGTGGGAGAAGGTTTTCGAAGAGAGAACCTAAGGCCTCCATCGTTGGTCCATAGGAAGAACATGATGGTCCCAACCCCTAGGAAGGGATTTCTATCATGTACCAGATTGGATCTCTAAAAGGATAAGGTATTTTAGTATGATTTATGGTTGCACACCCCTAGGTGGTGATTATAAATCATGGATAAAATATTGAAACGGTGGTTATACACTCACGTTAATTTTATTATTAACCTCCCCTAGGAGCTCTGTTAATAAAATTAATGGCCAAAGAAACGATTATTAGTATATGCTGGATCATACGGGTCCTGGATGGCATATATTAATCAGGAGGGGATCCGTGTTCCTGATTGAATTTGGCATGACTCCCCTAGGAGCTTGTTGAATTCTGAGTTGGGAATTATCGTTGTAAGGTTGTGATATTTTCAAGGTTTTGACACATAAACACATTTGTATGATTTTACATGATTGTGTTATCTTACTAAATTATTAAATATGTTTGCTTATGTTTGGTATATGATTCTTTATTGTAGATTGAAAATGTCTAAAAACGCTTTATCATCGATACTTGACAAAAACCAATTAACCGGTGAGAACTATAATGATTGGAAACGGAACCTGGACATCGTCCTATCCTTTGAGAAACTGAAGTATGTACTGACAACTCCTTGTCCTCCCGAGCCTACGGGAGACTCAAGTAATGAGCAATTCCAAGCGTACGAACGCTGGAAAGATGCCAATGATCAGGCCCGCTGCTATGTTATGGCTAGCATGAATAACGTGCTGCAGGCTCAACATCAGGATTATGAGACTGCGAAGCAGATCTTGGATAATCTTGAGGACATGTTTGGAGGCCAGGCCATAACAAAGCGGCAAGGGGCGCTTCGGAAACTCTTAAACTGTAGACAGAGACCGGGGACATCTGTAAAGGAGCACATGATGTTGGTCATGGGTTACCTCGCTGAGGCTCAAACCAATGGAGCCGACATCGATGCTGAAACTCAGATGACTATGGTCTTTGAGACTCTGTCTAAGGAATTTATTCCGTTTAGAGCTACTTTTAATCTAAGCAATAGACGGGATATGACCTTGACAGAACTGATGAAACAGTTACAAGAGTTTGAACTGCTGATCAGGGAGTCTCCTGCTGGTGGAGAGGCCAATATGGTAGCTGCTTCTGGTTCCAATCCTAACTCTGGGAATGGAAAGAAACAACGGGCCAAGAGTGGGAAGTCTTCTATTCCTATTGCTACCAAGAGCAAGAAGAAGAAGAAGAAAAACCCAAAGAAGCTTAAGTGCTTCTTTTGTGGTAAGGTCGGGCATATAAAGAAGCATTGCAAGGACTTCCTTTCCAAGGGAGGTAGGTGTGATCTTCTATATTTAGAAACTTGTTTGGTTGAGGAATCCAGTGACATTTGGGTCATAGATTCTGGTGCAACTAATCATGTTTGTGTTTCTCTGCAGGGATTCAAAGAAACGAGAAGTCTACTTCGTGAAGACTTAACGCTTCGGATGGGCGATGGATCCTTGGTCTCAGCGGAAGCAGTGGGAGATGTCCATCTTTATTTTGATAATTATAGGAGTTTAATTTTGCGAGATTGTTTTTATGTTCCTAAATTTAAAAGGAATTTAATTTCTGTATCTTCTTTATTTAAAGACTCCTACGTGGTATCTTTTAATGAAAAAGTGGTGATTCGTAAAAACAAATCTTTTATCTGTTCTGGATGGATGCAAAATAATCTATATTTTATCAAACCTAAGATGGACTTGTTGCTTAATGCTGAGATAAATGATAATGACTCAAAAAGACTTAAAACTTCTCACTCTAATAAGACTTATCTTTGGCATTTGCGCCTTGGCCATATTAACCTGAATAGGATTCAAAGGTTGGTAAGGGATGGACCTTTAAGTCACTTAAAGGTAGAATCTATACCTCAATGTGAGTCTTGTTTGGAGGGTAAAATGACCAAAAGACCATACGGGTCTAAGGGCAATAGGGCCGAAGGGGTTCTAGAACTTGTGCATAGTGATGTTTGCGGACCGATGAACATCCGGGCACGAGGAGGGTATGAGTACTTCGTCACTTTTATTGACGATTACTCAAGATATGGGTATGTGTACCTAATGCACCACAAAAGCGAAACTTATGATAAGTTCAGGGAGTTTCGGGCTGAAGTGGAAAAGCAATTAGGTAGACCCATAAAGGCACTTCGATCTGATCGAGGTGGGGAATACCTTTCTGATGAGTTCTTGGGACACTTGTTAGAGAATGGGATTTTATCCCATTTGACTGCGCCGGGCACTCCGCAGCAGAATGGCGTAGCGGAGAGAAGGAATAGGACTTTGTTGGACATGATTCGGTCCATGATGAGTTATTCATCATTGCCTTTATCCTTTTGGGGATATGCACTACAAACCGCATGTTATCTTTTGAACAATGTGCCTTCAAAATCGGTCCCTAAAACTCCTCACGAGTTGTGGACAAGACGGAAGACATCCTTAAACCATATTCACATATGGGGATGTCCAGCTCATGTCCTGTTTAAGGATCCGAATAAGTTGGAAGCACGTTCAGAAGTTTGCGTGTTTGTAGGATATCCAAAAGGGACTAAAGGGGGTTATTTTTATAACCCAAAGGAAAATAAAGTCGTGGTTTCAACTAATGCAACTTTCCTTGAGGAGAGTTACATGAACGACTTTAAACCTCAAAGCAAAGTGGTGCTTGAGGAGTTGAGGGGTAATCCGTTTACTCCGGAGGTTCCGAACGAAACCATTCCGATCGATGTAGAAAAACCAAACAAACCTGAACAACAACCTCAGGGGCTTCGGCGTAGTGGGAGGATCGGGCGTCAACCTGAGAGGTATATGTTCAATGGGGAGGTCTTTTTGGCTGAACCGGATGAACATGACAGGGATCCTTATACTTACGCAGAAGCTATGGAGGATGTTGATTCAAGACTCTGGACAGAGGCCATGAACATTGAGATGAAGTCTATGGAGACTAATCGGGTCTGGGAGCTTGTGGATCTTCCCGAAGGGGTAAAACCCATAGGGTGTAAGTGGATCTACAAGAGGAAAAGAGGAGTGGATGGAAAGGTCGAAACCTTTAAGGCTAGACTGGTAGCTAAGGGTTATACGCAAAAGGAAGGAATCGATTATGAGGAAACCTTTTCGCCTGTAGCCATACTTAAGTCCATCCGGATTCTCTTGTCCATAGCTGCCGCTCTCGACTACGAGATTTGGCAGATGGATGTCAAGACGGCTTTTCTGAATGGCTATCTTGATGAGTCCATTTATATGGAACAACCAGACGGGTTCAAGGTCACGGGTCAAGAGGGTAAGGTTTGTAAGTTGCTAAAGTCTATTTATGGACTTAAGCAGGCTTCTCGTTCTTGGAACATAAGATTTGATCAAGTGATCAAGACTTATGGGTTCTCACAAAATGTGGATGAACCATGTGTTTACAAACACATTAAGAATGGGAAGGTGGTTTTTCTACTACTCTATGTAGATGACATTCTGCTAATTGGCAATGACGTTGGGGCGTTGTCATCGGTCAAATTATGGTTGACCAAGCAGTTTGACATGAAGGACTTGGGTGAGGCTAATTTTGTTCTCGGTATCCAGATCTTGCGGGATAGGAAGAACAAAATGATAGCTTTGTCACAGGCCTGCTACATAGATAAAATTCTCAGGAGGTTTGCAATGCAGGATTCCAAGAAAGGTGGGCAACCATCTAGGTCTGGAATTACTCTTTCTAAGAAAGACTCTCCAAAGTCTTATGAAGAAAGAGAATACATGAAGAAGGTGCCTTATGCTTCGGCAGTGGGTAGTCTCATGTATGCCATGCTTTGCACTCGACCGGATATTAGCTATGCGGTCGGGATTGTGAGTCGATTTCAGGCGGATCCAGGACCGAACCATTGGGTTGCGGTAAAGCATATTTTCAAGTACCTGAGAAGGACTCGAGGGTATATGCTTGTATATTCGGGTGAGGATTTAACTCCTCTAGGATACACTGATTCGGATTTTCAATCCTGCCTGGATTCTAGGAAATCGACTTCAGGGTTTGTGTTTACTCTGGGTGGCGGTGCCATCAGTTGGAGAAGTGCGAAGCAAGATTGCACTTCGGATTCAACGATGGAGGCCGAGTATGTGGCGGCTAGTGATGCTTCGAAAGAAGCAGTGTGGCTCCGCAAGTTCCTTGGGGATCTTGAGGTAGTTCCTAGTATGGATAAAGCGGTATCACTGTACTGTGATAACAGTGCGGCGGTAGCTAATGCTAAGGAACCAAGATTTCACAAGAAGAGTAAGCATATTGATCGGAAGTATCATGTGATAAAGGACTTCGTTGAGAGCGGGCATGTCATGGTGTGCAAGATCGCGTCAGAGGACAATTTAGCTGATCCATTTACGAAGACACTTTCTGGGAGAGTCTTCGAAAGGCATGTGGAAGCTATGGGGATGCGAAATTTGCAGTATTTACTCACTTAGTGCAAGTGGGAGATTGTTAGACATGTATGCTCTAAGGAGTAAAAATGTAATACGTTTTTGGAGACATTTTTATCAATAAAGAATTTATTCATTTATATATACCAAATATTGTCCTCTTTACGTTCATATTCGTTGAATGTATGATAAGCAAACAGTAGTCTGAGACTGTCAGTCTAAACCTTAAGAGTTGGGCATATGATGGGATGATTATGCGGTAGACACGACTCTTAAGGTGATGGTCTAAAATATATGATCCGCAATCGAGGGAATAAAGTTGGGCGCTTTATTCATGTAAAGATTGTTATGTTGTCTATATCCCTTTTGGGAGATGGTTTGTCTTGGCCATCGGAGTTGGACTCCGTGAATAGAAACATTGGCGCGTTGTCATAGGTGACGATGTGTTGGATCGGGACATAAAGTGAATTGATTTGGATTAATAATTCTGTCTTGGCAAATCGATTCACTTTAGACAGTCGTTTGTATTGTATCTTAATCCTGAGATGAATAATGGGCCCGTTGTCTCGACTTGTGTCTTTTGATGTACCAATGGGTGACTCCCACATCTCTATAGTGGCATGCATGCCGGTACGTTGGAGGCATGACTCTTGATAGCGTAGACTAGTTATTCATAGATATGGAATCCATAGCTCCTCTTTAGGAGTAATGATATCCTCTTATATGCGTTGTCCTGTAATTGGAAAACTGGAGCGCTCAACCATTTGGATACATAGGTGTAACCGAATGGTATACTATCTTTGGATGGTAAGTTTTCTAATGGTGAGACAATGGAACGTAAGATAAAAATAATCGGGAAGGTAAGACAGAACTTGTCCTTAAGCCGATTATGGATGATCATATGGGGATGCGATACACTATGATATGTCATGGAGACTTAGCTACATGAGCTTCGTAATTCTGTAAAGTTCGAGAGTGCAGCTCCAAGCTTTTAGTGGAGTAGCGTTGGAGTTGATAATTGTGAAATGTATATCTGGGATATTGGGTTTCATAATTATCATGAGCTTGAACTTTATAGGTCCATTTTGGTCCCCTTTGCTAGCTCACAAAATCCTGTAACGACACGGCGTGCTTTTTCAATAATTGGTGACTTATGTCGGATTTATCAGATTGGTTTAAAATTTATAAGAATCAAATAATTCATATCTGTTTATCGGTTGAATTAATTTTGTAAGAAATTAGTTCAAGATGAACTTGTTGAATTATGGCGTTCGGATAATTCTTGTCTGTTTATCGGTTGTTTTAATTTTGGACAATTAGAACAAGATAAACTTGTAGAATTATTTGAATTGATTTATTTTCTTAGAGATTATCTTGATAGAGTTTGTTTTGATCAGATATCTTTTCAATTGGGCTATTTGAATCAAAACTGAGACTTTATCCTTTAGAATCTCGGGTGGAAAATAAAAGATTCGCGGAGATTTTTTCTCGGTAGTTCGGCCTGCCGATCAGAAAGTTCGGCCTGCCGAACTGGCCAGTTCGGCCTGCCTATCTCACAGTTCGGCATGCCGACCGCGACAGCTAAGATTACGCGTTTTTTACGCGTATCTTATCAGATATTGATCCGAACTTGATTCTATTTCGATTTTTGAGACCTAATCTGATATGGACTGACCCCAAGGACCAATAGGTATAAAAAGGGAGTGAGTCTAATGATTTACTCAGATCAATTTGAGAGATTAAGAGTGATACTCTTCTAGTGAGCATCTGAAAACTCCCTGAGAGCTTTTGTTCACAAATCACGAACACTAGCTTTGGGTTCTCTCTATTGGTTGGAAGGAGAGTCACCGGTGGAAGAGCTGTACGTGTGAGCCCACACTCACTCCGGTTGTGGATAGAGAATAGCAAAGAAGACCAGTTGGTTGAGGCTCTTCTGGAACGTTACTTCTCTACACAGGTCGCGGAGGTTCTTCGGCACACTGAGGTTAGTAAGATCTGTTTAATTTATACATATAACATGTCATACTTGTATTTTGGAAAATACTCTGATGAAAAATTTTTAAAAATTCCGCTGCGCACTTTGTTTCCAACACATTTAAGCTCATATGTTCAAGAAAGCACAAGAACGACGATAAGAAATTTAAATAAGTTATGAATGGTAATAAGAAATTTCATAATTGGATGTTCATAAATGAGCATAAATAGAATCATACATTATTACCTTGCTTGCCTTCCTTTTCATGTTATGTTTATGAGATATGTTTATGAAAAACAATAAAAGAATTATTTTACAAGAATGTTTATGAAAAATGTTTACAAGAAAAAGGTTTATGAAGAAAGTTTTATGAGAAAAGTTTAAAAGCAATACAATACATTTTTTTTAATATTTTGTAATATTATGTTTTAACTTATTGAACAAAAGCTCATTACAAATTACTTCATGCTGTAGGCAGTTTTATAGAAGACTAGTAGTACTGGTTGAAAAATGAGTAACTAATTAATTTTAACAAAAATAAAACAAATTAATTTCAACAAAATCAAAGCTAACTGATTCTAACAAAACTATGATTCAATTATAAAGAGTGTTTTTTTATTAAACTTTAAAAATTATAAACAATAAATAATCTAAAAAATTATTTTTGAAAGTTATATTTTTTCAAAAAATTATTAAGAAAAGAAATCTTTATTTCAAAAGAGTAAAGAAATACGAATTTTTTTAAAAATCTAAGTTAAAAAAAAAACATTGTCTTTCTCTGGCTTTATGGCTACGACATTGAAAGGGTTGATAGGGGTGAGGTCTCATTGGGATCGAGGTCAGGGGTGGGTTGGGCTGGGCTGTAAGAGAGGGGCCAACGATGTGGGGGGCGACAAGAAACAACAGGTTAGGGGGTGCTCTCGTGGTTTGCAATGGGTTGGGCTGTTTGATGGGTGGGGTCTCATCGGGTTCGACTCGCAGGTAGGGGGTGGGTTGTGGGAGAAGGGCTGACGGGGGTGTGATAGGGGTCATGGGTGTAGGGTCGGCATCGGGCTGAAAGGTGACAGTCAAGAGGTCGCAGGCTGGGGTCGGAGCAAGGGGGTGGCGAGGCCTAGGCACACAGGGGGGAGGGGAAGGGTTGTTTAGCTTGTTTAGGTTAAGTAGGTTTTTTTAAGATCAATGGCTAATATTTGATTTTTTAGATCAATGGTTGAAATTAAAAGGGTTATTTTTGTCATTTTAAATAATAATTTAACAGAATTTGGTCTAAGGGGTGTCAATGTGATTAGTTTTTGTTCAGTGAATGTCTCTATAATTTGGATAAAACATAAGATGTGATAGTTTAATTTACCCTATTTAGAAATACAACATGAAAGTTTGGTGGCTTCTCCGTTGGCAACCCCACCACCGTATCCTTTGTAGCCGCATTGGAAGATATCTTCGAAGATCTCATTTGCTCGACCTTTGAGGCAAATGTTGGGGCCTCTCTTGTGCGAAAGAGATCACACCAAAGATGGCAGATTTTAGAGGAAGTCTTCTTTGGGTGTCAAAAAGCAATAAGTGATAAATTGCTCTTCACAGAGATGCCACATGCTAGACGCCACACACTCATGTTTTGTATTGATCTTTGCCATTAAAAAAAATTAATAATAAGTAACTGCATAGAATATAATGCCACTATGTTTAAAATACCAAATATACTCCTAATAGTATTACGCTAAGATACTAGTACTACCTATCCGCGGCCGCTGGTCACATTTAGAGGTGTCAATTACTAAACTAAAAAATTCAACAATTGCTTGCTGGTGATCGTTGATATCCTACGATGACACCTTGTAATCATCAGCCAAAGAACGTTGATATTAGAATGATATTTCACTAAGGTGTTTGACATGGTGGTTAAAACTGTAAATATTATAGCATGTGAAAGTTTTACACTATAATAATTTTTTTTTATTATTGTAACATATGAGAGTTTTATATTATTACTGACTGAAAAGTTGTTTAGAACTAACGTTACTTCTTACCAGCGGAAGAATTTTAGTATGTTATTGTAATACCAAGATTCTAGCAATTAAGGATTGTGAGAACGCAGTGAATTGGGCAAAGAGACAACAAAAAAAAAAAAAAAAAAGGGAGAGAGAAAGAGGCCGAGAAGAGAATCTAAGCTATTTCTTTTCCTTCTTGTAGTGAAAATTGATCCACTTAGAGGTGTACTAGCACTGGCATCTGTCCTAAAATCCTCGGGGGAAAAGCATGGCAAAGGACCTACTTTTTTGGCTTTTAAGCGGAGGCGAGCCCTTTTTTTTTTTTAAGGCAGACGAGTATCATTTAATTTGGAGTGAATAAAAAGAGATATCAATAATATTTTTGATAAACTCAATCTCAATTAAAACTTTTAAGTGCTATAAAGTAAAATTTTCATATACTATAATATAAAAATAAATAAATTATCATATAAAGCTCTTAAATTATATATTTTTTAACTAAAATTAATTCAAATCATACTTTTTTAAACACCCGTAAACTTAGTTTTCGAATATATTGCTTTTCTAAAAATTTTAATATGATCTCTGCATAAAAATAGCCACCACCTCTGTTGCTCACGCTTAAATACACGGAACTTGGTGGTGTCATGGTTGCTCAAAAATTAGAAGCCCAAGACAGGCCCAAGAAGTAGTCAGCTGGTAGCATCTATGGCTCTGACCCCAAACATTGCATCTGTCCGAATTCCAAAAGAGAGGCCGAAAATTTCAGGGCAGCCCTCAAAGATTAATATTCAGTCCACCCTGTTATACGGTCAAAAAAATGCCAACGTTCAAAAGCTTTAGGGTTAACTGAAAACATCCTTCGATCAGATCTCACCGCACTAATTTTTTTTTTTTTACTATTTTTATTTCATTTTTTTTGGAACTAAAAACTTGCCACTACTTTATGTCCAAAGAAAGATTCAAAAAATGAAATGAGTCATTTCGTGCGCTTTTTCCCCACCCTCTTTATTTCAGGAATTCGACAGCATCACCATGTCACACCCATTGTCTCATTAGCCATATTAGCATCTGTCGTTTTTTCACTTCTACGGTGCTACCATAGGTAAAAAAAGCCTACTCTCCCCACAAGCATCACTTAAAAAGCAAGGCCCTTCTCTCTTCTTGTCACTGGCTTTTTTTTTTTTTTGGAGGTCCCCTTTTCCCTTCATTATCTCAAGTATCTCAGTTATTAAAAAAAAACCCTTTAATTACTGGAGGTTAAACCCTAAAGAGGAAACTGTTTGTGTTGTGACAAACAAAATAGTGAGAATTGAAATGAGGTGCATGTAAGAGGCTTATAGAATAGATCGATTATAGATTTGAGTGAACAAAATTTCATTAACGTAATCCCACGTCGGTTGTGAAATAAGCTAGTGGTTAGTTTGTAAGTATGAATGAAAGCCTTATCTTTTGAGCTAGTTTTTGAGGTTTAAAAGGCCCAAAACCACTGAACACTGGTCTCAAAGTTAATTTGGCGAACAAGTCTCAGCCTAATATAAGAAAACGAGTCAATTGTTATCCGATTTAGAGCCTAATGTGTGATGGGGAGATTGTTGAGGATTTGAGATAATCCCAGATCGGTTGTGGTAATCTTAATATCACCCAACAATCCATTAGATTGATTGCTAAACATTCTTAACCATTATATTCTATATAGATGGTGCAGTAAACAGAGAAAATTAATTATTTCCAATTTTTGTAATATTATAAGTTAACATAAACCGCTTACTATTTTGTGTAAATGGCTATAAAATGGTGGATTCAAAGAAGAAAATTACATAAAGCAAGAAATTAGGTCATGCATAAGACTAGTCAGTCAAAGAAACGCAAATTCTACATCCCATGTAGTCAGGAGATCCATTCAACATGCCTATCGAAAAGCTCTGAGGAGATTCTGCAGAAAAACATATCAGATTCCAATAGCTCACCTGATTCACCTGATCTATATATGCTACTTCTTTATTAACTTCCCTTGATATTTGATACCTAAAACAGAATAACAATTTCTCAATAGAGTGGTCCATATACTAGACACTCTTAGGAAGGTAAACTAAACTGTCCACCTATATTTCTATGTTTACTTTTGTATGAAAGTCTCTTTTTTTTTTTTTTTTCTTTTGAGAAAATGTGTTACAATTATAAGGGTATTTTTCTTGTCAAAAGGGAAAAAAATAAAAAAAAATAATAAAAAAAAAGAAAATGTGGAAATTTCTTTTTCATTGGATCAAAATGAGACTAATTAATATTCTTCATGATCAGGTAGCTATTTTTTATTCTGAAGTCTGAACCTGTCAGCTCCGCATGCATTAATCCAATCTCAACAATTTCTCTTTTTTTTAATTTATTTTTTAAATTAGAGATAGAAAAGCAGTTAAACTAAAGAGGAAACCAACAAAACAAAAAACACAAAGGGGATGATCCTCAACACATTTTCACTTAGGCATTTGAGCCCCACATAAGTAATATCACTGTCTAACATGTTAGACCTAAAAAACAAATGAACAAAAAAAAAATCTGAACTTTTTTTATAATAAAAAAAATGAATAAAACATAGAACTTACCTTTGCATGGCCCAGCACTTGGAAACTTGTGCAGGCTGAATCAGCATCTCAATTAATATAAGAAAGGAATATTAAGATTGATATAATTTTTCTCTTAATTCAATTTATAGTAGTTCCTGATATAGTCGGTTAAGATAAGCCTATCTTATCACCAAAAGCTTGGTTTCAATATTTAATTGTGGACTTTCCCTTCACATGTTATGTGGAGAAATCACAATTGCCTCTTAACTAAACTACAACATTTTCCCAAATGGGGTTGTCTGGTGGCTGCATTGTCCTCTCTCTCTCTCTCTGTATATTAAATAAATTCAGAGCAAGAACAGCAATTCTAGCATGGGCATGGTAATTTTTCAGGGTGGAATTTGAAATATATGGCACTCAGTTTTACTATAGAAACAGAGTTAAATTTGATGCAAACTTGTTATTTTAATCCTTTTTGGACAATTGATGTTTGTGACACATGAAACACAAGAGAAAGGTGGTTAAGAAAAAAAGAAATGAACCAATTCTGATCAATAATCGAAGCCTAGTTTTTATACGTGAATAACTAGACTTCGAAAGTATTTAATACCGCTTAATTTTTAACAAACCGATTTTGCAAAAAACTTTTAAGCCTAATTTTTAAACATGAATGACTAGACTTCAAAGTATTACACACCATATTTTTTTTCAACGTCTTCTCTCGTTATTCTTACCATATACATATACAAGAGAACAATACAAAAAATGTACATTGAATGTTTCTTCTGCTATATGTCGTATAAATGTACATTGGTCATTGTATATGTTCAAGAGTGGAAACTGGTTACCACCTACATATAACAAATTTGCCTACTAAAGACAAACCAATCAAGTTTAAGTGAACACTAATTAATTTCCCTAATTAATTATATGATATTATTCATATGAATAGATCATTAGAAGATGACTAAAGGCTCGTTTGTTTCGATACTCAAATCACGGTTTGAATTATTTTGCTACAGTATTTTCTCTAACAAAAATTTAAATCTTCAATCAAATACTCTATTTAACTACTTGAACCAAACGTTTCTAATATTTTCCAGTTTGGAGAAAACCTCCAACTCCAACTCCAACTCCAACTCCAACTCCAAGGCTAGCTTTCATTGTCAGTACTGTATGACAATAATTTAAAGAAATTCAGTCTAAAAAAAAGAAGTCTGATTTGGCTGCTAAAACACATTGGGCTTTCCTCAAAAACTTTCCAACAGAAAATGAACAAAACAAGATCAATCTCTGCAGGCCAGCACTAGCTTTGGGAGGAGACTCATTAATGCCATATCACAAACAAGTTCATGTTTGTTTTTTTTCCCTTTGTCAGATTATGAAAATAAGCAAGCAACAAACCTTCCCTTTTTTTTTTTTTTTTTTTTTGAGGCATTGTAGATAATTAAATAACTATTGCAGTGGCTAAAAGGCTGATAGAGATTCCTCAAGTTGTTATTGTGTGGCCTCAGAATCTGTCTTCATATCTTCGTAGCATATGAGTAGGTGACACCTCAATGACATGGTTTTTTTTAACCCTTTGGATCTCACGTCACGTAAATTGGTCTTCAAACACGCCAATGGATATGTAACCCTCGATGGTCTTTGATGCTGACTGCCCAGTCCAAATTGTGTGCCGAACATGCTAAAAATCAGCATCATATCTCCTTTTCTTTTATAGTGAGGTAGCCCTGCGACGTTTACCCATAAGTTTTATTATTTTGACTATTGAATTAATTTTTTTCACAGTTTGATACATAATTGTTTATATTAAAAATTTATAATATATAATATAAAATTATTTTTAATTATAAATTAAATTATTAAAAGTTAATTCAGTAATTAAAATAATAAAACGTACAAATAGAGTCAAAATGTATATCATACTATAAGTTTTGTCTTTATAAAAAAAGAAACGAAGAAGGGGTTTCTATGTACAATTGTATGGTTTGAAAAACATGCAGTACCGACATAATTCCATCTTTAAACTGTTATATTTATATAAAAAATTGTTTATGCAATATTTTTTTATTTAAAATAATTTTGACTATGTTCAATAGTTAAAAAAACTTTTACCATTAATATGAGGTACCCTATCCTACAGTAAAAGGGTCTTTTTTCATTGGTTACAATTATAGAAGAAATATCTATATCGGTACTTCAATTCTATGAAAATATCAGAGAAAATATCAATATTGATAAAAATATCAAAAAAATTTACGAAAATTTCTAAAATTTGCATTAGAACATGATTTTAACACTTTTTGTTAGCATGAACATTAAACAGATACATAAATAAACAAGAAAAAGATACATAAATAAATAAATTTCACATAAAAAGCATCATACATATTATATTTTTTAATACCAAAAGGAAGTTCTATGAGGCTCAAATGTAGTCGAGATCCCATCTTAATTCAAATAGTATTAGTACCATGACATATTATTTGAATCATGTTAAACATAGTTACGAACATGCCACATATAGGTTTGTTGATCACATCCTACTGTATTTTTGTAAATTAAGAACTGTGAATTCTTCCAATTGTTTGCCTGAGAAGACGGTGCTATATTTAGATATCGATAGAAATATCGATACTTTAAATTTACAAAAATTTTGAAGAAAATATTGATATCGATAAAAATATTGAAAAAATTATAAAAACTATGAATATTTCTTTTATATTGAAATTTTGATATAAACTAAGATTGTGTAAAAAACAACATTCTACAACCTTTGATAAGTCAATATTTTTACTGATTTATTATAGTATTAAACAAAATTTTCCTTAAATTTTAGTTTTCGGACAAAAATTTCTCAATATTTTTAAAATTTATTTTAAAATTTTAGAATTTTTAAAGCCTCAAAACATCCTAACCCAAAAGATATTTTAGGACCTTCAAATTATAAAAATTTCGATGGAAATTTTGAAAATATCGGAGAAATCTTTGTCTACGGTTACAATTTGAATTTGAAATTTGCTTCCAAAGGTTAGGTGTTCCCAATAACTTGTTAACTTTTTCTCCATGTATGGTAAAAAATTGATTAATTTTGAAGAAATCTGAATGCTTGATGAATTCGTGTTCGTTGAAAAGCAATATCTTCTTTACCAAATACCCTTCATCTTTATTGTATTTTACTTTTTTTTATTTGACTTTATTGTGTGAGTATTTTCAATTTCATTTAGTGCGTATACCAAACATATTTTTGTCTTTTACAAGTTGGTTGAATATTTAATACTTTGTTGCCAATAAGCTTTCAAGTTTCATACCACGATAAGGAAAAGTGGAGAAAATAATAGTTCCAATAACTAGGATAAAATTCACTTTTCACATGCTCCATAGTCAATTACCCACTTCTTTAATTAGTTGACGGAGGGAGAGGGGGAGAAAAAAAAAACATTTTTTATTACTATTTTAAGCCACATGAATAGTTATTTTAGCTCAACATAGTAAAGTCTTTGCGCACGTTATAATGATGAAGTGGTTGCTTAATAGACTTACAACTCTTTTGTTTCTCACTAAAAGAAAAAAGAAAAAAGAAAAAAGAAAAATTATTTAGTTAAAACGCCGAGACTTTTTTTTAAATGATAAGAACGAGAAAAGAAAAGAGTCTTACTATGTAATATTATAGTAGTGTTTGTTAACAGTAGTTTACGTTATTTTTTTTTAATTATATAGTGTAAAATTTTTACATATTATAATAATAATAAAAAAAATTATTACAATATAAAATTTTTATATGTTATAATAAAAATAATTTTAATTAACAATTTTAACTACTTAGTATATTTTTAGAAAAGAAATGGAGAATAGAGAAAGGAGTTGATTAACACAAAAGGGTAGGTAGATTCACACTAGCTAGGCATTTGAATACATTTAACCAAGAAAGAAAACCACATCACTGGGGTCAACTAAAGTAGGTTCATTTTTTCCACAATTTTGCTTCGAGAAATCATCTCCGTTCTTTTGGAGATTAGGCTCATAGCCTATTCATTGCTATGCTTTCTTTTCTCTTCTTTTATTTTGTTAAAGTTTTTGAGCACTCATTTGTTGTCAAGTGAAGTGATTTATAAAGTGTTTAGAAAATATAGTTAATATTAAAATATTTTAAATTAAAAATAATAATATTTTTATTATTGTAGTATATAAAAGTATAATAATAAAAAATTTATGTTACAGCTGGTTTTGTCAATTATCAAGTTAATAAATAAAAGCAAATTAACTTCTTCCACGGAAGAAGATAGACAACGCGTCGAACTTATCTGACTCAAAAATCAATGCATTATCTTATCGAGGGAAACAATTATACATATATAATTGAAATTTACTTGTCAAGTGAAAAGGACGAGAAACCGATAAAAAATAAGAAAAAAATAAATCCAAGCAAGAAGGACAATTGATATTAACCTCAACAAAGTTGATGGCCAAAATTGAAAATAATAAATTTTTATATTAAAAAAAGGAGCAAATTTCGTTTTCATCAACAGATATCAACTCTTCCTTCTTTTTATTTTTTGTTTGTTTGAATTTCTTTTTTTTTTTTTTTGTTGGCTCTTCACCTTGTTTAAAAAAATCAGAGAGATAAGATAAGTACAGTAAAGGCTAACTATGACGCGCCGGGAAGCGCGTGGATACGACGGGATCAGACTGTGTGTGGGCTCGGCATGTTTAACCTTTTGCTCGGGCTTTGGCTAAGGAAGTTCCCCCATGAAGCTCCTTTAACTAACAACTGTTTACGGTTTACTCCTTTTTGATTGGACCGTGCTTTTTACTTCCCCTTTGAAAAAGCGTGGACAAAAAAGCTCCTTGTCTACTTCTTGACCGTATTGATTTAATTGGGATCCTGGTGATTGTGCGCCACTGTTTTCTCTAATTATACAAACAACCACCCAAGGTTTTTATGTATTACATTTCTGGCACTTAGGTTTTCATATTGATGGGTCGTAGTCAAAAAGACATTGTGTATACGGAGCTCTTTCCTATACTTTCCAATTATAATTATTTCTTATTTAATAGAAACAACAAAAATGTCTTTTAAATTTTTTAAAAAATATATTTTAGTTTTATCTTCATATATTTTTTAATATAAAAAAGGATAAGATTAACATATATGTAGAAATAAGTCCTATAACACAACGTTTCAATAACAAGGGAGTGCTGATGAAGTGACACATGGAATGCATCAACGGCTATTATCAATTAGCTAGATTTAACCCAGATATATAATGTTGTAATCTGAGTGTGTGACTTATTATCTTTAGTTTTACACTCTTTGTGAATTCTAGAGAGAGAAGCTAAAATCCGAGAGAAAGAGAGAGAACAAAGTTGCGGAGAGAGAAAGAGTCTTCGTAGGAGTGTTTGGTTCTTAGAAACTTTGGGTAGTTTTAGGGTTTTCTATCCATTGTGTGTTTTCTTGAGGTAAACCCCTATAATATCTCCGGTGAGTGTTTAGGGTTTTAGCGAGTTTGTTTCGTGTAATTTCTCACTGAGTTGTGAGTTGATAGTGAATTGAGCCTTCTTGTGGGATAGCTCAATGGAGACCTAGAATAATCTGTTCGAATCTTGGTAAAAATCTTGTGTGTTCTTTTTTGTTTCTATTCTTAAATTCCTGTTACATGTTAAAAGCTACGTGATTTTGGCAAGAGCACTCCAACAATATCATTAATTAAACCGAATTTGTTTCTAAAATATATTTTTTCTTATAGATTTTTTTAAAAAGATTTTTTTACATTTAAAAATACATGAAATTTGAGGTTTTTTTTAATAAGATGTTTTATTTTAATTTTTTTTATGTTTTCAAATCTACAAAATAGTTTTCATAACTATTTAAGGGTATTATGTGATTTTGCCAAAAAAATTTCTATTCATAGAGATAAAATTGAAATTAGTTTTTTTAAATTTAAATAATACCTTTATATTTTTTAAAAACAGATGGACTAATTGAGAGATAGCTAAAACTAACAAGTATAATTATATAATTAACCTCATATATAGGGTGTTTGGGAGAGTGGTTTGAGTTCTAATAGTGTGTTTGATAGCATTAGTTTGAACCAAACAATTGATTAGAAACATTGTAGCATATAAGTGCTTTACACTATATTAACCAAAAGTTTTAGTTGAAACTGATTTTGCCAAGTAAGGGATAAAGTTTCAAGTCCAAGCAGTCTAAAATTCTCACTTACTGCAGAATAAAAACAAAAATATGCTATAATATAAAACCCACACATGTTAAAGTACACGGTCTAAACTATTATAATTTAAACTCTTCACATAAACACCATAATCATCTCATTTTACCCGTTTAATGTCCATCGCACTTTTTAACTTATGAAAGCGAGAAAATTATATCAATTAGACATTTCAAACATGTAAAATAGCATTTAACACTTGAATTCCAATTTTGACTGTAATTTAAACGCATGCCGAATGTGTAAAGTAAAAGTGGTAAACGACTACCTTACGTGCTATCTAATTAGCGAGCAACGCAGCTACGTTTTTTTATTTTTTTAAATAAAGATTCAAATTATGCTTGCACTGAATTGTTAATATGTACAAATTCATCGCATCTACATTCCGGAGTCTTAAGAATTTCTACAAATTGAACGTATATGCTCTTATAAAATGGTGAATTAGATTCTTCCTTCGACAAGTTGTATGTTTTCTTCGCTTGAAAAGACCGTCAATAGAAAATCCTTTATGTGTGTGCCTGCGCGCACGTATGTATGTATGTATGTACGTATATATGTATATATATATATATATATATATATAGTTTAAGCTTAAAATTTCTGCCAGTACAGATATATTGTGAGCATCATTTTTTTAATATTTTAGTGTTGCATGATGATTGGATTCATCATTTGATGAAAATCAGAAATAACCATGTGTTAGGAAAAAAAGAACAGAAAAAATGGGTCCTTTGCACTATATAGTAACAAAATAGTACGTAAGGGTTTAAAGGTTGCTCATAAAATTAAATTTTCAGTCAATTTTTTTTTTATTGTTTCACAAATTTAAGCTATAAGAAAAGGATGGAGGCCTATATATCTTTGTTTTTTTCTTCCAAAACCATATAAGAAAGCGTCATCACACTTCAATGCATTTTCTTTAAGGGCAAATTCATATTTCAGGAAGCTTTGCCTTCTATTGTCTGTGTATATACTCGTTTAACAAAGCTCTTCAAATGAACACATTTCAATAATAATAATAATAATAATAATAATAATTAAGAAGAAGAAGAAGAGTTATAAATTTATAAGAAACGAAGCAACTGTTTTTTCATGGGGAGGGCTAGGGCCTTTTGATGAATAAATAGGAGGGTTTTTGGTACATTTATCCCATAAACTTTTCGTATTTTTGTGGTGTGGTCTTTAATCTTTTTTTTTTTCTCATGGCAATTGAGTCCTTAAACTTCACAAAGTATGGCAATTAAGTTCTTATCATAAGCTTCCTTTAAAATTAGGATGATAAAGATCATGTGAGATGCACATGACCTATTTAGAACATCTATACACCTTTTTTAATTCTTATGCAAGTCAAATTATTCAACTTTATGCCCAAAAAATTAAAAAAAGAAATTATATCATTATTAACGATGTTTTTAACAATTTTGTTAGTTTTTACGTATTTTTTAATCATTGTAATGCTCAAAATTATGTCACTTTCCTTCTAAATAGGTAATGTGCGTCTTACGTGATCATTTTTCATCTTAATTTTGATAATCGTTAGCGATAGAGACTTAATTATCTTACGTAGCTAAGTTTATGGACTTAATTCCTACAAAAAAAAGTTAAAAGAACACATTGTAAAAAGCCTAAAGTTAGGACTACAAGTTGAAATCAAAATATTATAGCATGTAGGAACTTTATACTGTAACAAATTTTTACTTTATACTGTAGCATGCAAAAGTTTTACATTATAGCAGTTAAAACTTAGTTCCAATTAGGTTGCCAAACGAACCCTAATCAAGTTTCATTCACTTTATAAAGTTTGAAGTCTACAAAATTATGACTTTATATAGTAGTCCATTGAATTATTTTATTGAGATTTTTAAGCTTGAATTATTAATATATGGAAAAATCAAAGTTTAAGCTATCTTATTTTAGACATTTAAAATGTTTTAAGAAATATTAGTATACATAAAGTAAAAAATTTTGGGAGATGGTAGAAAATTTATTCAAAAATATATATGAAAAGTGTAGCTATAAAATTCAATTATGATTTTATAAAAAGAAGTGCAAGAAAAATTGTTTGGAGTAGGAGCCTTTGAGCTAGGGTGGGTATCCTCACGCCACTTGAAATGGTTCTGTCCTTATTGACAGGTTTTGAGATTTATTCTATAAACGATAAGGATGAAGAATATGAGGACACTAAAAACCTTCATTTTTATTAGAAAAAATTAAGATTATTTTGAGAATTACAAGTAGGGAGGCATGTTTGTTTGTGTATTCATTGGCTCAAAAGACTTAAATTTAAATTCGAGTATCAAGAATCCTTTGAATACTTGTTTGTTTCCTTCAAAATCTGAATCAAATGAGTATCAAGAATTTTTCAGCGTACTGACTCCCCCCTAAATTCTTGATATTCAGATATCTTTATTATAGTAAAAGCTGAAATTTTCTTTCGTATATTTGAGAAAAAAAATATAACTTCTTCATTTGATATCCAATTGAGATTATTTATTTTTCATTGTGGTTCTAACGAATAGAGGAATAAATTAAGATCTATATTGCATATTTTTTAGGATCATTACATTAAGATTTTATTAGATCTGTTAATAAATCAAAAATTATCTTTAATATTTTTCCAAACACAAATTTCAATTTTATTTCATACTCAGATTAAAATTTAAATACACATCCAAACGTCAATTTCGATAACAATTTAACTAATTTAAATCACACAACTGAGATCAAATCATTAATTTGAATCTATTTATCAAACGGGCCTAAAGAAAAAAAAAACATTAATAAGTTGTTCTACAATTACCCTTTGTAAATGCCTCCGTGCCTATCTTTTCCTCAAATGAATAGAATAACAAGGCACAAGGAACAAAGAAGTAGAGTACAAATTTGGGAAAGTTGGGGGGAGGAATTTACATTTACAAAACAATTTTTTTAATAGTTTTTTTGATAGCAAACAAAAAACAAGTTAAGAATAAGCGGTTCGTTCAGAAACCCATAACTATTCTATTAAATATTTGGAATAAAAAAAAAAGAAGAAGAGAGAGTGAGAGAATTAACTTAAAGAAATAAAAAAAAGGACAAGCTCGCAAAGGGGAAAAAAAAGAGAAAAGGGAAAGGAAACCCCGCAAATAATGGAGAAGAAGTGTGGAGAGCCATTGGCCATTGCAGAGGAAAGAGAGAGAGGGGAAATGGAGAATCCCAATGCTGGGAGACACGGACAGCAGAGCCTACCGTTTCACTCTCTCTTGTGAGTTGTGACCGATTAAACTAATAATCCCCCGGTTTCCCCCCTCTCCCTCCTTTTCTCTCCCCCTCCCCCTCTCTCTAATCAAAACTTCCCCTTTCTTTCTCTCTCCTCCCAAATCCCTTCCTTCCTAATAACTCTGATCTGAAAGCACACAATTACCCAAAGAGGGGAGGTTTTGCTCAATCTCTTCTGCCTATACTTTATCCAAACTTTTACAAACTCACACCCCTTTTCGAGATCAAATGTCCGAAGACGACGATCGATCTCCGCCGTCTATTACGGCCTCCGGCTCCGGCGGCGGCGGAGGTGGTTCAACTTCCGTGCCCGTGGGGCTGTACCCGGCGCCCTACCCGGACCAGGTCCTCGAGAACGTGCTGGAAAACGTGCTCTGCTTCCTTACGTGTGGCCGGGACCGGAGCGCCGCCTCATTGGTCTGCAAGTCGTGGTACCGTGCGGAGGCGATGACCCGATCCGAGCTCTTCATAGGGAACTGCTACGCCGTCTCTCCCCGCCGGGCGACGGCGCGGTTCACGAGGGTCCGCTCCGTTGCGATCAAGGGGAAGCCGAGGTTCGCGGACTTCAACCTCATGCCGCCTGACTGGGGGGCCCACTTCGCTCCTTGGACGGCCGCCATGGCTAAGGCCTATCCTTGGCTTGAGAAGGTCTACCTCAAGCGCATGTCCGTCACCGACGACGACCTCGCTTTCCTCGCTGAGTCTTTCCCCAATTTCAAAGAGCTCATCCTTGTTTGCTGTGATGGCTTTGGCACCACTGGACTCGCTGTCGTCGCCAACAGGTGCCGGTACGTAGCTCGATCGTCTCTCCTATTTAGATCTCTGGATTTTCTAGGATTTTTTCTTGATCTGGTTAATCCTTTTGGAAGAGTGCTTTTTGTAGATCTGTTCCTTTTTTTGGTATTGCTTTGCGATCTGTGTCTTTTGGGTTTTCGCTATGAATTGTGTGATTTGCAAATAGAGATTAAGAAATGAGGAATCAAAATGCTGACAGGTGTTGTGGTCAATCTTTGCAGACAACTTAGAGTTCTTGAGCTGATTGAATCTGACGTTATGGACGATGAGATGGATTGGATATCTTGTTTTCCGGGGAGCCACACCTGTTTGGAATCTCTGATTTTCGATTGTGTGGATTGTCCCATAAACTTTGAGGCGTTAGAGAGGCTTGTGGCTAGGTCTCCTTCCTTGAAGAAGCTTAGGTTGAACCAGTTTGTTCCGATTGGGCAGCTTTATCGCCTGATGATTCGAGCCCCGCAGCTGACGCATTTGGGGACGGGCTCGTTCAGGACATCGGATGGTATGATTCAGGGCGAGCAGGAACCGGACTATGCTTCGGCATTTGCTGCGTGCAAATCGTTGACTTGTCTTTCGGGGTTCAGAGAAACTTTGCCTGAGCTCTTGCCTGCAATTTATCCGGCTTGTGCCAATCTCACATCTCTGAACTTCAGCTATGCCAATATCAATGCTGAGCAATTCAAACCGGTCATATGCCACTGCCACCAGCTCCAAACTTTTTGGGTATGTGCTAACCTGCTGTGGTGTTCTTGTTGACATGTGAAAAAAAGGGCTTTCAGATGCTTACTATCTGTGAATTTCCTCTTCGTGCAGGTTCTTGATTCGATATGTGATGAAGGGCTGCAGGCGGTAGCTGCAACCTGCAAAGAGCTTCGCGAGCTTCGTGTTTTCCCTATAGATGCTCGTGAGGATATAGAGGGGCCTGTTTCTGAGGTCGGGCTGCAAGCCATTTCTGAGGGTTGTAGGAAGCTGCAATCTATTCTGTACTTCTGCCAACGCATGACAAATGCCTGCAGTAGTAGCCATGTCGAAGAACTGCCCCGATCTGGTTGTGTTTCGTCTCTGTATAATGGGTAGACACCGACCGGATTCTTTGACAGGTCAGCCTATGGATGAAGGGTTTGGAGCCATTGTTATGAACTGTAAGAAGCTGACGCGTCTTGCTGTTTCTGGTTTGCTGACCGATAGAGCTTTCAGTTATATTGGAAAATACGGGAAACTAGTTCGCACGCTCTCAGTTGCTTTTGCTGGAGATAGCGATAATGGGTTGAAATATTTGCTGGAGGGTTGCCCTAAGCTGCAAAAGCTCGAGATCAGGGACAGCCCATTTGGGGATGCGGCATTGCTCTCTGGCTTGCACCATTATTACAACATGAGGTTTCTCTGGATGTCTTCATGCAAATTAACCCGTCAAGGTTGTAGGGAGGTTGCGAGAGCCATGCCCCGCTTGGTGGTGGAAGTTATGACTGATGGAGTAGATGAGGACTTATGTGATGATGATGTTGGAATTTTATACATGTACCGGTCGCTTGAAGGGCCGAGGAATGATGCTCCAAAGCTTGTTGAGATCCTTTAAGACTTTGTGTAGAAGAAGTTGGTTCCAGTTTTCTCATGGTGACTAGCCAAGAAACTAAGAAGCTTTTCCTGCAGGGAAGGTGAATGCTGCGGGTGACTTTTATATAGCCCGCAAGTGGTTCCTGCAATGGCTGTTAGAAAATATGAGCAAAAACTTATGTTCTTGAGCTGGGATTTTTGCAGTGACATTCATGAGCAAGTAGCAATGGCATCTAAACAGGCGCTGTAGAGAATCAGCTTTTGTTTCTTTGTTTTGGTTCTTCCTGAGGACTCGGAGGAAGGGGGCTGACGTTGAGGATGAATGTCTCTGTTTGGTATTGGATCATCAATTGTTGTATTGTACGCTTCTAAATTTCACGTTTCTTTTTTTTGCTTTCATATTCATTTGATCATAAGCAACGGCTGCCGGAGGAGAAGGGAGGGGTAACAACCTGCATCGAAGATTGATTTTGTATCTGATTTCAGAGAAGATTATGTTGTTTATCTTTCGTTGAAGAACTTGAGATGGGTCTTGAAGTGGAGGTGCAGGAAGGTCTTAGTCACAGATTTCAATTCTGCGCGAACCCGTAGAGAAGTGAAAGCAAGCATCCACTCTTGAAAGAACTTGTCTATCTATTTTGGTTCAAATGGTAGTTAGTTTAAGCTGTAGCCGGTGAGAACTAAATGCGCAGACTGATACCTCTCTGTCTCTCTCTCTCTCTCTCTAAGTCTTTGTTCTTTTCAGATGTGTTGTTTTAGCACCTGACTGTTGAATTTATTGTTGTTATTGTTAGAAAATGTGAGATGGGTAATAAATGCCAAAATATTGATGGACCATAGACCCATATACTTAGTGGGACTGTCCCTTTACCCGCATGTTTTCCACCCTTTGTCTTTCTGAATGTGGAATGATCAAGTTGACAGTGAGAGGCAAGCCATTAATGCTGCTTGTAAAGTGTTGAAGTACAACTTACAGGAACTCCATTGTGTGTTTACAATTCCGATTCACACACTCACACATGAGAAATCCTTGTTTCATGAGTTGATGAATGGTTCTGATCATCTCTTTCAATATGAAACACCATGCTTGCTTATACTAGATTCCAGTTCCAGGATAGCATTTGGTAATGGGCAGAACTGGGCCTTGCTTTATCAACTGCTGAACTCCATTATTGATCTTGTTCTGACTTGTATATTGTTGGGGGTGGGACCTTTAATTCGATGATTTGTCATACCCCCTGCGATTGCGTTATAAAGCAGCCAAGTCCGCTGGTCTCTCTCTCTCTCTCTCACTCATTATTAGAAGAGAAATCTATCTGCCCTTCTTTGTCGGTATTCTATCTGGCGGAATGGTAAAGGCAAACTTATCATCAAAGTGGGATCTGACTGTGCAATTGCATTAGTGATGTGAGGCAAAGGGTGGCTTAGTTTCTTCCTTCTCTAGGCATTTGAAGTTGAAACAACTGAACATCCCAATAGCAAATTGGAATTTGGTGTTTCTCTCTCTCTCTCTCTCCCTACTCCCAACCTCACTCCCTTTCCCCTTCCTTTCTCTCTAATGAATCAGGAGAGAGTGTTAATTGAGTGGCTTTGTTTTTGCTTTGCAATAAGGGCAGCATTGAAGGATAAGAAAGATTTATTAACTGAAACAATGAAAACAACATTGAGTGTTTTTCAATTTTGCAATTTTCTTTTATTCTTCAGCACTTGCTTACCTTAGCTTATCCATATTGCTCATGGTGGGAACAGTCCTTTGCGTCACCAATGCCACAGAATGTTTGCCTTTGCTTTTCTTTTTTGATTAGTATGTGTGCAGCACACACGTATCTTTCTCAAGTTTGCCTTTCTATTTTTTTCCTTTTAGAGCTTTCCATTCTTTTTTCTCCACAGATAATATAAAAGGAAAAAGAAAAGAAAGATCTTTTTTAAAAACAAAAAATAAAAATAAAAAAATTAGAAAGATAAAGCAGAAAAGAAACAGATAAAGATAATGACCTTACGTAAGGAGGAGAAGGAGCTGAGGTACATCTCAATCTCAGTCGTCCAATACGTTAAACGACCCAGCTGAAGTGAAGGACCTATCTTACCCACTGCGCTTATAAGTCCATCAATTAGTCCTTTTTTTTCCTTTTAATCAGTAAATAAATTTAAGATTTTCCACAAAATTGATTAAGCATATAAATAAACTCACTCTAATCAATAATCATGTCCAGGCAGAGACATCTCAATGGATAGGCCATTGCTTCCACATATCCTTCTTACTTTACTGTCTTATTGACTCTTGACTAAAAAAAGCTTCTAGTTCTTCCTTTTCTTAGCAAGAGAAAAAAAAATTCAGAAAAAAAAAGACTACATTCATTTTTTTAATGAGACATCAGACATGAACCCCATTTCATTTATTTAGTAAGGCACATGCATTATACTGTTGGCTTGAGCCACCCCACATCTGTTTAATAATAATGATAAGCCTAATTAATTAATGTAATGTTACATTTTTTTGGGCAATGACAAAGGTTGGGCTTCTTTGGGGTTTGATTGGATGGGTGAAGACCCATCTCATTCTCAGGGGTCTCATCAGGGCCCACCATCTGATCATTGAGTGTGTGGGCCACATGTACTGGCGCGGGCGGTGGCATACATTAATGCTTTGTTACACATAAATATTAGCTGTGTTTTTTTTGTTTGAATCACAGTTTTTATCATTTTATTGCTGTATTTTTTTTTCATAAAATTTAAATTTTTATTCAAATGCTTTATTTAAATGCTCGAACTAAACATGCTTTAAATTATCAAAAGCTTTCAAAAGGATGATCATGCGTTTTATCATTAGGCTTATTATCTTTGCTGCCTTTTTTTGTTTAAAGAACAAAAAAAAGAACAAGATCATGGGCAGGCAAAAATCAGACGCCAACGTACTACAAAGTTACAAACGACGAAACCCAACCAATTTTCGGAGGCTGGCTCAGGCTGCAGAGGCCATTGGTCGTGGGGGATGGTGGAAAAAAAATAAAATAAAAATTAAAAATGGAAAACAAAATAATAATAATAATAATAATAATAATGATAATGATAATGATAATAATTAAAAAAAAAAAAGAAAGAAAAGAAAGTCGGTGAAACCAAAAGAGTGTTTGGGTTTCTGTATCCACTTTTGTCTGTTAAGCACATTCATGGCTGAACTAAGCACGAGGCAACCACTAAAGTATGAACTTTCATGCTCTTCCCCCACTTCAATCAACTTACCTCTATTTTAAAAGCAATAATAAAATTAATAATAATAATAATAATAATAAGAAAAATAAGTACAGTAGTGACGATGATTGACATTTATGCGAAAGTATATTATGTAATCCTTATGTGATAATGTATAAGTTTCATGTTTGCAGTGGAAATGTATGATTGGTTGAAGTAATGTAGCACACTGGTTGAAAAAAAAAAAAAAACAGTCCTTTGCCATCAACTATAGACCAATAATTTAAAGGGGACACTTGGTCATGAATCAAAGGCTAAGTTACTTGTTAGCCTTTCATTTGCAAAAAAGGTGAAACTAAAAGATGCATGACTTATTCGTTTGGTGAATTGTGGGGGATAACAAGTGGATCAATATTAGTACAAAACACAACCAAGTTGAACTTGACACCAACCTAATTTTTTACTCCACTTGGATAAGATACATGATCAATTATTGTTAAAATATGTAAGAAAAAGAGCATGTGAGGAGAGAATATCTTAAGAAATTTTTCTATGAGATCCACCTTTTGAGTCAAATGCATGCTTTGATTTGCCAAAATTTCAAACAATTTTTTTGGCAAAGGAGGCTGCTAACTGATCTATAATTTATTTATTTTTTATTATACTTCCAATCAATTGAATGATGGCAAAAGATTGTTACTATTTTGTTTAAATGTCCAAGCGATGACCAAAAAGCATGAATCTCAAGGATAGTTCATAGTTAGAAACAGGTAGTAACTAACAATATATTTGAATAATAATTAATAACTAACCATAGATCATCTTTCCACTATGTTTCTCCAAAGACATTAATAAATAATTTCTTTTTTTTTTAATCAAACAACCACTGGAACTCTGTAATTTGGTGGTGGTTGCGTTAATAATGCGTTTGGTCACATAAAGTCATAAACACAGTGGTTATGCCCCTTAAGTCCACTAAAAACACCATTTAGGTTGAAAAGATTACAAAAAGAAAAGGGGGAGAAAGTTAATGATCTTAAAAAATATTCCACGTCAAGTCTATCCAAAAGGCCACGGTGTAGAGAAAGAGAAGGAGACTAAAGAAGAGATATATGTCTGTCACAAGTGCCCTTTGAGGAGGAAGTGTCTACGTGCCCTTCATATGTTCTAGATATGTGGGGGTCCTTCCTTCCCCTTTCCTCTTCATTTTTTCTGTTTGTTGAGGGACACCATTATTTCCTTCTGAAGATAAGATGGAACCCCACTTTGAAGGTTTTTGTTACTTGTACAATTTCAAAAGGCATTAAAAGATTTTAGCCCCCGCAGAGGCTCAAGAATTGTACCATTCCCCAATGATGATTTAAGCTATTTGGGCACTAACTCCTACCTCCTCCTGGATTCAATCCCGGTTTTCCAATCCCTAATCATCAAAACCATTCACTTCTCGCAAATCTTTATATAGGGGGTAAAAATGAGTATTTCTCTTTCAGACCCTTTTGGTAATTACAGAATTGGACAAATTTTAGCAGCCCAAGATGGTTCTTTCGGATGCTCATTTCATACTGCCCTTTTTAAGTGTTCACTTCTCACAAATCTTTATTTTTCTTTTTACCCTTTTGATAATTGCAAAATTAGATGAATTTTAGCAACCCAAAAAGGAAGTATCTCACCAAAAGTACACTGCTAAGATAATGAAAAATTGTCTGAATCGAGCATATTAAGAAGGATATCAAAAAGGGGGAAAATATCTTTGGCGATTAGAAGTTAGAGCAAAATCCCAAAAGCTCCTGATCAAGTGTTAAGAACGTGGCCTCTCTGCACCGCAAATACAGAATAAGTTGGGGTCAACCTTCTTCATTAGTGAGTGGCACCTCAAGAGGTTCATAAAATAGTGTTATTTTCTAAGGGGTTCAATGGCCTTGATAATGGTCTTTATAAAATGCATACAACTCATGGGTTTGATCAAACGGCTTTGCCCACTTAGGGGAAAAATCTTAAGGGAGGTCCATGCAACTTTTTAGATGCATGATTTGAAAGAGAGGAGGGAATCTTCTAATCATTTCTCCTTTAGAACTCTTATAGAAATTTCCCCACCTCCGGAGTTAGCTTCAGTCCTTGGGAACTTTATATATATATATATATATGGTTGATGTGTAGCAACATAAGGCTACAGTGTCTTTAAATTTCTTAGGTCCTTGAAAAAATCTCTTGTTAGTCCTTCACGTTCCCATACTAATAAAGAAGAGAACCCCTCGCAACTTTTAAAAGAAAGTGGTGCTATCACATTGCATCAAATTGGCCTTTTAATAAAGTAGCGTCAGCTTTCAGTTTCAGCTGGTCAAAAGAACCTTGAAGGGATTCTTTTTAGAAGGAAAAAAATTTAAGAGAAAAGGAAAGGGAGAAAAGAAACAAACAAACAAGTAAATATTATATTGGTGGAGCCCGTCTTAGTCAGGATCGGCACGACCTTCCTGAATCCAGTCAATGTTGTTCTGAAGAAGAAGCAGCAGCCATAAAACAAACCTCCAAAGTTTAGAACAGGGCTTATTCTATTCTGAAGAGCAAAGGAACTTCACTTTTATCATGAAGATTGTCCTTCTCCTTTGTTTATGTTTTGTTGCGTATGTTCTTATTGTTCTTCTTTCTTTTCCAAAATCACCTTTTGAAACATTAAAATAACATATTCAATTGATTCCTAGTCTCGTAGAGTTGCAGTTTTCAATCGCCCTTGTCCGCCCATTTGTACATATGAATCATCATTTTCTCTTCTTTAAGAAAATAAATAAATAAAGAGAGAATCTTTAACAACTTTAATCTAAAAACAACAGATATTATCATTAGAAAAGGATAGGCGGGCAACTCCGTGATTCCATGACTAAAACACACCAATTTTTCCCTATCTTGAAACTGGAATACA
The DNA here is from genome assembly GCA_025403435.1 of Artocarpus heterophyllus. Classification (NCBI taxonomy): domain Eukaryota; kingdom Viridiplantae; phylum Streptophyta; class Magnoliopsida; order Rosales; family Moraceae; genus Artocarpus; species Artocarpus heterophyllus. The sequence continues at coordinate 19,764,937 of CM046334.1, forward strand.
ACACAAGAAAATGCAATCAATAGAAATCCACTAATAAAGGAACTACTTTACCACAGAACAATCTTTGTCAAACCAAACGTCATATTCAACAGATTCATCCAAGCCCACAGAAAGGGTGGTTGTGCTCAATAATGCCCATCAGAGAGAGAGAGATTAAAACCTTCTGGTCAAAGCTTGATAAAATGAAAGCCTCAAAAAGGGTTTATCACAAACTCATGCAAAAACTAAGGGACAAGAAGAAAGTTTCTAATATCAACACATGACAATTCGTTATGTTCTTAGAAAGCGAAATGGCACTAGATTGAGTAGATTGAAGGACAAGGCTTGTTGAGTTGAGCAGGGATGCATATCTACAAAGCTATCTTGTGTTGATGCAAAATCTGATTAGAAGTAATTAGGGGATAACATAATGGCATGACTTGACTGGTAAATATATAGAAGATAATTACACCAATAATAAATAAAAAAGAAAAAGGAAGGAAGAGGGAAAAAAAATCTTCTATTGATATTCGCAAGTACATGAGGTCCCAATACTTCTCTACGGGAAAAAGGTTCATATGCACCAGATTTCTCTTGAGGAAAAGAAAGCGAGTTTCACAAAGGCCAGATTTATTATTCTAACACTAAATAATTATCATTCAGTAGTAGTAATATGCAACAAAGTTCTTGGCAATGCTTTTAAAACATTAATCCACTAACAAATGTTTTTTCATCTTCATCTGTACCTATTTCATCACGTCTATCATACCCCGAGACCAGTACATCTGCAACATAGAGACAATTGAAGATTCCAACTTTAGCAACTTAAAAGCAAAATCTGAGATAAGACAAATTAGAATTAGGAATACACTCTTTAAATATACTTGTTTCATGTTCGATAACATTAGTACGTTTGGGAACAGGATTGAGAATCTACCAATATATTTTTCATTCCAGCATGAAAGCAGGAATATGATTTTCATCTTTCTTTTTCAGATGACTAAAGTTTCTAAACCCTGCACGAACTTTCAAAGTTGATGCCAGTTATTATAAAGTTTGACCTTCCATTCGCTAGTCAGGTTTTATCCTAAAAGTTCTCGTATTTTCATTAGAGTAATATGATTCCACAAAGTGACAAGTATAACCCTTATTCCAAACATCTAAGGGACATTAAATGATTATCATTATATGTTTGGAGTTAATGACGTATGTAAGACTCCTATAAATCTTATTTTAGTGCCTAATCCAGTTGATTTACACACTTTCGCTATAAAAGTATGCTCCTCTAAGGCCACAGGGAATACAGTCTTATCATGTCTCCAAGACCACTAAAATTCTACAACCCAATTTCCTTAGCCATTACATTATCCCCGCACCAGGATACTATACATGAGAAAAAATAAATTAGTTTCTACCATACGTGGCGAACTTCACAATGAAGATGCTGAGAATAATCGTCATGGAGCCAATCGCTCAATTCGCCATACTCGTTGCCCGTTTCTCTCCTCCAGAGAATATCGCAACCTGAACCAAAAACATATATTACTTGCTAAATTTTTCGTTGAGAGTTTATGGAAGCATCTTGTTTTACCAAAAAAAGTTTGGGAAGGGGGCGATTGTCGGTTAGCACATACGCCCCCGGGGCTAAAGGCCCTATCTCTTGACAACAAGCGCCTCACTTCAGCCCACTTAATGTGATAACGGCCAGGATACATGGAGGCATGGTCGCAGGCATTCTAAATTGAGTTGGGTTAGCAGAAGCAAGCCTTCACATTTAAGACCCTCAAACAGAGCCATCCATAACTCAAAACCTTTGACCACGGACCCGGCACGATAATTCTTTACCGCTAAGCCACCATACTTGGTGTGTATGAAAGTATCTAATTTAATAGAAACACCGAATTTACAAAACAATTGTAAAGCATTAAGAACAGATTCTTTTTACCATGAGATGTATATTTTACACTCTAACAAAATGGTTTCCCGTCTCCTCATAAAACAAGCAATAGGAATAATCTTGAGTACAGAAAAGTTTCATCACATTATATGTACATACTCAACACAATGGAATGGAATTTTGGAAAACAATTGACAACAAAAGAATTGCGACATCCCAGCAAATTAACAACAAATTACATTGTAGCAACGTGATTTATGACGAAAAATCTGTAAACATCCCTGACTACGCATCAAATTTAAATAGTAGGGAAACAAATGATGAACCTGCAGAAAATTTCTCAACATGCAAGCATCGATGATTCTTACACTAATTTGATTGGTAAGTACAGTCAAACAGATAACACAGCACAAAATTAAAAAAAAAAAAAAAAAAAAACAACCACCTTTTATAAATGAGAGAGGAACCACCTGTCATGCAAGCGAGACGTTTGTCCTTGCCAAAATTCAAACAGCTCTGGCTTAAGCCTGTATCCTCCCCAGTTTTTAGGTTTAGGAATCAAACTTGTGCACATAGAAAAGTAAAGCGTATTATTTTGAATGCATCGCTAGAAAGGATTCATTACACTTTTTATTAAAACGAAGGGGAGATGGGGAATGGGGAGTATGGTCTCCATGCAGAAAACAACCTAATATGAAACTAGATTTAATTGAAAATTTTGCTGACAGAAAAGTGTAAGAAACGCAAGCAAACGCCCATGACATGTTAAGGTATTAGAATATGGGACCAATTATCTCAAGAGTTGAACATTAGTTGCCCATCAGAGTATTAGACGTAGTCACATAGATTAACTTACCCATCAGAGTATTTTTCCTCTAACTTCTTGTATAGGTCATGCAGAGCATTCCTTCCAGGAACCACAGTACTCTAAAGGAAGCCGGGATATATATTACTGTCCAAAATTTTAAGTGCCCAAAGAAGAAGAAGAAGAAGAAGAAACCGGAAAATAAAGGATAACACCTGTGACAGATGTAAATACTACAGAAACAATTATTGATCTTCCGTTGCTTATACAAGGATATTTTGCCTTCTTTTTTGCATGTAACTTTTCACAGAATATAGCAGGATGTTGTCCAGCACATAAATTGACGCAAAACCTAAGGCAAAAAATCTTTTGACATTCAAACCTGCTTGCTAACGATTGCTCCAAGCTGACTGCCTCGTGGGCGGCTGTGGAAGTATTCTTCAGATTCCTCGTCAGAAACTTTCTCAGCAGATCCTTCTACCCTTACCTATAATCAAAAGTTAAGGTTAGAGTCTTTAAGGTCACCCATAAACAACTATGCTTTGACGGAAATGAATTCGTTCAAGCTCATCGTCCATTCTAATTTTCTAGAAAATCATGAATAAAATTTCCATTAAAAACAAAAGAAACATGTGAAAACTGCATATTAGCCATTCAAAAAATTACAGAGACCCGATGCATTCACATACAAGGAGCCTCCATGCTCTGAATATCTAGTCCCAGAATAACATTGCTCTATGTGTGTGTGTCTTTTTTCTTTTCTAATATATATCAGAGACGATGAAACTTTAGTAAGAAACAGAGAAATAAGAACAAAACTAGGGGAGAAGATATCCTTGAAATGACAGATGAAATCGTAGATATAAATCTTATATTACCAAAAAAATAAATACATAAATAAAGCCCAGCCTCATTGCTATATAAAAGTTTCCAGATCGGGCACACGCCAGACAACCACAGTGATTTTCAATATCCAAGTTACAAAGTTATATTCTGTGGTCATTTAATATCAACACTTTGAAAATTTATTTATTGGTAAACAGTTGTCAGATGTGTCAGACTGTTTTAAGTGTGGTTTACCTGCCGATTTAAACGATCCCAGTAGAATAGAAGTGATGCACGAGAATTTTCTGATAATTCTTGGGCCTTTCGACTTTCATAATTGGTATACCTGCATATAGTAACAGCTAATTCAAAACCATTTACACAAAGCATAATGATAGCTCCAACTACCAAAAAGCATGTGCTACGGCAAAAGCTAACATAATACCAACCAGACAAAACCATTCTCATCAAACCCCTTCAGCAATACCATTCGCAATGAGCTGCATAGAACAGTAATATAATATGGAGCTGATTCCAAGAGTATAAAAGGAAACAATAAATTCTAAAAAGCAAGAAATGAACAGATGAAATCGGTGAGGAGTTTTAGGACTGTTCGTCCATGTACATGCAATCTGAACAGATTAAGAATTGTGCTGTTCCAAAAATAAATTATTACCAGTAAAAGTGGCAAAGTAGAAAAATAAAATATTACGGTTTTCCGTCCTTGCCAGCAGTTGATAAGGCCATTGCATTTGGTTCTCTCAATCCAGCAGCCACCGCTTCCTCAAACCATTTGCGGAACTAAAAAATAGTTAGTGGCTCTGTTAATTAAACGTGACTAGTTTCTCCAACTAAATATGGCAATATCACAGACTAAAAGAAAATAGTACTCAGGGTAGCAAAAGGAAACGAAATACTAGCAATTGCTTTACTTTAATTCTACCTGATTAATAGGGTCAGACTCCACCTGTTCCTCAAGAAACTCAGGAGAAATGTAGTTCTCTCTCAGAGCTGATACATCAATGCTTTGAGGCTTTCCAATACGGACACACATAGATGTGCCAGGATATGGTGGAAGACGAAGTTTGTATTTTTCGACAATGAAAGGGGGTACAAATCTGCCACCTAGAAAGTGGTGTGGACCAGAAAATTTTTTTGCGCACAACTTTGGAGCAGTCAGAGAAACCTAGAAAAACAACTGGAATTTCATCAACAAAATAGTTCATGTCTAAAATATATGTCTATACTGATGCATCTGCCTATGTACGCAAATTTGCCTACCCTATTTTTTTTTCAACTTTTTTTAAAAAAGAAAATGCAATCTTCCAAGATGTCATCTGGAAAAACACAATTATTAAAGTTTCCATTGAATGCCTACCAACATGTCAGGTCTAATGCTTTCACCGCCAACATCTCCTTCTTCAACATGCCACCCAGATGGAATATCCACAGAGACAATTACAGGGGTTTTTTGGCGTGTTTGGTCATAATAGTGCAACGAAATAAGCATTTGGAGAAGACCATCAAAAGGTGGCCTTGGGGAACCTGAGGAATACAACATTGTCATTAGATTAGGAAAAGGAAAAAAAAATAAAATTGGTTAGGTGTGTTCAACTTGATACGTCACCAAGACCATCATCAGCACAAACAATTTCTCACTAAGAGGCCTGGAGATAAGAAGACTTTTCCGAAGAAAATAGAGCAGTTACCATGGTATGAGAACCCAAATATCGCATCAACGATAATGTCAAATTCTTCTGACAAGTCTAAAGGCAAATCTTCAACCGAGATGAAAGGAGTTGAGAGTGACTCCAGCTACCAAATCACAAATCGCAAATCAGATAATAATCTCTAGCAAACTATGTATGGAATACCTTGAGTCTTCCCAACACATAGGTGTAAAATACAATCCTTTCAACAATATTCAAATTCCCATTCCATACCTGTGTGACAAGTCCAGAATACAGAGGCTTCGGAGTACGCTTTGGATAGCAAATAACCGTTTTATATCCAAAGTGATACAGGTGACGAGAAGCAACAAGACCATCACCGCCATTGTTCCCTGGGCCACAAATAGCAAGAACACGACTATAGTCGCTTGGTTTGTATACCTATCAAAACAAAAATGTAATGCTTGATAGGTCCAGAGCATCATATAGCCAAAACCGAACCTTAGTCTTCAAATACAATTGAAAGTTGTAGTTGCGAGTTGCAAAGTGTTAAGACAGATTTCAGAATTAGTTATAGTTTGTTGAGCTAGTAGCCTAGTTTGACTTGTGCAGTTCCTGTATTGGTTAGCACAAAGAATGGTTTAGAGATTGTCAATTCTGTTACAGCCAAATAACCGTATTTATAACCTTCGTCATAATGATTTCATCGATTGACGCAATTACTAAAATCAAAGAATTCTCTCAGATTCTTCCTCATCTTCTTTTCCTAGAAAACTCTATCACAGCTTAGACTCTTTACAGAAAGCACGGAATTTCATAATTTCTCAAAACATCTGCCAACATAATGTAAAGCACTAAAACTTAACACTAACCCACTTCCAAACACAATTTGGAACAAATTCTCAGTTCACAAAGCTGCCAAAAAGCGTGCACAAGAGCAAGATAAAAGCACTTTGAAGTTTGAACTAAACATGGTTAATGGGCAACCAATAACAAGACAATATCAACACAATTCTTTAGCATTTGCTTGATGGGCATTTCTAAGTTTGAAATTTGAATTTTATTCAATCAAAAAAAGGAAGAACAGAATGGATTATCACCTCAGCTATAGAAGCCGCGACGCTCAAACCAGCCAATTCCTACAATGGCCAAACAAACAACAAATAATAAACAAACCCATTTGAACCCGAAAAGCGATTTTTTTATAGGAGCAAAATTATAAAACTGACCATTAACTGATCGACGCTAAAGCCAAGAGGACCCATGAGGGTCTCATCGATTTCGGCTGCTTCTCGCTGCGTAAGGTACGATATCGACTCTGGATTTTGCATGCTTGGAACCGACCAAGCTCTCGTTTCGCTTCGAGACGTCGAACAAAACGCGGAGATCGAGGAGTTCCCACTTGGGTTGAGGAAAAAAGCCTGAGAAAATATTGGTTAGAGAGGGTAAATTCGAAGAAAGAGAAAGCAGAAGAGAGATAAAGAAAGAAAAGGGCTTACAGAAGAGAGGTTGGAGCTAGGAAAATGGTTGCGAGAGGGTTTGGATATGAGAGAAGAGGAAGTTCTGGACGAAGAAGCAGCAGCCAGAACAAGTGGCTGAGCGAAGAGGTTGTTGTTATTCCGCCTTTACTAACCGCCACATTTTTTTGCCCCCTTTATGGTACTTGTTACTGTTTGAAAGGACTTTTTTAAGGAATAGCTTCAATTTTTTTTTTTTTCCCCTTCTCCTGAGGAAACGTTCAATTTTTGTGCTTTTACACCGTTGAAAAGGTTACCATGTGACTGGTCATTGGGAATATTCTAGTGTTTTTTTCTTTTTGGGTTTTGTTGGTCTATCACACAATAATGCCAGCCTAAAATTCTTATCTTTTTAACCAATATATATATATATTCTTATATCTGAGATGTTTTGGCAACCAAGTATCTAACGTCAAAGTTTAATTGATATAATATAAAACTCTTTTATGATACAATGTAAATAAATGGTTCTCATATATTACAATCAAGTTTTCAAACACTATCAATTTTGTGATATCAACCAGCATGGTAAACGAAATTGTCATTTTATTTTGATTAGGTTTAATTATGTAATTATATATTTTAGTTTTAACTTTTCTAATATACTCTTTTGTTTTTAAAAATTATAAAGATATCTTTTGAATTTAAAAATAAATTTTAATTTCATTATAGTAATAGAAAAAATAGGTAAAACCATATAACAACTGTAATGAATTTGAAAAATATTTTATAAATTTAAAATATAAAAAATCTTAAAACAAAACATCAAATTTCAAAAAAAAAAAGATATTAAGTTTTATACCTTTCTGAATATTAAAATATTTTTAAAGAAATTTTCTCGAAAAAAAAATATATTTTATAAATAAATTTGGTCTAATTAAGGCTTTCTTTGACAACTTAGTTGGAACTTATTAGTTCAATTGCTAGAATATAAAACTCTCTCATGTTACATCGTAAAACAAATGTTTACTATGATGTAAAACTTTCACATGCTATAGTCTTTTAGTTCTAATTTGTAATTTCATCTACCTTTCCAAACACTCTCCAAGAGTATCTTTATTTTACCTCCCTATTTTTTGCATCTAAAAACTTTATGAATGATAAAATTAAAACAAATTATTCAAATTTAATGGATACATTCATAATTTCTAAATATAGAAAGATAAATTAAGAAATAAGTAAAATTAAAAAGTGTAATTATGTAATCAACTCATTATTATTATCATTATTTAGTTTGGAGAAAGTAGCAGTAGTGGTTGTCATTTTACTCCAAAAATTGCCGTTATTCCCAAGGTAGTGGTATAAAGGGCGGTATTATGCATCCCGACCGGGCTGTGGCCCGGCCCTCTCAATGGGGTGGGCCCCACCCGGTGGGTCCCATGGGCTGTGGCCCGGCCCTCTCAGTGGGGTGGGCCCCACCAGGTGGGGTGGACTGTGGGACCCACCGGGTGGGGCCCACCCCACTGAGAAGGCCGGGCCACGGCCCGGTGGGAAAAAAAAAGTTTTTCAGTTGTAAAATATTTCGATTGAATAGTAGTAGTCTTATTTTACAGCAAAAATTGGTGTTGGTGTTAGACTATCAGTGTAGCAGTTGTTGCTGTAAAATATGTCGATAAAGGAGCATCTGTATAACTCACACAACACAAATGTAATACTAGTGAAGCTCCCTCTTCTCGAAATTCAAGGATGAAATTCAGATTTCTCATATTTTGAATACCATCACAATGTGCCCCTTTCACAAGGGAATGACTTTTAATCATAAGAAAAAAAACATGACATTACATATTTATTGCTTTTTGTTGAACCACAATTCAGAGAGAAAGAAAATGCCATCATCGAGCATCTATATCAGCGGTTGTGAGCAATAAAATTTACCCTCTCACATTGCCACTCTCAAATTAAACCAATTTAAGCACATTTATTGTTTGGAGTTATTCTTCTTTCTCGGACAATGTTTGTTGAATCTTTTCAAGGAAACTCTGCACGGTTGGGAAGTTCTTGTCATCTGAGAAACAAAGGAGCATTTTCACAATTAACTATAGCCTGTTTAGAAAAGTTGGTTCTAATAAACTTTTTAGTTAGGAACAATGTAGAGCTCTCACATGCTACAGTTAAAAAAAAAAAAAAAAAAAAAGTTGCTATGGTGTAAAGCTCTCACATGCTACAGTGTTTACAGTTCTAAGCAATGGTTCTAACCACCATACCAAATACTCTATCAGTCTAAACAGAATTTGCATATACGAGTCCGAGTAAGTATAGTAGTAGTAGTACTCAGATCTTCTGTCCAATTTGTATTTCATATGATGTCTAATCAAACTCATGTACAGCATTTAACAGACTCAACTTAAACGTTTCTTATAGACGTTCTCAAAACTTACATCAAAAGTTATTTGTAGTTCCAACATGTAAAAGTTAGATAAAAAGCATTTCAAATATTTTCAATAATGTGTTATAATGTCGTTGGTTGGATATTATATAGAAGTTGGTTGGATATTATATAGAACACGAATGATCAATGTATATACTTACCCAGTCTTGGGACAGTGTGGCCCTTTGGATGATGAATGACTACAGGATCTACACAGGATTCCAAGAGCTCAATTCCATATGGCTTCAAGAAATCCATCTCTCCTGCACAAATTAACAGATATGTGAAATTAGTTACCGCCATTGGTGGGCTATCCAACCCACAGTAAAAAAATAAATTCGGTGCAATAACTTGGGATTTTATAAACCAGCGAGTACGCAACCGTATAGTGTAAATACATACAGCTGTGTTTTTACTTTTCACATATTAGCTCGACACAACTGTAAAATAATGCATTATACCAACGACATACACAAAATCATCTGCAGCAGTGTGGAAATACTAAAAATGACATTTAAAAATGTTCTCACTATTTAAACTAATGTTTAGCAATGTCAATTTGGACCGCAACTAGTGTTTGACAAAAGGTCGGAAATAGATCATTGGAAATAGTTCAATTCTAATTTATTTGTTACTACAAAAACCATTAATGTTTTGTTAGATCTAGATTATGTCCAAAATCTTAGACTTGGTTTTCAGTATTAGGTTTTGACTTTATTAATACAAAAATCTTTTTTATCCGTGAGATTAGAACCCATTATTTATGAAAATATAGGCTAAGTTTAATATGCCGTGAGATTAGAACCCGTTATTTATGAAAATATAAGCTAAGTGTATCTTTTAGACACAGTTTTATTTTTAGTTTTTAGCTAATTAAAAATGCTCTTACGATTGCTCTTTTTTTAAAAGGACATACTTCACACGTTCTACACATGGTACGCAAACCCGCTGACTAAAAGGACCGATAGAAAAAAATAAATACCTAAAAAGTGAAGAGAAGGACACTGAACGGGAGTTGCGTAGGCTTTCTCGGCCACCACAGGGGACCTGAGTTTTGCTCCGCCGATTATTATCAAACATTTTATTTTCGGAACCTTCGTCAGTGTCACGCCCTGCACACACACACACACACAAAATATATATATATTACTTAAAAAACAAAGAACAAGAAACAAAAAACGACACGGAAGGGGTTGTCGGAAAAAAAGTCTACACTTGCCGTACCTTGTCCTGAAGCCCCGGCAAACCCCCCGCTAATATCGCCCCCTGTATTATTCATTGAACCTTTTTGTCATATTTGTGGCTCATAAATATTTTTTTATGGAAAAAAAGAGAAAAATCCTCTCAAAGAAAAAGGAAGAGAAATATAGTAATTGTTTTATGGAATTAAATATTTATACCAGGGAGAAACCAACCAGACCATCAAAGGGTCCGTTCTTAATCATGAAATCTTCTATGTATTGAAGGCACTCTTCGAAATTGGTATACTCGGTAAATTCCTGTTAGAGACAAAGCAAAAGTGCAAAATGAAGATCAATTTTTTATTTTTTATTTTTCTATTTTCATATGGTTTCAGAAAAGAAAAGAAAAAGAATAACAAAAATGAGAATGGTGAAAAAGAAGAGACCTTGTTGAATTGGAACCACTCGTAATAAGGAGGATCAAAAATCCCTTCGACGTCGGATTTTCCAAGGGCCGGAAAAGGCCCATCAAGGTAAACAAGATCCATCTTGTCCAGCACCGATTTGGGCCACTTCTCGATTTGCTTTTTCATGATTTCACCGCTTGTTCTGAATCCATGAAGGCACAGAAATCTGGGTTTCTCCATCACAACCTCGCCTTCGCTTCCCATTTCTTCTTGGAAGATTTTGACTTCTTTGTTTTTTCCCCTCGCTGAGGACTTTTTTTCTTCCGTTTGTTTGTTTTTGTTTTTTTTTAATGTTCCTGCTATGCTGGATGGTTGTTGGGCGTGGTATTTATAGGAAAAAAAAAAAAGAAAACAAAATAAAAATAAAAACATGTGGGAATCGAGACGACATAGACTTCGTTTCCAAGAAAACCAAAAAATAAAAAAGAAACGCGTGGGAATCGAGTGCCCGCGTTTGGTCTTTTTCCTGAAAACGTCATGGCTTTCCTCGTGGGATGTGTGGGACCCACCGCGTCAATACTTTTTGAAAAAATTAGTTGAATACTTTTTTGGACGGTCCGATTCGGAGATACAAAAACCAACGGCAGATTTGCGTCTAAATTACGTCACAGCCCTCGTTTTCAATCAAATTATTAATAATTTATAACCTATTTACATCGATGTTTAAATTACTGTTTAAATTATTTTATTATAATATTTTTTTTATAAAAATTAAAACTTCATTTAAATAAAATATTTAAATACTCGAATCAAACCATCCATATCAAATTAAGAGATTTCACGAAAGGCCTATTTCCCCATTTTTGATTAGGTTGGCGCCATCTTCGTCGATTCTGAAATTCTTTGCTGTGTTTCCAGGGTTTATCATCCTCTTTCCTTCGGAGTCCGATGGCGGCCTACGGCGGCGCTGCTCCCTACAGATCGAGGTAATTGAATTTGTGTTATTTTCTGTCTGGTTCCCGAGAAAATTAGAAACCTAGGCCTCTAATTTTTCCTCTGATTTTTTTGGTTGATTCAGGGAGGGTCTTAGCACGAGGCCGGTGGCGAGTTCCAATGAAATCCAATTGCGGATCGATCCGATGCAGGGAGACCTAGACAACGAGATCGACGGTCTCCGTGGCCAAGTCAGGCGATTGAGAAACGTAACGTCCTTTTACAAGTTATTAAATTCATAATTCATTCTTAGTTTGTGGCATTAAGTGATTGAATTCATAATAGGAGATGAAAAAAGGAAACAAAATTGGTTCTTTATTTATCAATTTAGGAACGAATTGGGTTCTGTTTCGATAACATGGCGATGGGGAATTTTGAAGAATTTTAATTTAGTATTAAGGGATTGGGTCTTGTATATTAAGCATGCAATGCGTTTTCATTGAAGTACGGTTTGCACACTAGAAGCTGTTGTTTCTTGTAAATGATTTGAGGAGACTTCTATTGCAATACCATTTATCTGTTTTATACTTATTTGTCTAATCACATGATGTTTGTGTTAAGAAAAAGGGGGCATTTATAGTGACTTGTTAAGCGAAGCTTTTGGAAAGCATCAATGCAGTATTGGGTTACGAAGATAGAGGGTGTTGTACATCATCATGTCATAATTGTAGTTTTTTTGATGTGGGCATGAGCTTTAACTGTTGTTTTCTCCAGAAATTCTATGATTTTGACACAAAATTACGTCATCCTAGGTATTTTTAACGTAAGAAAGGACTCAAAGATAGATTTAAGAAGTTATTCCTATGTTTCGGTCTGAAATTGATTTTTTTTCCTATTTATTTTCTGTATTTTTTTTCCTATTTATTTTCTGGGACCAATTGTGGTGCTCTGGGACTTTTGTGATTGTTCCTGGCTATTTGATTGCAGTAAATGTTTAGATAATTCTTACTTGTTTGGGCATTACTGTGTGTGCCCTGGTGCAGGTAGCTGAAGACATCCGGATAGAAGCGAAATTCCAGAATGACTTTATTAATCAGCTGGCAAGTATTTAATTATCTTATCACTACCTGAAAGATGGAAATTTCTTTGATTGTATCCGCCACATTATATGGAGTTGAGTATTCAGGCTTCTGTTGAAGGATATAATGAGCCCAAAAGCAAAGTTTATGAAGTATTCTTGTCATCTTATTTTCTCATGTCTACTTTTCACCTGGGAGTTTCTCATGTTTTGTAAAATGATGTGGCTGCTGAAACTTGTATAATCTGTAGGCCAGCGAAATTATGTCTCATCTAGTCTTTAAAAATTAGAAAGATGAAGAGCATGATTAAGGGCTGGTTTCAGGATAAATGCACTTCCCACACCACAGCTCTTCACGTCTTATCACTTGCCTTTCAGATTTTCTCAGTGTATCTGTTTGAAGTTTTTGGGGGTGGTGGGATTTATTTCATCATCATTAGCCGGACTATTTACACTTGAATGATGCGCCATGCATTTTTCTTTTTTTGCCTCTTTTGCTGTTAATACTATCATACTCTTAACAATAAAGATGCAACACCTTTCTGAAAGTTAGTTTGTATCTTGTTAATTACAGCAAATGACACTGATCAAAGCTCAAGCAGGAGTAAAGAACAATGTAAGGAGATTGAACAAAAGCATCATTCAGAATGGCTCAAACAGTGTTGTCCATGTGGTTGTTTTCGCGCTAGTTTGCTTTTTTGTGCTTTACCTGTTGTCCAAAATGTCCAGAAAATGATGCATTTCAAGTACCCCGCGCACCTCAGGCCTAGAACGTTGCTTGGAAGACCAAAAGAGATTGTTAAACTGGACTGTATTGTAAATTGCCCTCCATGGTCTTTTGTATGTTACAGAAACATCATAAAAATTACGTTTTCAAGTTTTATGAAGTTTTGTAATAAGTGTACTGCTGCCTCACCATCAAACTCTTTTATATCATTTTGTGCACCCTCTGACCAATGTTTTCACTTCTCACTAAAAATGAAGGTGCTGTTTGGTTTTGATTTTGAAAATGTTTTTGCCATTTTCAAAAACACAAAAAATGGGAATGGTTTCAAAAACGTGTTTGGTTAAAAGTTTAGCCCAAAATATTTTAAAAACACTCTAAAAAACCTTCAAAATTGAAATAAAAAAAAAAACTTGTTTACACTTTTTTTTTTCTCCCAAACTCAAACCAAGGGTACCTCTCGCCGGTGAGACTTCCGGCCCAAGCCCTCAACCCAATGATCTCACCGCCCTCCTCACAGCGAAGCTCGTCGCCCTCGACCTCTCGCATCGGCCACCATGAGACACAGTGAGAGAGAAAGAGGGTGAAAGAAAAGGTGAGGGATTTGGGGTCATTGAGGAAGACCATAGAGGGTGGCTGGGGGGTTGTCTGTCGCGCGTGCGAAAGAGAGAGGAGACCATTGATGTCGGGATGGGGGGCGCGGGGCTTGGTTGGTCGGCGTCGGGGGTGGGACTGTGTCAAGGGTGGGGCTGGTCAGTGTGGGTGGGCCGATCACCATCGTCTCTCCTCACCAGAGGAGAGGAAGATGAAAGAGATTGTTTTGATTGTTGATGTTAATAATTAGTTTTTTAAAAAATTAAATTTAGGTTTTATTTATATTAATAATACTTTTATTAAAAAATAATTGTTTTTAAAACATACCACTATATACAACCAAACACAATTTTATAAATAGTCCCAGTATATTTTTTAAAATATTTTTATTTTTAAAAGCAAAAAATAAAAACACTATTAAACGACCCATTTGTGTTTTTTTTATAAATAGTCCCAGTATATTTTTCAAAATATTCTTATTTTTAAAGCAAAAAATAAAAACATTATCAAACGGCCCATTTGTGTTTAAGAAGAGGGCCAAATGAAGAATAATGTATCAAACTGGCTGATACAAACATTTAATTTTGCCTTTGAATTCCGATTCATTTGTTTTATTTTCATTGTTCATTTGGTTGAGGACATTGCTTGCCCCACTTTGCGAAGGGGGTCTTATTACGACAGACTTTGCCATCTTTATAAGAATCAAAGCACTGTTGTTCTTGTAGGGGACGGGGGCACTCCTTCCGGTTTGAGGATCATGCCAAGCGCCCGTGTGGTTCATCCTGGACATCTCTGCCATCCAGTGATGTTTGCAAGCATCAACCGTCCCTTGGGAAGAACTCCATAACGCTACTGTTTCTGTCCACGGAGACGATGTTCGTTAGTTGTGCTACATACTATTTTGTTCACATTGTTTTAGGACAAATATCTATTTTAACACAAACGAGAAAGAAAACATAGAAACAAATAGAGTTAAGACAGTTGCACAGTGACAAACCTGATTACAGAAGCTTAGATCTTCTGACTGAGTGGCGCATTCCCTTGCAAATACAGCAACCGCAGGCGTTGGATCCTTAAACGATCTCCATCGTCTTCTCATCAAGAGAGTCAGCCTCACAATAGGCTCTCCTCTTGCATTGACCTCTTTTCCCCTACCGGCAGGGCTTAATCCACAAAAAGTCCTGCTGCAAAATGACCTAGCTTTACGCCTCAACAAGTAAAAAACCAGAATCTTCCTTCCTCATACGCCCCAAATTGTTCCACGTCATGAGAACCTTTGCGAAACCATCAGGCCCGTGACCTCCGTTCCTCAAATCTTCAATTGGGACTTCTCCAAAGCTTGCTTGCGTTATGCTCTAAATCCAAAGTCCTATTCTGTCTGTCTCTAGCCTTGTCACAATGGAATAATACTCATCTTGTTGGCCTTAAGGGCTCATTCTTTCATGACCCAGCACGACAATCTGTACCAAAAATTTTCATTGTCATAGTACCCAGCACGACAATTGGCATCAAATATTTTCATTGTCATAGTATGTGTCCAACACAAAGCTTAAGCTCTTAGAGAGTTACGAGGTGTGGAAGACTCACTGGCCACACCAAGGGGAACAAGTTTTTTGTGCCGTCGTACGTGTTATGTCCTTTGTTGGAGGTGAGCTCGGCACCATCGTCGAGGAACCGTATTCTAGGTGGTCGGCAAACCTGTTCAGCAAAAGCTACTGGGAGCATCTAACCAACCCTGTTTAGCTCGGATCGTCTATCCGAAGTGCTCTTCAGGGCTGCGGTATGGATGGCCGCCTCCTTGGGTTAGACACCAACTTGGTTCGAACTTCTGTAACTTACAAGCAGGCTGCTACTCGTCATCACAGGCCAACAGATGACGGACAACTCACCGTTGGATGAGAACTAATCCACAGGCGGAGGGCATGACACTTGTTTTCTGCCTTCTGACACGCCTTGATGTGACACGCTGGTTGTGGGTAAAATCCACCAAACACTTGGTTTAAATGGCAATATATAAATAGAGTGCATTATTGTATTCAAGCAAACGTGCTCATTTTCACCTAATTAGTTCTCGTTCTCTGCCGAGCAACACCTGCCTTAAGTGTCGAGAGCCCTTATTTATTACCGAACAGGTTTCTCCCTCACCTCTGAAACATCCCTCCTCTTGTTGCAAGTCTGTCCGAGTAAGCAGAGACGAGCAAGAAAGAGCTGTCTACCGTGCACAGCTGCACGTGGTGTTAATCCGCCTCCGTTTCTTGTTAAGCATCAACATCCTTTGTGCAGAAAAATCTCCCTTTGGATGACTCTTATGTGAAGTTGAGGAACTCGGATTCATTTTCTTTAAGGGTGTCATTTAAGGAGCTCATGAACCAAGTGTTCCCTTCCATTGCGGTTTGGACAAACCCCAGCCTTTGAGAGGCAAGAAAGTGATCCAGTCTCCGAGCTTGGAAATGAGGGCGTTGTCTGTGATGCCAGTTCTCCATTTCTAAAAGAAATTCCGTGAAGCGGAGGAACGGCAGGAAGGATTAAGGATGGAAGAAGCTTCCACGCACAAAAAAGTATAGGATGGGTAAGAAAAATTAAAAAGGATGCAAGGACAAGTTTGTTCGAAGACAAGGACTTCTTCTGATCGGTGCTCTGGCGCTGCTTTGGATTTCCATTGTTTTTTTTGAGGTAAAGGCCTAGAATTCAAATTAGCTTACATAAATACGAATGTAAAAATAGATAATTTATCTCATGATTGAAGCTCAAGAGGACTTAAACTATGAGAGGCAATAAAAAATGAAGTTTGTTGATTTTGGTCAAAAGTAAATGCAGGCAAGGCCGTGCGCTGGTTTAGAAGAAGTTGACCTCTGGCAACAGCGTTGCTTTGGAATACAATATCACAACTGAAACCGTCCTAAGCCGGCATCATAGGCGTTGAAAGGAGGAAAAAGATTGGTCTAGATCTACAGGGACCTCGGATTTTTACAAATCATTCATCGTTGCTTCAAATATCTCCACTGCCATTCACATTAGAAATAACTGAAGCACTCTACTAACAATTTATCATAAGTGAGAGAAACACTCCAGCATTCTATTTACAGTCTGTACATGGATTCTCTCAGTTCATCAGGTTAGAACCATTATTAGGTTAACAAGAAAGACCAGCAAATACGACAGGAAAATTGAAAGGGTCGCAATGGGTTTCTTCAAAGCATTATGAGAAATGACACCCAAGTTACCACTTTGATACGGAATCGTCAGCTTGTTATCACCCTTCGCCCACTGATGATTCCCACCGGGGCAGGCATGCTTCAGTTCCCAAGCTTGAAAAAAAGATTGGAGATTGTGATATACTGGTGTCAGTCTGTCAGCAAGATCAAAATGCTTTACAAAGATTGTTAGCCTTTATGTTAGACGAACACTGCTGCTCAATTGGGCCAGTGGGACTGCACAATCTGCTCCTTTTCGGTTCAGAAATTCTCACTCGTGAAACTGCCGTGGCAAGTGCATCTACCAAACCAGAATCATCCCGATCTGCTGACTTGCAACTATCAGAAGATGAAAATGTACTAGAATTCTCATCAAGAGAACTGCTTTCAATCCTGCTTCGATCGAACTTTAATCTGGCTTTAATAGGAAGTTGATGTGAAGGTGCCCCAACTTGGCTCTTTGTTTTCGACTTAAGAGGAAGAGTCTTTAAGGTACGTGCGGTGTAGAATAATATCCAAGGATGTCCTGCAAGACAGTGCTTGACGTCAACCAAATGAATAAAAATACTGAAATCAACAATCCGGGTTCAAACTATTAATCTATGACAAAATAATCAGTCACAAAATACAATCATATGCAGTCACAACATCAATATGTTTATATCAAGCAAAGTGCTTTAAAAAAGGGGAAGCAGAACAACAGGTGCCTTCTGAATGAGCAATTTGGCTGGAGGTAGGACTTTAAATTTTGTCTCTCTCTCTCCCTCTCTCTTTTTTTTAAATCTGATTGTAATTTTGTGTTATGATAGGTCATTGTCTGTGTTCTGTTACTTTTGAAGACTCCTTGTCCTCTTAAATCTTTTTTTTTGAAACAAAAACTTCGTATTGATGTAAAAACGTTTACAAAAAAAGAGGACGAGTTTTCCTCGACACAAAGAGGAGTATATTACAAAAAGGGAATCCAACTCCTCACAAAATCGGAAAATAGCACCTTACAAAAATCCTTATCGTGATGAACCCATAAAGCTACACAGTATCCGATCCTATCCCAAAGTGCCTCGCTATCCCCCTTAATATTATCAAATTTTCTACAGTTTTTCTCTAACCAAATCCCCCAAAGGACACCCAAAACAGTATTCCATAAAATCTTAGCTTTACAACTAAGATTATTAATATAAAGAGTTTTGATCCTCTTAATCTTTGTATTTGATTATTATCAATATAAAGAATTTTTTCTTTAAAAAAAAAACAGAACACTCTACCAAAGAGGCATGCAACTAATTATAATCTTGAAATAGTTGCGCATGTGGCAAAAAAAAAAAAAAAGAAGAAAAAAAACACCATTAGCCTACAAATTTATGCAGCACTCTCACTTACTTAGGACTTCATCAGCTGTTATCCTCGCTGAAACATCCCTTGTCAGCATTCTCCCAAGGAGATCTCGTGCAGGTTTTGATATTGACTCCCATATCCCTGTTTGGAACTCGAGCTTCACATTTTTTATTGCCTCAAATACTGCTTCTAAGGAGTCTCCTTGAAAGGGAAGACTACCCACTAGAAGTGCATGTAACAGTACGCCAGCACTCCAGATATCCACCTTCTCAGAATATTTTCCTGACAAAACCTCTGGTGCAACATAAGCTGGACTTCCAGCTAAACCAGTCAAATTTTGACCTGCGACAAGCATGAGAAGAACTTTCAGGATAAACTAATATAGAAAAGAATATAGATTGCAATCAGAATCCCGTGCAACATGCCAAGTTCTTGTGAATGCTATGCCGAAGAGAATATTTGTAGAATCAACTTTGACATTTTCACTCATAACTACTTGTACATTGCATATGCGCAGGGCGTCATTTAAAAAACCTTATCAGTTTGTCAAACTATATAAAAACTTACAGGAAAGACAGACTTTGCCAAGAGTTTTTAGATGTATAATAGAACTTGAGTTGCTTAAAGATTCAAACTAAGCTCTAATCACTGTGTCAACATAAATACAGATACGTAAGGTCATCACACTACAATGTTGAGATGGAAAAGACAAATAAATTCGTAATCTGCATTGGTAATTGTTTCTAAACTGCAAATCATGAACAGATAAATCATTATTTACCTATGTTAATGTACACGCAGAAAGACAAGAGCTCAATGAAATCATACAAGCACAACCACATAAATAATATTTCCGAGTATATAGATACTAACCATTTGTTATTCTCATTGCCAGCCCAAAATCTGCAAGCTTTATCTTTCCTGCTGTTGTGAGAAGAATGTTCTCGGGCTTAATGTCTCTGTGAACAACCCCCATATCATGACAATACTTGATAACTGACACAACTTCCTTGAATATATTGGCAGCACGATGCTCTGAATAGCGACCCTCTTCCAACATCTGATCAATCAAGCGTCCCCCTGAGCACAACTCCATGACAAGATGAAAAGACTCATGTTCCTCGTACACCGCTTGCAATGTCACAACCCCAGGGTGTCCAGATAAGTGCTGCATTATCTCCACCTCCCTGTGAACCGTCTCTTCTCCCTTCTTTAGAGTCTTGCATGCAAATTCCGATCCACTGGTTCTAGACAGACACAACCAAACTGAACCAAACTTCCCATGCCCAATAGTGGCACCCGATATATAGTCATTCTCAATCTTATTCTTCCTTCCCATTTGGGTAGCGACATCAATGCAACCAATCTTCCGCTTGAGACCCCTTCCAGGTGTGGCTAAAGATGAAGTTCCGCACGGAGGTGCAGTGGCGAAGCCCGCAATCCTGCTTTTATAGGACGCAGCAGATTCTTCATTGGAAACTTCTTTACAACGCTTCTTCAACCTTGTATAATCTTCTAGTGAATAGTGCGAAGTAAGAACTGATGATCGTGAATTGTTGTTCGACGACAAGAAGTGTAGATTCAAACATGGGTCTGCTTCACTTCCTTTCCTCTTCTTCCTCATCAAGTAAAGCTTTTACCAAGAAGCAAGCTTGCAATTCATAGAAAGCGTGCACGGCACACTCTGGCTTCTGCTCCCAAATCAAAAGTAGACAAATATAAGTTCGTCAATTCTATGAATTCTGATCTAGTTAACTATAGATTAACTGAAGATAAGAATATCTAGAAAGAGAGAAGATGATCCCATAAAAAAGAAGCTATTATATCTGTTATTGAGAAACTTCAGAACATAAAACAGAAAACACGAATATTTTTGTTTCGAGAATTTTTAGAAATATTTTTCATGTTGTTTGAGGAAAAATTTTCTAAAAGACTCTGGTATAATTCCCAAAAAAAAATATTCTCATTTTTTAAAAACAAAACCTTTATTATCTATTTTAAAAATACTACTAAACAGACCCTACAAGTCGCTAAGCCAAATAACACCATTACACCCAGAAAAAGTTATAGACTAAGAAAAAAAATCAAACACACTACGGACACCCAAAACTTAATTAACTTGTTTTCTCTTTCTCGGCAACCAAACGACACGAAAAATCAAAGATAGAAAACACTATAATTGTTGACCACGATCACATAGGCCAATTACTCAGCAAATTAAAAAAAATAAAAAAGATGAAATTTGGAAGGGAAAAAAAGCGACCTTTTGCGCAGAGCCAATGTCCTCCGGATTTCAGAATTCGACGGGAAAGACCGGAATTTCAGCGAATTCCGGACCAGGACGGGGAAGATCGAGCTTGAAACCCTAGAAATCTGGCATTCACAGATTTGGGGGGAAAAAGATTTTCTCGTCAGGAGAGACGCGACGAGACAAGAAAAGAAAGATCCAAACAAAGAGGGATGGAGAGAGAAAATAGAAAGGTTTTGGGGTTTTAGTAAAATAAATATAAATATAGTAATTGATACTGTTTAGTATTATTTTTAAAATAAATAAAAATATTTTTACTTTAAAAATAAATATTTTTTTAAAATTATGTTTAGTGTATTTTTAAGTTTTTACCTTAAAAAATATTTTAAAATATTTTTAAAAATTTTAAAAATAAAAACAAACGGTCAAGTTTTTAGTAAAATAAATATAACTATATTTCTCTATTTTCCTCGCTTTTGCCTTTTTTTTTTTATAGCCCCTAACCGACACGTCCCGTATTTGCGTGGGTTCGGTGAGACCCCGACAAGGGTTACTATCAGATGCGCGCGGTACTACGGTAGAAATTAAAGTCTTTAGTGTAATAAATAAATATTTGATTAAATCATGGGGGTCAACTTTCTTGACTTCTTACTTCTAGGGATTTGCGCCAACACAGTGTTGGCGTGTAAAGCAATACTGGACTGACTACAATTAGCGTTTTCGATTAGTCTGACACACGTGAAGTCTGGTAGGGGCGCGACCGCCGAGGTGCATGTGCGAAAAGAGTGGTATGAATCAGACGGTAGAGTTTGATCGTGGCACGTGTCTGAATCTACGTCTTAATTGTTTGCTGTGCTATACGGAATACTTGTTTGCAGCAAATCAATCATGGAATTTCCGTGGTAATCCAAAATTTGACAATTCAGAGTTACAGATGTGGTGGTTTTTTTTTTTTTTTTTAATCTTTTGGATGTGCTTCCAATTAAATTTAACACATAAGTGATTTTTTAATTATTTTTAATATTTAAGCCTTATTTATATACTTAAGTTGTTAAGTTTAAACAATGTATAAAAATTTAATTAGGGTACAACTAATGGATAAAAAAATAAAATAGTAGATCTAGACTCAACAATTCGTTGTTCATGGTACCTTTTATTTTTTTTTTCAATTTACAATTATTTGTTTAGGATTAATTATGCAACAACCCAATGTCTAATTAGGGGCAAGTATTGGGGGAAAAGAGATTCGATATATGTTGGGGTATAATTTAGTTAGGTCTAAATTGTCTAAAGGCCTAAAATCATGGTTCATTGTTGTGATTAAAACGGATCAAACATAACCGAACAACTTGATTGTTAGACGTAAAATTTACCTCATGTGTAAACTAAAGGCTTCGATGGGATCGATCGGTTCGATCCCATATAGAATCGATATGTGATACTTGAATAATATTTTGCTGTTGTAGGTTTACACTCAGGTCTGTTTCCTAAGTGTTTATTCGATGGAATCGATTGGCATGAATTGGTGGTTATAAGCATGTCCAGCCACAAACTGAGACGCGAGGAGAGCACGATTCTTGCAGCTTATCGTAGGTTGACACGTGTCCTATTATTGCGGTTACTCCAGCATTATCATCTCACTCTACCAGTTTGTTGGGAGTCACGATTCTTATCTATCCTCTATATAAAATGATACCGACTTCAATTGAAAACATGAAAAAGGACAATATACAGAAACTCTATCAAATTTACTTCTTATTTTTCACCCTTGTAATATGTATTTTTAGAATTCATACGATAGTGAAGAACAATGGAAGTAGCTTTCTTCACAGAGTGAACCACTATAAATCTATGTGTGTGGTATCTTTTATTTCTTTTGCGTTTTCTTACTTCATACAATTTCAATTTATCAATAGTTTTTGTAATTAATCTAACAAGTTTATTTTGAAATTAACATATCCAAATAATGGTGATTTGAGGGCCCAAATCCATTAAAAAGAACATATTAACCTGTATTAACACTTTTTATATTTGATTGTAGATCTAACGTCTACAGTATGCTTATCCTGCCTCACTTTTGCCACCACTTTTGACCCCTATACCCGTCCCAAGTCGAGACTGGGGTTAAATAATCCTTATTAAAGAGACTTTTTAAATACTTATTTATTTACCTATTAATTTTTTTTGGAAAAAAATCTACACTCAAAAGTAAGTTTTATCAGCATAAATAAAATTCCATAATATAACACTAATATCTTATAAAAATATGTCAAAGTCTAAAAAAAATCCATTCTTAAAATAACTAACCAAGCTCAAGGGATAGAGGCCACATTTATAGGTTAAATAAGCTACTGTAAATTATAACTCATTAGAACTTATTTATAAATTATAACTTATTAGGTTTCTCTAATATGGTAAAATATTTTGATATTTTTAATCTATTATTTTTTAAGTACTATAAATAATACATGTAATTTTATTGGGGACGAGAAGGGTACTACCCCTGTAATGACAGAGAAAATTTCATTAATAAAACCTAATATTTAATTGAGTTCAATTAATGAATTTACCCTTAAAAAATGTGATTTTTGTAAAATTATAATTTTTGTAAAAATTAAAGTATGAATAAATGACATTGATTACAAATTTTATGGCAAATGTGATGCAATGTTGGATATGGTAAAATACAGATTTTATGAGTTTAATTACTCAAAAATTTATAAATAATATCCATAGAATGAATTTTATAGCACAATTAATTGTAAAATTATGATATAAGCGAATGGGAGATTAGAATGTAAATAGGACATAGCGGTTGTCCAAACCTTAACCTGTGCTAGAAAGGAGGTCAGAGCAGTATAAGAATACCGCTAAGTAAAAACGCAGATACGTAAAATGTCATATTTGGCCTTCAAAAGTTAACGAAAAGTAAGTCAAATATTTTTATACAGTCTAAGGATAGAAAGTACACTGATTTAACCACGATAGTGTAAGAAAAATACTATGTAGTGAAAAATTACATAGTATAAATGTTTGGGCCCCACAAAGTGAACACCATTTAGCTTTTTATTGGGCCACCAAGCCATGAAAGGTGGCCCAATCATATGATGACACTTGGTAACCCAAAGGGTTACTTGATGAAGTAACCAAGTGGATGATGAAGCATTTAATGCATGATTATCACAATTTTTTTTTTCTTCTTCTTCTCCAAGTCATGGCAGCCATTGAAGGAGCTTTCAAAAAAAATTTTCAACCCCATACTTTGCAAAAACAGTCCCAAAACAAGTTTTTGAAGCAAGCTCAAGGATTTTTCACAAGATTTAAGGTAAAATCCCAAACTTTTTAGCAAGTTTTCAAGGGATTTTTCATGGGTTGAAGGGGGAATTAATCCATGGTGTTTTGCATAAAAATGAAGCCAAAGAGGGAGTTCAAAGGAACTTTGAAGGCTAGAAATAAAAAGGGTGTTATTTGGGTAAGATTTAGATTTCGAAGTTTTGAAAATTTATAAATTATGTTTTGATTTTTATTCTTTTAAACCCATGCGGGTTCTTGAGCATGTATTTGATGAAATTTCATGTTTATGTGATGTATGGCATGTTTAAGTTGTGAAATTTTAGTTTATGGTGCAAAATGATAATTTTTGTAAGAAGTGTTATTTTTGTAAATTTGATGTTAATCTTTGTAAAAATGATGTTTGAGCATGAGAATGATTTGAATAAGGCATGAAACGGTTTCTATAGGGGTATATTTGTAATTTTGAAATGGATTTTTATAAAAACACCCTAGGGACTAAATTGAAAGAAAAAGTTCTTTTTCGGCAGAATTAAAAAATGGCATAAAAGGCTCCTGTACAGTGAGATTTTCACAAAAGTTAATACACAAAAGTTGTAGATCTCGATGAAACTGCTAGGCATTGCGGACAGTTCGTCAAAAATCTTGACCAATGGTGAGATTTTGATTTTTCAATAATTTACAAAAACTGTGAAAAATTTTAAAAAGGGCAAAAACATCATTTCCCAAAGGATTTTGAATATGGTACTTTGAGCAAAAATGATCCTTGAGAAAAATTAGAAATTTTGGAATGAAAAGGACAATTTTGGCCCCGTAGGTAAAATTGTCAAAATTTTCAGTTTATGGCTAAATTATAAAGTTTTATAGAAAAAGGGGCTTAGGTGTGAAATAATGAGATACAAGCCACTAGGGCATGTATAAATAATGAGATACAAGCCACTAGGGCTTAGGTGTGAAATAATGAAATATAAAGTTTTATCAGTTTTTAATGAATTAAAATAAAAATCAGAAATAAAAGTAAAACCTTAAAAATGAAATTGCCTAGGGCTTAAATGAAAACTCTCAAATCAAAAATAAAAATATAAACGACAATTAAACTACAGTTTAATGTAGCACCTTAATTTTAATAATATAAATTATCGTCATCATCATTTTAACCCTCAACGCATTTTAATACAGTCACAGAAAGTAACAATTGATGCTTACATTAACATGAAGAAGATTCTTAATAATTGAAGCAGTCCCAATGTAATATAGCTACATCGCTTCCTCAACTATTTTTCTTGTAGCCACCTCACACTTAGTAAGTCCTGAAAAGATAAAAATATAAGGGAATGAGCAACAATATGCTCAGTAGAGAAAACCATTACTCACCTTTAGGTTTTTATCATTACCACATTAAAACCTGCATGGTTAGTTAATACTCATCATTATTCAGATTATGAGATTTATTATAATCATATTCCGTGTATACCATAGTTAATCATTACCGAGTTTCATACATATACATATATACAAATATTATAGTTCATCATTATTCCTAGGTACCCACGTTCAATAGAGTATCACTCAACTCATCAAACCCAAATGGGCGCGCTTGATCACCCTCTAAACATTCGAAGGGTGTTCCGGTGAGGGGACATCAAGCCTCGAGTCCTCACCAAGTCGATTCATGTACAGTGTGTTCTGGGACTTTCAACCCAAGGAAGCGTCATCACCTTCCCCCTATTTTACCTTTTAGGGTATTCATGCCTAAGGACGTAACCGCCGCCCTCTTCACTTCTCACAATTTCTCTATATTTAATCATTATTAATAGAGTCAGTTTTCCTAACCATGCTTCTTAATTTATAACATGTGTCAATTCATTATGTTCCTCGCCATACAATACAAGACGAGTCCATGTCATAGTTTCATATGTGATACTCATATAATATCAGTTCAACATAGATATATTTATATCTTGCGGTAAAACAATCAATTTTAATTCTATAAAAACCTCACAAAAGATGAGTAATAGAATCCATACCTTTCAAGCTTATCAACAATCTTTTAATCTTGGAATCAATTAACGTTAGCTCTATACTCCCTTGATCCTAAGGAGTACATATGGACAATTAAAATTAAAGCACAACATACAACTACATTCATATATAAATCATGTGTAAATCTATTTTACTAGTCTGCCATTAAAGCTTTTATGTAAATCTCTTTTGAATACCACAGTAAACAATTTTTGTCTTAACACAATATAAAATGTGAACAAGTAATCTATATGTTTTAGTCCATAATAAGATTCATCAATCACTTAGGATAATATTGGAAAGGTTGCAAGACATTAAAGAATTAGGTGGTGAGCAAAGATGGGTTCTTGATTCAGGTTAGCAGCTGGTATACCATAACAAACTAGCAGGTTTACTAGTTTCCAATTCGAAAATTGAATAATTCATAGAAAATAAAATACAACTCCAATTTAGGTTTATGATAGCTCGTTAGAAAGCTTAGGATGTCTACTTTTTAAATATGTAAACCAATTTATAAAATTCATTTTAATTTAATCACAGAATTTCAAGAAATAGCCACTGCCCATAGAAGTGTTACAAAGTTTAACAATATAAATTTTCTGTCTAGGGCACTTAGACTTTATACATATGCTCCAAAATAGCGACAAACATATACTTAGGTTTAAGAACGCAAATTTGAATAATCCTTGAGTATATATAAAAAAATTTATAAATGAAAGACTCAATTTGTTCATAAGATTCTAACCTCGGATTATGGTTAGTTGGAAGCTTGAAATGGCTTCAAAACAGGTTCCTTGACTTCGGTATGACTGAAATTCTTGCTCAAATGGAGGTGATGGTGGCTGATTTTTATGGCTGCCTTGAAGAAGTTCTCTAAGTATTTTGCTTCAGCAAAGAAATGAGAAGAAGAGTGTGGGAACCGTGGAAGAAAAAGGAAGAAAAGATGAAGTCTTTGAAGAGAAGTGATAGAAGCAATTATGGAGGAGACATGTTGAAGCATGTCACGGAGGAAATAAAGAAAATGAGGGTCAAGAGTAGTTGGAAAAGATATCCTTATGTCTCATCTGGAGACTTTAATGCACATAATGCCAATATGACATTTTTGAGATTTATTAGAAGTTCTAAGGCTTTTCAGTAAACATACTAAATAAATATAGGAGAATTTTAGAAAATTTAAAAATAGATAAAAATAAATATTGTAAAATAAATTTTAAATGAAGCAATATTTTTTTTATTGATACACTAAAATTAATTTAATTACCTTAATACCTGTTAGGAGAATAACGGGTGTCACAGCTCTACCCTCCTTAAAGAAATTTCGTCCTCGAAATTTCAATTATAGCAATACTAGTAAAAATTTTGATTCCGTTATGATTCCAATTTCGAGTCTAAACCGTTAATGTTGTTTGTTCTCCAAATTTAAGTTATCGTATCTCCACTTATTTACTTGCATAATAAATCTTACTCTAAATTCTAAATCCCTCAATGAGAGTATTTCTGACAAGTTTCAACTAATAATACCGTATAATGGTCTAGGAATCTGATCAGACATACATATTGACCATACCATGATTCCAGTCCTTCATTGTCCATGGACTGTGATTTACAATCACATTTAAGGAGATTGCCAGAGAAATTTTATATATTTCATCTTTAGGTTCCTTTTCCTTTATGAGTAAGGAAAAGTCAAATATAGTTGATTTCATATGTCAACTAATAAACTAAAACATAATCATAAAACATATATCACAAACACTTCTATTCAAAACCATACATTAAACTTATTCATAGAGATATTAAACGGAATCTCAGAGTTGCAGACAAACCAGACATATTTTTCATTAAACAGCTATCCTCATGACACAAACATTCAACCCAAATAATATACTCATATTTCCTATGGAATATCCCCATAACTGACTTTGGTACTTCCACATAATATTAACAGAATATTACACATTACAAACATGATACGGATACGTTTCGAGAGTACAAGGCACTTCGTATACCAGCTATCCATATCATGCATGCTTAGAGAATACAAAAACATCGATAAACAAAAGATAAGACCTTAAGTAGGATGCGTTTCGAGAGCATCAAGTACTCCGTATCCAGCCATCCCGGCATTAGGCTCAATGAATCTAAAAGATTGAACAACGGCGTACCACAAGAAACACAGAATACAAGGTAAACGGTTATTCGTGACACACGAAATATGGACACACATGCCTACATGCCATAGATAAAACCAAAAGATTACAGATGGAGATTTAAATCAATTGGCCGCTCCCGGCTTTCCCTTTCCCATTCAAGCTTGGATGTTGCAGTGTCGGATTCTGGATGTATGATTTGCATTTTATCTATCAATTTCTCAGCTGTTGAAGCAGTAACAAAGATTTGTCTCTCCGATTCTGCAATGATGTTTTCTTCCACAACGTAATCTAGAAATTTCAAAAGACCATTATAAAAACCATTTACATTCAGTAGTCCCAAGGGTTTGGAATGAAAGCCCAATAATTGTTCACAAGCAACTACAAATATTTCCTCAAGAGTACCTAGACCACCAGGTAATGTTATAAAAGCATTAGAATTATTGATTATGGCTTTAAAATTTCTAGGGATGCTCCTGACTCCTTTTCCCTTACCTATGGCTTCCTTATAAAAGTTTCCTTCAGCTAGAATATGAGGCCAAATTCCTACAACTTAGCGTCATTAGACCTAGCTGCTAGCGTCATATTTTCCATCATTTTTATACTACCACCTCCATAGATTATGTTAATCTTCCTGCATGCTAGGACTTGCCCTAAGTGTTTTGCAGCTTCTAAATAGGCTTTATCTTTTCCAAGGCTGAAACCACAAAAGACACAGACATTCTTTATTTTCTTGGTGGACTGGGAGGTAGACATATTTTGTTTATATAAGTGATTCCTTAATGTCTGCTCCACTTAGACTTCGGGTTCTACATGAGATTTTAAGGATGAGGAATACACAAAAAGAGCTAAAGAGACAGACGAGTAGGTAATGAAAAGGTAATCCAAAGATTTAAACAAAATCTTGTGCGGATAAGAAAGTAAGATAAGGTGATTGATAGTTTACAGAAAATCTGATTCACTTTTTTAAAAAGATTAGACTTTAATTGTATAACTTTTGACAATTGAGAATAGTTTGACAAAAGATCCTCTTGACACAACTGTAGACCTTTTGACAAATATACACCGAGTCTAGAAATTCAATATAAACGACAAATACTGTAGAACTTTTGAAATTTGAGACACAAATCTTGAAATATCTGGATAAGTTTTTCAAAATTCAAACATGCTATTGTACCGTATGTAACGCGTTTGATAAGATAATATATTTTATTATATATATATATTTAAGAAAACCATAAATTAAATGAGATATTAACACTTACTGTATCAATCTAATAATCACAATTATTTCAAACACAAAAGCAAATATTCTGAGTAAAAGAATAACACAAACTGTTGAACATCAGCTAAAACTGTTTCAAATAAGCAAAGACTAAATAACCTTATAGAGCGATGACTTATTCCCCATCCAGTTTTCTTATGGCTTGGCAAACAGGATCTAGAAATACCATATTTATGAGGCGTTGTCTTTCTGCATAAAATTTAGGCCAGAGTTTAAAAATAGCTCATTGAACATATCCACTAGGGTGACCATGAAGAGGAGGATAGATGCTATCCAAGTTCTCATTTGAAAGTCCATTCCTACAAAACCTTATTTTATCCTCTCTATTCATAGACATATAACCAAGTGAAGTACATTTACCGTTACAATTTTGTCTTCCACATTTGTTACAAGTGACCACGATGGCACGAGCTCTTCTTTTCATTGCACTACGACCGGTACCCGTTCCTGGTAAACCGACATCTTGACTGAAGTCACTCGGACGGATCTTCCCCTTTATCAACATTCTCACATCACAAGGGATACCAAAACGCATAAGAATCCACAACCGAGTAATTCTAGCCTTGTATTTCTTTCTGAGAATCTTTTGGGAGAGTGATGGGAAATACTTTCTCAGGTGTTGGTACTTTGGGTCCATAATGAGATGAAAGAAGAGTAAATAGAAAGGAAAAATCGAGATAGTAAGTTGCAGAATCCTAGAATTCCTTCTTCTTTTAGAGGGAAAGAAGAATTTCTAGTGAAAAAGAAGAGGATTTGCGATTTAGAGAGAAAATAACAAATTAAGAGAGAAAAAGTGTGCTCGGAGAAATAAGGTCATATGCACAGTAAACGTATATGTAAACAATAATTAAACCACTGTATATGACACGTATAGAGACCACGTGGGAGAGACAGTGTGAGTCAAACTGATTTAGGATTTGGACTAGGCCCAAATGTTCTAAGTTGAAAAGGGTCAGGTTGTTTCGGGCCTCAACACATTTAGAACGAGTTAAATAACAAACATAAAATTGAAAACTAATTTGTATAAATCTTAAACCTAATTCAAAGCCCACTATAGATAAAGTTAACTATGAACAACAAATCTAAATTAACGTCAATCAAGGATCTTTCTGAATGGTATTTAAAATCATTTCATAACAACATAATCTTCTAGCAACTCAAATAATTTTGTTTTAATCAAAACCTTATTGAACAATGCATATACCCATATGTTATTCCTAATACTCAACATCTATCAATGGATTCATCATCATTACTACCAAGAGTTTAGAATGTGACTAACCTTGAACTCAATACGATTTACGTCTTCCAACATAGACCATATCAATGAACAAAGACACTTAATGTTACTACTTAAGAACATCTACAATCCCCACAATTCTACTTATACAATATCTAATTTCCTCATATAACAAAACCTTAGGTAACCAAAAGATTCACATCTAAACATCTAAAACTTAAACCTTTTATTGTAATTATCCAAAATTATTATAAGTGCCTTAAGTATTATGATTTACTTAAGGAAACTGTTAGACATGTATGCTCTAAGGAGTAAAAATGTAATACGTTTTTGGAGACATTTTTATCAATAAAGAATTTATTCATTTATATATACCAAATATTGTCCTCTTTACGTTCATATTTGTTGAATGTATGATAAGCAAACAGTAGTCTGAGACTGTCAGTCTAAACCCTAAGAATTGGGCATATGATGGGATGATTATGCGGAAGACACAATTCTTAGGGTGACGGTCTAAAGCATATGATCCGCAATCGAGGGAATAAAGTTGGGCGCTTTATTCATGTAAAGATTGTTATGTTGTCTATATCCCTTTTGAGAGATGGTTTATCTTGGCCATCGGAGTTGGACTCCATGAATAGAAACATTGGCACGTTGTTAAAGGTGACAATGTGTTGGATCGGGACATAAAGTGAATTGATTTGGATTAATAATTCTATCTTGGCAAATCGATTCACTTTAGACAATCATTTGTATTGTATCTTAATCCTGAGATGAATAATGGGCCCGTTGTCTCGACTTGTGTCTTTTGATGTACCAATGGGTGACTCCCACAGCTCTATAGTGGGATGCATGCCGGTACGTTGGAGGCATGACTCTTGATAGCGTAGACTTGTTATTCATAGATATGAAATCCATAGCTCCTCTTTAGGAGTAATGATATCCTCTTATATGCGTTGTCCTGTAATTGGAAAACTGGAGCGCTCAACCATTTGGATACATAGGTGTAACCGAATGGTATACTATATTTGGATGGTAAGTTTTCTAATGGTGAGATAATGGAACGTAAGATAAAAATAATCAGGAAGGTAAGACAGAACTTGTCCTTAAGCCGATTATGGATGATCATATGGGGATGCGGTACACTATGATATGTCATGGAGACTTAGCTACACGAGCTTCGTAATTCTATAAAGTTCGAGAGTGCAGCTCCAAGCTTTTAGTGGAGTAGCGTTAGAGTTGATAATTGTGAAATGTATATCTGGGATATTGGGTTTCATAATTATCATGAGCTTGAACTTTATAGGTCCATTTTGGTCCCCTTTGCTAGCTCACAAAATCCTGTAACGACACGGCGTGCTTTTTCAATAATTGATGACTTATGTCGGATTTATCAGATTGGTTTAAAATTTATAAGAATCAAATAATTCATGTCTGTTTATCGGTTGAATTAATTATGTAAGAAAATTAGTTCAAGATGAACTTGTTGAATTATTGCATTCGGGTAATTCTTGTCTGTTTATCGGTTGTTTTAATTTTGGACAATTAGAACAAGATAAACTTGTAGAATTATTGTGAATTGATTTATTTTCTTAGAGATTATCTTGATAAAGTTTGTTTTGATCAGATATCTTTTCTATTGGGCTATTTGAATCAAAACTAAGACTTTATCCTTTAGAATCTCGGGTGGAAAATAAAAGATTCACAGAGATTTTTTCTCGGCACTTCGGCCTGTCGGATGACGTGTTCGGCCTGCCGAACTGGCCTGTTCGGCCTGCCTATCAAAAAGTTCGGCCTGCCGACCGACGACAGTTAAGATTACGCGTTTTCACGCGGATCTTATCAGATATTGATCCGAACTTGATTCTGTTTCGATTTTTTGAGACCTAATCTGATATGGACTGACCCTAGGACCAATAGGTATAAAAAGGGAGTGAGTCTAATGATTTACTCAGAGATCAATTTGAGAGATTAAGAGTGATACTCTTTGAGTGAGCATCTGAAAACTCCCTGAGAGCTTTTGTTCACAAATCACGAACACTAGCTTTGGGTTCTCTCTGTTGGTTGGAAGGAGAGTCACCGGTGGAAGAGCTGTACGTGTGAGCCCACACTCACTCCGGTTGTGGATAGAGAATAGCAAAGAAGACCAGTTGGTTGAGGCTCTTCTGGAACGTTACTTTTCTACACAGGTCGTGGAGGTTCTTCGGCACACTGAGGTTAGTAAGATCTGTTTAATTTATACATATAACATGTCAAACTTGTGTTTTGGAAAATACTCTGATGAAAATTTTTAAAAAATTCTGCTACGCACTTTGTTTCCAACAAAAACTCCTATTGGTCATTTTTTTATATTGCATCTATTCATAAAGATTCACTGATACACTTAAATACAATGTACGTAACAAAATATTTCAACTTTGAGATTCATGCATTCTTGCCTTTATATCGTCTCAATAGACCAAAAGTCTAACGTTTATCTCACTCAATATTCAATACCCTGGATTCCTAACTTATCTCATATTTCTCAAGTAAATAGAACTTTCAAGAAAAGTTATTGACACTTATGTGCTCCACTGAATCTACACATAATCATTACTTAGGTCTGAATCAATTACGAAAAATTTGGCATATATATGTCAAACTTTAAAATCAATAAATCAAGCCTTATATTTCTTATTGTTTTTCACGAAACAAAAGGCTCTTAAATCCTCATATCTACACGAATTTCTCATCATTTTATACGAATTAGATATGCTTATAGATCCTAATATTATACGAATATCTCATAAGTATTCTACTTATAAACTCATTCCATATAATTATTATTCCCTCATAACTATTAATACTTTCCTTCTATATAATTATTGTACTCATATAACCATTAGTACTTTCATTCTAGGGTCTTTGCATGTTACATCCTTCTAGACTGTATAATCAATGTAAAGGTTCATTTTGATGATGACAATCAAAATTCAGCTTCAAAACCATCTCAAAAATATATATTTTTTTAAAGTGGTGCTACACTCCCTAGGTTAACCGAACCTAGGCTCTTATACCAAAAATTCTGTAACGTCCTTATATGGGGGTTATCAGTTTTTAATGAATTAAAATAAAAATCAGAAATAAAAGTAAAACCTTAAAAATGAAATTTCCTGGGGCTTAAATGAAAACTCTCAAATCAAAAATAAAAATATAAACGACAATTAAACTACAGTTAATGTAGCACCTTAATTTTAATAATATAAACTGTCGTCATCATCATTTTAACCCTCAACGCATTTTAATACAGTCACAGAAAGTAACAATTGATGCTTACATTAACATGAAGAAGATTCTTAATAATTGAAGCAGTCCTAATGTAATATAGCTACATCACTTCCTCAACTATTTTTCTTGTAGCCACCTCACACTTAGTGAGTCCTGAAAAGATAAAAATATAAGGGAATGAGCAACAATATGCTCAGTAGAGAAAATCATTACTCACCTTTAGGTTTTTATCATTACCACATTAAAACCTGCATGGCTAGTTAATACTCATCATTATTCAGATTATGAGATTTATTATAATCATATTCCGTGTATACCATAGTTAATCATTACCGAGTTTCATACATATACATATATACAAATATTATAGTTCATCATTATTCCTAGGTACCCACGTTCAATAGAGTATCACTCAACTCATCAAACCCAAATGGGCGCGCTTGATCACCCTCTAAACATTCTAAGGGTGTTCCGGTGAGGGGACATCAAGCCTCGAGTCCTCACCAAGTCGATTCATGTACAGTGTGTTCTGGGACTTTCAACCCAAGGAAGCGTCATCACCTTCCCCCTATTTTACCTTTTAGGGTATTCATGCCTAAGGACGTAACCGCCGCCCTCTTCACTTCTCACAATTTCTCTATATTTAATCATTATTAATAGAGTCAGTTTTCCTAACCATGCTTCTTAATTTATAACATGTGTCAATTCATTATGTTCCTCGCCATACAATACAAGACGAGTCCATGTCATAGTTTCATATGTGATACTCATATAATATCAGTTCAACATAGATATATTTATATCTTGCGGTAAAACAATCAATTTTAATTCTATAAAAACCTCACAAAAGATGAGTAATAGAATCCATACCTTTCAAGCTTATCAACAATCTTTTAATCTTGGAATCAATTAACGTTAGCTCTATACTCCCTTGATCCTAAGGAGTGCATATGGACAATTAAAATTAAAGCACAACATACAACTACATTCATATATAAATCATGTGTAAATCTATTTTACTAGTCTGCCATTAAAGCTTTTATGTAAATCTCTTTTGAATACCACAGTAAACAATTTTTGTCTTAACACAATATAAAATGTGAACAAGTAATCTATATGTTTTAGTCCATAATAAGATTCATCAATCACTTAGGATAATATTGGAAAGGTTGCAAGACATTAAAGAATTAGGTGGTGAGCAAAGATGGGTTCTTGGTTCAGGTTAGCAGCTGGTATACCATAACAAACTGGCAGGTTTACTAGTTTCCAATTCGAAAATTGAATAATTCATAGAAAATAAAATACAACTCCAATTTAGGTTTATGATAGCTCGTTAGAAAGCTTAGGATGTCTACTTTTTAAATATGTAAACCAATTTATAAAATTCATTTTAATTTAATCACAGAATTTCAAGAAATAGCCACTGCCCATAGAAGTGTTACAAAGTTTAACAATATAAATTTTCTGTCTAGGGCACTTAGACTTTATACATATGCTCCAAAATAGCGACAAACATATACTTAGGTTTAAGAACGCAAATTTGAATAATCCTTGAGTATATATAAAAAAATTTATAAATGAAAGACTCAATTTGTTCATAAGATTCTAACCTCGGATTATGGTTAGTTGGAAGCTTGAAATGGCTTCAAAACAGGTTCCTTGACTTCGGTATGACTGAAATTCTTGCTCAAATGGAGGTGATGGTGGCTGATTTTTATGGCTGCCTTGAAGAAGTTCTCTAAGTATTTTGCTTCAGCAAAGAAATGAGAAGAAGAGTGTAGGAACCGTGGAAGAAAAAGGAAGAAAAGATGAAGTCTTTGAAGAGAAGTGATAGAAGCAATTATGGAGGAGACATGTTGAAGCATGTCACGGAGGAAATAAAGAAAATGAGGGCAAGAGTAGTTGGAAAAGATATCCTTATGTCTCATCTGGAGACTTTAACGCACATAATGCCAATATGACATTTTTGAGATTTATTAGAAGTTCTAAGGCTTTTCAGTAAACATACTAAATAAATATAGGAGAATTTTAAAAAATTTAAAAATAGATAAAAATAAATATTGTAAAATAAATTTTAAATGAAGCAATATTTTTTTTATTGATACACTAAAATTAATTTAATTACCTTAATACCCGTTAGGAGAATAACGGGTGTCACAATATGTGGCTATTTTTGTTAAGAAAATGAAATCGAGCACGGGTAGGTCAGTAGGGGCCAGAGAGGGCAAAATCATCATTTTGGTCGGAATAACCTGAACCGTTCAGAAATGTTTCAAATGAGAAAAGAAAATGATTAGAAAGATTTCTGCCATTCGTTAACGATAGGGTGAAGTTAGATAGAAATAAGAAAACAAATGACTTTCGGAGTTGTATACAGTTATGCAACTCAATATATTGATTAACGAATGTTTTGCATTGAAACAAAATAGAATATCGGCTAATGGCTTTGAAATTGATCAACAGGATCCTAGAAGTCTAGGACAAAGGAAAATCAATGTCGATTTACGCGATACACGAAATCAAGTAAGTACCCTTCCCACCTACAATATGAAAATGTAGGTATAGAATGTATGTACATGTATACTTGAGTATATATTAAGGTGTAAACTTGTGTTTTACTATAAAACGAATACCTAGAGGTATAATATGGATACCTGTGAATATAAAATTAAAATACCTGAGTGTATAACATATTATGTATTAGTATGTACAATATATTACGTACCTATGTGTACAATGATAAATACCTATGTGTATACAATGTTACGTACCTGTGTGTACAATGATGAATACCTGTGTATATATAAAGTAAGTACTTGTGTGTACTATGCTATGCAAACGATTTATGTGTCATGGATAACAGGTGATTGTCACATCATGCATGGTATGTCAACCATAATAAATGGACTGTTAAATATGTCATCAGAAATTAAGAAAAGTGTCATACCGACTCCTAATCAAAGAGAGTTTAAAGGATATAGTATGGTCACGGTGTTACGTAGACCTAAATGAAATTGGTCAATGGTACGAACACTTGGGCCCTAGTTAAAGATAAGAAATGTGGAGATAAGAAAAGTTTATAAGAAAGCATAATTAAATCATGCATTCATTTGAATGTCCATGTAGGATTTATGGGACTTATTGGGCTTTAGCTCATTAAGTATTTCATGCTGTAGGTATTCCAACGAGAAGGTCAGAATAAATCTTAATGACGAGCTGACGGATGGATGATGTGTGCAGATCGGGTATTGAGTCCACTACTGAATGTTTCCGCTATGTATATTTTAAGTTGTTTTGAAATAAAATGTTTAAAAAGAAAAATATTGTAAACGTAAAAATAATT
Source organism: Artocarpus heterophyllus (assembly GCA_025403435.1). NCBI lineage: Eukaryota > Viridiplantae > Streptophyta > Magnoliopsida > Rosales > Moraceae > Artocarpus > Artocarpus heterophyllus. Next base: position 19,802,287 of record CM046334.1, read on the forward strand.
ATGTAAATATAAGTGTGTAAAAGTACTTTGGAAGTTACCGAAATTAATGAAAGTAAATTATCTATTTTGTTTTCAGAAAAAAAAATCCTAAATTTTTGCCTTAAAGTAAGTAAGAAAGAGTTTTATCGTAGTCCAAAAAAGGCAGGTTGTGACAACCCCGCTCTCGTGCCGCCCCCGACTTGTACCCGCAAGTTAGTACTCGAGAGGTATCACATCTAGGAGTAAAAATCTCATTCGTATGTCTAATGTGTCTCCGATAAGAAATTCATGCTTAGAGCCTAGTCCACTACGTTGCTATTGTTGAGGGTTAAAGTTCTCCGGTTGGAGCCTGGCGGGTTTCTCGAATGTATTGCCGGAGAAGCTGCTCGGGGAGCCTCTGCGTGGATTTGCCTCCCGCGGAGAAGCACCTCTCTTAAGAGTCGAACCATTTCCCTCTTGAATAAGAGGGTTTTAAGGCCTATCCTAGGTACCAATATAGATTTATACTACTGCAAAAATTATATAAGCGATAGGTTATGACCTTTTAACTTTTTTTTTTTTAATTTTAATAAAACAACAATTAAATTAATTAGCCTTTAACAATTAAATCCTTTCAGTCAAAATTAGGTTTAAGTTTTTTCACAAATCTTGCGCGTGCTGATCATGTCCCACTTCTTTCTAATGGAAAGACAAAAATGTCTTTAACCTCATCAAAAAAAAAAAAAAAGCTCATACTAAAACACTTATTAATTAAACTTCGTTAAAAAAACCTGATTTTCTTATTAAACACTTTTTTCTACCCTCGAACCTGCAATTCTAGTGCAAAAAAGGTTTTGGTTTGTTGGGTATTGTTTGGCTGTGGATGTTGGTGGTGGTTACTTTAATTCCGGCGAGGGGATGGCACTTATGGCGGCATTTGTGGCCGTTTCAAAATACAATTAAAACCAACCGTTTTAATTTGATAACTGTAGCATGTGAGAGCTTTACATTGTAATTTTTTATTCTAACATATGAAAATTTTATAATTTTTACAGTTATAATTAATGATTAGAATAGTTGTCAATTAGTGTTTTTTTTAAATTTTTTATCAAATAATAATTTTAATTTGTCTATTTCGTTGACGTTATTTTTTAACGTTTAGGACGAATAATTTCTCCCGCTTGCTAATGCTGGCTCTTTCTCAATTCACCGCACTTTTCTCCCATGATGTCGTTTTTGCATTTTTACAGATCGACGCTGTTCTTTATTCTCATTCTTGCTGTCGTTTTACCTGCGGCCTACTCTCTTGATCGGAGTACTAGCGGAGCCTTGAACATTCAGAGAAGCAGACAAAACTATTGCTAGCGGACTATAGTAGAGGGCGCCAAAGTTGAAGTGAAGTTGAGAGAAACAAAACAAACATGGCGGAGTCTATGCGAGGCTTAAACCCTCCTAAAACCTTTAACCCAAAATCCCCAGTTCGCAATCCCTTTCTCTCTTCAACCCCTCGCTTCATTATCACCGCCACAAAACCCAATTCGAAGAATTCTCCACCATTTCTCTTTCGATCATGGCGGACCACCAACGGCGGGACCAGAAGCCCATGACTTTGGATGCCCTCGTGAATGGCCCTCGCAAAGAGGAGGTTTTTGGCGCCATCGCGAACTCATTGGACAATTGTCTTTCCGAAACCAATTTGCAACTCACGGTCCCTGGCCTCAAGTCCAAAACCAGAGGAAAGGTAAACCCTTGCAAAGATAATGCCATTAAATATCCCTTTTCGTTTGATTAAAATTGAGTTGTTGTTGTGGATTGGTCTCTCTTTATTTTTTATTTTTTATTTACAGGTTAGAGATATTTACGACGGTGGTGATTCTCTGGTTTTGGTCACAACGGATCGGCAGAGTGCTTTCGACAGAATTCTTGTTTCCATTCCTTTCAGAGGCCAGGTTGTTCTCACCCCGGATTTTTTTTTTTAAATATTTGTTGTTTGTTAGCCATTATTATAGTTGGTTGAATTCATAATAGAGAATCAAAAGTTTTCATACTTTTTTTGTTAAATTGATGATATAAAAGTACTACTAGAAACCATGTCAACTGTAATCTTTTTGACCCTTTACCTCTATTGGAACAAAATGATTTCATGACTTTTCACCTATAGTTTTTCCACCCCTCCAATTTCGATCTAGTTCTTATCTTTTCTAGAGAGTATGTTTTATCCTCTTTTTTTTTTTTTCAGGTTCTTAACCAAACAAGTTTATGGTGGTTTGACCATACTCTACACATAACTCCAAATGCAGTTGTATTATCACCTGATGAGAACGTAACAATTGCAAAGAAATGCTCAGTTTTTCCTGTTGAGTTCGTAGGCATGAGATCATTGACCCGTTCATTTCATTTTTGTTTTTTCCTTTAATTTGTTTTACTGAGCTACATCACTTTTAGAATGATTGGAATTTATTATGTCTTTAAGTGGAGGGAAACGTTAGGTTTTAGTGGAAATTATGCTTTTGTAAAGCATAGTGGTGTAGCAAAGATAAGAATTTGATCGTAATTTTTGAAAAGGGGTTTGAGTTTCTAGCAATCATTTTGCAAATTTCCTGATATACTGCTGGGCTTATTGACTACTTTATTACGTTTACATCCTTTAAGCCACCACCTTTAACTGACACAGTTTGTCTGCAAATTTCATTTTTCTAGTTAGAGGTTATGTAACTGGAAGTACTGATACGTCGTTATGGACTGTCTATAAGAAAGGTGTTCGAAATTACTGTGGCAATGCACTTCCAGAAGGTGAGATCCTTATGTGGCGGCTTTTATTTTTTCCATCTTCTTTTCTTTCTTTGTTTTTTTTTTTTGACCAAAAATTTTTCCATCCGATGGTCTTTTGTTCTTGTAGGTTTGGTAAAAAACCAAAAGCTTCCTACAAATATCCTCACGCCTACAACCAAAGCTTCGGATCATGATGTTCCTGTGACTCCAGATGAGGTTTTAATATATTAAATATCATGTAAAATTGTCCTTACTTCCAAGAAAGAATAACAGAAAATTAGAAATGCTCTTGGCCTTTCCTTCACGATTGCATGTCTTCTTAGCTCTCACAGTTGAGGCTACTTTGGATTGGCTCTATGACAGAAGGAAGAAAAGAGGGATAAGAAAATGGAGAGGCTAATAAGGCTCTAATAGATTTAAAAAATGAAGATTGGATATGGCAGGACTTGCCCGAGAGTCGAGTAAAGCCATGCCTTTGTTCGATATCATACCATGACTTTTGAATAAGTCAAGGTATTAATTCCTCCTGAAAATGAGGAAAACAAGATCAGAACTTAAGACAAATATCTCTATGACCAATGTATATGTTTACATGTCCACACTCACGCATTATCTATTTATATAGGAAATGATCTTACCCTTATTGGACTATCTGTTGTATTTTTCTTGCAGATTATTAGAAGTGGACTGATGACTCAAGCTGATTATGAGGAAGCAAGTAGGAAAGCATTAAGCTTATTTGAATATGGACAAGTATATAGCATTCCAAGATGTTTTTCCCCTTTTAGCTTTATGCAAAGCATCTATGTCTACTACTTATAATTACAAAGAAATAGCTTTACCATCTGTTTCTTGTTGTAGCGTGTGGCTCGGGAGCATGGTTTGATATTGGTTGACACCAAATATGAATTTGGAAAGGGACGTGACGGCTCCATTCTTTTGATTGATGAGGTTTTGCTCTATCATCCTTAATGTATTAATTTGTCTCTCGCTCTCTTTCCCCCTTAGACACATATTCATACTAAGTAATGATAGAATATATATTTGATTTCTTATATTTTAAATGCAGGTGCATACGCCTGATTCAAGCAGGTATTGGATTGCACATTCTTACGAGGAACGTTTTCAGAATGGCCTCGAGCCTGAAAATGTTGACAAGGTATATTTCTTGCACTTTCTCTGTTCACGCTAGCTTTTGCATGTATAGCCTCTGGTAAAAATTCTTGGGCGATTTTCTTTTGGCTTCGCGTACGTAATTCTTCATTTATAGCTGTGATCTATTGTTTACTTTGTATTTCTTTAATTACCAGGAGTTCCTGAGGTTATGGTTCAAAGATCACTGCGATCCATACAAAGACAAGGTAATTACATTTGTTGAAGTCTTCTTTATTTATTCATTTTTCTGTGGTTGTTTATGAGAAAATACAAAAGTTTCACTAAGGTGATCCAATGTTTAGGTCCTTCCTGATGCTCCTGAAGAACTTGTTTGTGAACTAGCTTGGCGGTATGTTACTTATTTCGTTGCGCCTTTCGTTCATAATTTGTATCTATGAACATACGATTTGTTGTCATCATGTTGTGTACTGTGGTAGTGTGAAATATGTTATCTTTGTCGTTGTCCAATTGTTTTATAAAGCTGGAATTATGTTGCGTTAACGTTTGCTAGACAAGATGTTTGTTAGGATGCTTAACTTTCTGCAACTTGTATGAAATAATAGGATATCTTCTGTTTAACGCCGATGTTTTCATGGACAGGTATATTTTCTTGTACGAGACAATAACAAAATCTGAATTTAAGATGCCATCAACATTGGTAAAAACTCATATTAACTAGATATTATTATGTATCCGCATGCAAATCACACAGTAACATAATTCTTGATTCTTCGTTCAGGAGCCCATACATGACCGCATATCTCGAAAAGTTGCATCGGCCTTGTCATCCCTAAAGTAAACTAGGCCTATGAAGCACAAGTACAGTCAAACAAATGATGGCCATTTAATCTTTGAGATACACCAAAGATCTTCATCTTTGATGGGATTTTCCCTGGGGAGTAACATTTTGTTTTCCTATTGCTCGTTTCAATGAGGTGAGCGAAACCAAGCCAAACTTGTATTGTAGTTTATTTGTTAATGTAAGAGAACGAGTTATGCTTGCACTTTGAACTAGTATTATGAAGAGGAAAAATAATGTAGTGGAATAAATTTTCATAGATATTCTGCTTGTTCGTCTCAGTATTAGTCTCTGACTATTAACATTTGGAAGCAAATGATTAGGCGATTAGTGCTTTCGATTTGGTGAATTTTTAAAAGGGATAATGTTTGCTCAATATTTCAGATCATCTAAAGGTGCAGATTTCCAACCTCCTAGAAGGATAAAATGAGCTATCATTAGAAAAAAACGGAAGCATGTATATACACTTGAAATACCAAATATATGCAACGTAAAAAATGGGTTTATTGATCTAACAAAAAGTTTTTATCTTTTATATTATGCTGTTAGGTTTATTAAAAAATTATACTTTTAGTTTTTGATCTCATTGAATGTATACTTTTATATTATATTTCATATATAAATTTATACTTTTTTCGAGTAACCTTTAGTTTTGACTTAAACATGCTTAAAATATCCTCAAGTAGAAAAATAAGAAAACTTAAAAAAGTTAAAAGAAACTTTAAATTGAAGATTTTGACCTTAAAAATGTCTAGAATATATTAAAAAATGTTTTTTTTTTGTTTTTTAATCTTATTTTTGAAAGTTTTAATTATTTTTTTAATACTTAAAGGATAATTTGGTTATCATACAGGTCCTAAAAAAAATATTGATTGAAATAAGGTATAGATTTGTGTATTAAATTTAACCTAAAAGGATATATAAATATTTTTTTGAAAGGCTTAATTTATATTTGGTGATATAAAAAACTTTTTGAATAAAGGCAAAAAGAGGTATAAAAAGCACTAAAAAAAATTTTAGTAGTTTCACAATCTATAACATAGTACCGTTAAAACGATTCCTTGTTGCATTATTTCTAGTATATTACCTGTACATGCATTGAAAACAAAAGTTTTCAAAAACTTTCAAAATATCCCATCTTTCATTCACCAAAAAAAACAAAAAGGACTTTTCTAAACGTCATAGCTTCCGGGAGGTTCCTGCCTGCATTCATTGCGGAAACTTTAATCTCGGGAATCTTTTGTCAAACAAAAGATGTGGCTGTTGGAAGATTTCTCGCTGTTTTAAATAAAAATCTGCCTAAAGTCCATCTTGGTGGCTTTCTTGGGTCCTGCTTGCGAAAAAGACAACCTAAAGTAGTGCGATTCTATGTGAGCAATCCTTCTATAAATTGCCATGTTTGCCGAGGACAACAGACCCCAGAAAGGTATAGCAATTAACCATGGCCAGCGACTCTGTCAAGTTGCTTGGGTACTGGGCCAGTCCTTTCCCCATCAGAGTTCGCTGGGCTCTGAAACTAAAAGGCGTTGAGTACGAGTACTTGGAAGAGGATTTTCTAAACAAGAGTCCCTTGCTGTTGAAGTACAATCCAGTGTACAAAAAGGTTCCAGTTCTTGTCCATAATGGCAAGCCTCTCGCCGAGTCGCTTGTGATAATGGAGTACGTCGACGAGACATGGAAACAAAACCCGCTCCTGCCTCAAGATCCCTATGAACGAGCTATAGCTCGCTTTTGGTCTAAATTTGTCGACGATAAGGTAAGTTTACAAAACAAGTTTCCTTTTGTTCCGAACTGCAAGTCAGTGACTTGCTGTATCATGAAAATAGGATTTAACGGACAAAATGGTAATTTACTTCCAGTACCATAGGTTCACAAAAGTTTGAGATTTTAAGGTTTGAGATGTGAATCATGATTTGATTTTATCATTACTAATATTATTTTTTGTATTATTGTTTGTTCTAGTGTGTGCCGGCAATCATAAGCGCATTCACCAAGTCAGGTGAGGAGAAAGAGAAGGCTGCAAGAGAAGCTCGTGAGAATTTGAAGATCTTGGAGAGTGGTCTTGGGGAAAAGCCATTCTTCGGAGGCGAAACTGTGGGCTTTGTGGACGTTGCTGCTGGCTGGATTGGATTCTGGGGCAGAATGAGCGACGAAGTTGCGGATGTAAACCTGATCGATGCTGAGACCATGCCTCTGCTCAATGCTTGGTTTGACCGTGTTCTTGAGGTTCCCATCCTCAAGGAATGCTTGCCACCAAGAGATAAATTGCTGGAGCACAGCAAAAACTTTCACAAGAATTCAACGGCTGAATCAACTTGAAGTTTTACATGATGAATCCATCAGTTTCTGCGGCAATATTCACAGGCAAAAGTTATTCCTCTGTGATTTAAAGGTGTTGACCTTAAGCCAATCCATGATGTCATGACTAAATAAAACGGCAATGTCACTTGAAAAAGAATAAAGTTCCTTGAATCAAAAAGAACTGATATGTGTGTGTGAGTGTGTTTTTGTTTTGTTTTGTTTCCATAAGGAATCTCTTGTAAATAGTGATCCCATGATCGAAGAATCCACAATGTATGAGATGTTTTCACCCACGATTTTCCTTGAAGAGGACAATGAGAATTCATCATGCAACTCCCAATTTAATCACTCTTTAATGCCTTGAACCTGGGCTCAAGCCTCATCATCTATTTCAATTTAATCCTACAGCATCATTTTGAGCACGTCAAATGCTGATTTCTGAGAAGAAAGATGCATCCTAAGCAACGACTTGGACAATGGCAAACTTGCAAACCCAAATCATAAATAGTCTTGACATGGTAAAGTTCACCTTTCTTCTCAAAATACTCGGCAATGGCCATCACAATCCCGTCTGATGGCCTCCAATGGCAATCTCTCAAACAGACAACGCTTTCTTCGTCCAAGGGGTGCACATTTTCCGCTTCCTCGAAGGATAAGATGATCTATCGTCAAAAAATAACAGAAACACGTACATACACTTGAAACACCAAATATATGCAACGTGAAAAATTGTTGTAGTTTCACAATTTGCAACATAGTACTGTTAACATAATAATTTATTACATAATTTGGAGTATATTACTTGTATATATGGAACAAAAAACAAAAAATTCCAAAAATTCCAAAAATCGGCTTCTGTACCTGTCAAAACATCCTCTCTTTTATTCGCTTATTTTTAAGAAGGCTATAGCTGCTGGTAGGCTCCTGGATGCATTCAGTGCATAAACTTTTAAGCTAATCTTGGGAATCTTTCGTCATATTGAAGATTTGACTATTGTGAGACTTTTCGTTACTCTGGTTAAATATCTGCCATAAAAGTCCATCTTGGTGGCTTTCCTGGGTCCTGATTTCGAAAAAGACGACCAAACGGAGTCTAATCCAACGTAAAATCCATGTATAAATTGACATGTCTGCCAAGGACAAACGGCACCAGAAAGGTATGTCAATTAACCATGACCAGCGACTCTGCGAAGTTGTTCGGGTACTGGCCTAGTGTTTATGTCACCTTAGTTCAATGCGTGCGTTTAAACATTTCACGTGGTGCATCATGAAACTAAGATTTAACTGCCAAAATGCTAATTTTACTTCCATAAAGTTTACAAAAGCCTGAGATATAACACCTAAAGATGTGAAACATGTTTTTGTTTTTTCTTGATGTGTTGCATCATTGTTTGCTCCAGTGTGTGCCGGCAATCATAAATGCATTCACCAAGAAAGGCGAGGAGAAAGAGAAGGCTGCAAGAGAAGCACGTGAGAATCTAAAGATCCTGGAGAGTGGTCTTGGGGAAAAGCCATTCTTCGGAGGCGAAGCCCTGGGCTTTGTGGACATTGCTGATGGCTGGATTGGATTCTGGGTCAGAATAACCGAGGAAGTTGCAAATGTAACCTGATCGATACGGAGACCATGCCTCTGCTCAATGCTTGGTTTGACCGCATTCCTTGAGGATAAGACCGCATTATTGAGGCTTTTATCCTCAAGGAATGCTTGCCGCCGAGAGAGAAATTTCTTGAGCACTTGAAAAACATTCACAAGAACATGATGGCTGGATCAACTTGAAGTATTATATGACGAATCCCTCGTTGGTTTCTGCAGCACGATTCACAGGCAAAAGTGATTTCTATGTGATTGAAATATGATGTCATAACTAAATAAAATGGCAATGTTACCTAGCAGTGATACTTTGGCACCACTCGATAGTCTTACGTTATCCACTTTGTTTCCCATCTTATAAGATAAGCCGTAAGCTTTCATTTCGCCTGAATTAACAAAGAACAAACTGTATTGAATCTAAATGAACTTCCAACGTATTTTATGTCTCCGATCATCTTTTTTAAGGAATCTCTTGTAATTGTGATCCCATGAACTGAGAATCCAAGATGCATGAGATGTTTTTGGCTCACGATTCTCCTCAATAAGACATGAGAATTTATCATGCAACTCCGACTTTACTCACTCCTTAACCGCTTGAACGAGGGCATAAGCCTCAACATCCATTTCAATTTCATCATTCTCCATCATTTTGAGGACGTCAAATGCTCATTTCTGAGAAAAATGCATCCCAAGCAACGACTTGTACAATGGCAAACTTGCAAAAACCAAATCATGAATAGTCTTGACGTAGCAAAGTGCACCTTTAACATCCCCTTTCTTCTCAAAATACTTGGCAATGGCCATCACAATACCATCTGACGGCCTCCAATGGCAATCTCTAAACATGGAGAAAGCTTTCTTCATTGCACTAACTGCTTTCTCCATCTCTCCATTTTTCACTCAGCCCTCCATAAGAATTTCCCACGTCTTATAATTCGGGCATCCGCCTCTCTCCATCGCATGGAGATGTAAAGATTCAGCTTTGTCCATCAATCCGTATCTCACATATGCACCAAGAGGCACATTTGAGACTCTAACATCATACTTACCGTGACTCAGTTCCCAGTCCCTCCGCACTCTCTCGGCTTCAACAAGATCACCCAACTTCATCAAGCAGGACAACAAGCACATGTAATTTGCATAAGTGATTCTCCCACGAACCACTTTACTTGCTTCCCAAAGCCTAAGAACTTCCTCCTTATTCTTCAAAGAAGCATGCTGCGTTATGAGGAAGAAAAAACCAAGACGATCACAAGTAGACAGTTTCTGCTCAGCACTTTTGAGCACCAAACTGGCTTTCTCAAATTGCCCTGCTTTCATATAAACATTTGCTAAAGTGCAAAGACTACTCCATCAGATCGCAACAGCGCCATCTCTCATCATCTCTGCGTAAACCGTCTCAACCGACTCAACCCCCGATATCTCCCCACAGCCTTTCATCCAGAGGTTGTAGGACACAACATTCAAGGGTATCCTGTTTCTCTTCATTTCCGTATAACAAGTATTTTCCCAAACTGGGATGTGGCCATGTACAGCTTCATCATCTGGTTACAGAGATGAGCGCTCACTATCAGCCCCAACCTGTTCAACTTCGCCATGAATGCCTCAGCTTTCTCCGTGTCCCTTCGCTCGACATAAGCTCGGAGAAGCGGACAACAAGCCGCTTTCAGCGAAGCAGCGCCCGACATATTCTGGAAATAGTCCTCAGCCTCCATTAGACCTTTCACTTTGATGATTAACTCCATCTTAATCGCGTGGTCCGCCGGCGTCGTGCGGAACCTCCTTCGAGACTCCAACCCATCCATTATCCGCTTGTTCAAAAAAACAACATATTCTTCTTCATTTAATATGGCAGAAACTATGTAAGAATTTGCAATTGGGACATTACTTTGATAATGAAAAATGTTCAGTTCATGCTCTTATTATTATTATTATTATTATTATTATTATTATTATCTGTTAATCTAAGTATGACTTAGGCCTCAAAATTCTCGCTGTAGCATCAATAAACGAAGCATCAAATCAAACACAGAAATGGTTTTTGAGGAAAAATGTTAAAAGAAAGAAACGAAGAGAGAATCAAGAAAATGTGAACTGAAGAGCGTGGTTATGGCGCTTGAGCTTCAAGAGGTGGACTGAGAAGCGACGGAGCTCGGGAAAGGAAACTTTGTAGCTATTATGGACCCAACTCCGAATCACGGTGGTCGCGCAGCCCTTGGGGTATTTTAGCTTCAGAATCTCTCTCTCAAGCTCCTGATTTTCGCCTTCCTGTTGGATTCTCGCGAGGCTTCGTCGACGGCTCTGATTGACGGACCACCGTACGAGCACAAGGACCTCCGCAGATGATTAGCCTCTTCCAGCTGAAGCTTGACCACGAATGAGCGGGGTGCCATAGAAACTACTAGAAATCTCCTCCCTCTCTCTCCCCAACAAAGAAGTAACATTTTTTTAAGGAAAAGGAAAGAAAATTCGAAACGACGTCGCTGAAGGTTTTTCTTGGGCCCCAATGCAAAACCCCAATAAAAACCCCCTGTAGGAGCCGCCGGAAGAGACCAAAATCTTCAATTTTCCGATTATTTATTCTCTTCTACAAACAAATAAATCTCTTTTTTGGCTCAATCTTTACGTGTAATTTCTCTTTTTTTTTTTTTTCTGGTCTTTGAAATGAGCAAGCTGAGCTGGCTCGGCATGGTGAGCGAAATGAGCTTCCCCGCTCAATATATTTCCTTTGAAATTTGATAATTTTGTTCAAGATGCAATTTTTTTTTTTTTAATACTGATTTGTTCTGATGCAGTGTCGCCGCCATTTCGTGTCGTCCATGGCGGCGGAGTCGCCGACTTCCCTAGGGGTTTGGCTTGGCAGGGCTCCCGCATTGCTCCAAAATTCGTTTCGCGATCGAGGTAAGCTAATTTGGTGTTTTTTTTCTTTCTTTTTTTATTATCAATCAATTATTCTTTATTAATTACGTTTTATTGTATTTATTTAAGCTCTGCACTGTTTCGGTTGTGTCTATGGAGGACCTGCGGATTTGGCTGCTTCATTCGGGAAGCGTTATATTCATTCTTCAGGTTTACTGAAAAACAAAAAAATAAATAAAAAAAAGAAGCATTTTTATGTAGTATATATGTGTGTGTTTGTGTTAATGGTTTGTTATCCTCTTTGCTTTTGTTTGCGTTTGCAGGGTTCAATTGCTCCCCGGAACGAGACTACTACGAAATTCTCGGAGTTCCTCGAAATGCGAGCCGGGATGAGATTAAAAAGGCTTTCCATGCTGTGAGTGTGTACATTGAGATTTATGTAGTTATTAGAAAAAGTGGGGTTTATCTTGTTGTTGTACGTCCATTTTTTGTTTTTGATTCTCAGACAATTAAATCTTGTGTGTTTGTGATTTGTTCTATGACATGTTTGTGCTGCTTTAAAGAGAATTGTATGTCATTGATGGCTTGGCTGAGAAATTTTACTCCTGTTTAGCCTGTTTGCTGGAAATGCCACAATTGGTGTTGCCATGTCGTTTGTTTGGTTTGTCTTTCCAATGTAAGCTACTCTATACCCTTGTTGAGGTGTACGGTATCTGATTATTTGGTGAGAAGGGCGCACAAGGTTTTGTATAAATGCTGCTAGATATGTTCTAGTTTTTTGGTTCAACTTGCACCAGCCTTTTGTATAAATCGGAATATTCTCTTTCCGAATTTTTGACAGCTCTGTGAACAGTAGTTATTATTGCCATGATAACTGTTTTATGCAGTTGAAGTCATTCTAAAGTATTCACGTGGGTGTATACAACTGTTTAATGGCATATCTGTGGAAAATGTGTTTTGTTCTTCGTTCAAGGTTGTTGAGTTCGAATTTTTTATGCAGCTTGCAAAGAAATACCATCCAGATGCCAACAAAAACAATCCTTCCGCGAAGAGAAAATTTCAAGAGATAAGAGACGCTTATGAGGTCTAATCTTGTCTTGCTATTCGTATGCATCCATTACTTACTTTAATTCAGACAACGAGTCAAAACAAAAGAGAACCAGAAAGTTGCACAAGAAGGCAAAATTATGCTTGTAGAAAGTTCTGTTTGAAGATATGCTTATACATATATACAATGGAACTCGAAAGAAAACGAATCATGCATGTGCCTATTTGAATTTGCACCTTAGGTGTGTATGTTATTATAATAGCAAGCTCATATTGTGTAAACATGTTTCTCTACAATAACCTTGATATCCAGGTAAAGATAGTTGAATTCTCCTGAATCTATATACTTCTGAAAATAGCTGAACAAAAGTAAAAAAATAAAAAGGATCCTAAAACCGGCCTAGCTTCAGATTTCTATGTTTTCATGTTTAAAATAGCGCTCCTTTGAGATTTTTAAAACGCATTGTTTATAACCATGCTGTTTCATTTAAGTGACAAAACTATTTAGAGCAGAGTTGTTTTGTTTTAATTCTGACGCAATTTGAATGGTAAGTCAAACATATTAGTATATTTCAAAATCATGCCATATTATTTAAGTTAGATGATATAGTGATGCTGCTATGCTTCTTTACATGCATATGCATGTATATCTGCAACCATTTTCCTTAATAATGTTTATGACTATTTCACTTGCTCTTGGTGAAAACCAGACTTTGCAAGATTCTGAGAAGAGGGCTGAATACGATAGGGTAGCACTCTCTCTCTCTTTCTTCCTGTTTAATTGTTGCTAGTTTAGTTGTTTTATTGCTCATCTTCTTTGGGAACATGTATACATATATCTTTTCATGATACCTAGTTTGCTATTCTAAATTGAATGTGCTGCATGTGAGTCTTTATGATCACTATCGCACAACCAATCACTTGGAATTCTGGAGGCATTCTAATTGAGACATGGTTTTGTTCTTATACTTTTGAAGAAGACTACTAGGATGTCCATGCTTATGGTACTAGGATGCTAAAACTTTGTGATTAAGGGCCCCTATGGTTCATAGGTTGGAATAGAAAATTGGAACAGATATTTAAATTTTTTGCAAGAGAATACACTGTTGCAAAAAGGTTTGAATTGTAGTTAAACCTATGAAACAAACGGGGCCTAAGAATTTTAAAATTTCTGCAATTAAAAGCCTGTTTCTCCTGTAAAGTGCGTCAATTTATCATGCCTCTCTCTCTCACTCTCTCCTTTCTTTTTCCTCCCTCTCCCTCTAATATGCTTGTTTTCATGCAGATGTGTGCAACTGGTAGAGAAAAGGCAAAATCTGATGCTGGTGATACAGAGGGATTTCGTTATACTGCTGGTGATGCACAGGGGTTTCGTTTTAAATATCAAACTCATTTCTCCAGTTCATTCACTAAAATATTCTCTGAGGTACTTTATTTTCTTATCTTACGTCTTAATATTTTCATGTCGTTGAAATATAGAATATAAAATCTTCGTAGTACTGAACTTTTTGCTTAACAATGCAGATCTTTGAAGACAGTTTTGATCGTTTTGCATCTGATATTCAGGTTTGCTTGATTTTCCTCTGGCTTCCAAATGTCAAATGACTTTAGTTCTCGGTATTTCATTGCTAAAATGCTTGTGATAACTTTCACATGTGTACTCATAGGTGGAGTTATCACTATCTTTTTTCGAAGCGGCCAAAGGCTGCATAAAAGATCTCTCTTTTGATGCATACGTTCCCTGTGATTCTTGCTGTAAGTAAATGTCGCCTATCTTACTGTTATCTCGTAGTTAGAAAGTAATTGAATCCCAAACAATATTTTGAGACAGTTTTATTTTACTTTATATTATTTTTTTTTTTTGAAGAAGAAGAATTACAAAATCTGTGCATCTCTTTTGAGAGAACAAAAAATTTCCGGTATATGTTTTGCTCTTACAAAGCGTACGTTACTTTTGATTATTTTCTCAAATGTTCTGCACTCTTTTCCCACCTTCAAAAGATGTTTTCAATAGCGATTGAGATCCACAACAAGGCTTTATTGATTGTGTTTAATATCCTTATGAAGAAAACAACACTACTTTCATGTTTATTCCTTAGGGTTTGAGGTTAAAAAGAAAGTGAAGTATTGAGAAGCTCTGTCACTGGATTTTTCCCGTCTCATAGTAGCAGAGTTTACTTACTTTTCTAAATGAACGTACTTAAAAAGATGGCGTCTTATTTTCATTTTGTAAATTTATTTTTGAAGGAATACAATTTTGTTTTTGCATGCAGACATCACCGACAATATTTAATTTGCTGTTGTTCTCTGTCTGTCTCACGCTGCAGATGGACGCGGCTATGCTCTTGACGCAAAGACAAAAGTGTGTCCTACATGCCGAGGTGGTGGGAGAGTAAGTGCTTTAGAGATCCACATCGATGATTAATAGTGAATAATTATTTTTTTAGGTGTATATATATATATATATATTGTTTCTGTTCCCAAAGTTTTGAAATTATTATTCTTAAAACTTTTCTAATACCATACAAATATTCCCCCAGATAACCATTCCTCCATTTACATCAACATGCACTACTTGTAAAGGATCAGGCCAAGTAATTAAGGTCAATGTCAATTTCAGTCAACTGTTCTGCTTTCTTGAGTTTTACTGCTGAATACAAATAATACTGGCGGTTTTCTATTTATCTTTTGCAGGAATATTGTGTGTCATGCAAAGGATCAGGAGTAGTTGAAGGTGTTAAGGAGGTCAAAGTTACCATACCTCCAGGTTGGTGATGGATTTATACTTTCTTGGAAATTAGTCGGTTTTAAATGTTTCTCTTGCCTGGCTTGCGGTCACTGTAGTATTCTGTTGCGTGACATCCATTTAAGAAGGGACAGCATTTTCAAGTTAACCAATAACTTGCTCTTGAAATTTAGAGAATCGTCTCCATAGACTATAAATGAATAGTTTAGTGATAATTGCTTTGGCTGCTTAATGTGAATTCATGGGATCGTGATGTTTGGCTATGTATTGAACCTCTCTGCTTTTGAGTCTCTCTATAATGAAGGCTGCTCACAGTTTATAAGTTTGCTGTTCGGATAGAAACCTCTTAGAAGTGGCAAAATATGAATAGTTTTTTTTTACTATGATAGCTCTTGTGTTGCATGGGATTTGTTCTTTATTAAATTTCTGAAGTATGTGTATCTTTTTTATTTTTTAAATCTGGTTCAGGTGTAGATACTGGAGATACAATACATGTACCAGGGGCAGGAAATATCGGTGGACAGGGAAGTGAACCCGGCTCTTTGTACATTAAGCTAAAGGCATGAATTTACTCCTTTTCTTTGCACTGGTTGTTTGCTGGAAATTGGAATTTGATTGTGCGTTTGTAGTAGTTGGATGCTAAAATTTTTTGAATGTTTTGAATGGAGGACTGTTTCTGATTTTTCCATTTTTGGGGAACATAGTGGTGGTATGGCTTGCAAATGATGGAAAAGGGGAAAAAAAAAAAAAGGAACAAAAACATTGTGGGGTTTATTATTGTTATTGTTATTGTTATTTGCTTTGCTTCATCTTTTAGTGGACTATTGCTGTTGCTACCTGCCTTAATTCCTTTTAATCAAAAAGGGTAGGAGGTGGACCTCTGTTCCCATCCAAGGAATTTCTTTCAATTCTTACTCTTGATAGCCGTCGATGTTGCTAATCTTCTCTTCTTTTCCAACAATGATGCCATATCACTATTATGCATGAACTTGCTTATATGCTCTCTGTTATGTGCTCGGAACCTTATCCATTTTTCAAACCCCACTCATTTTAACTCTCTCACAGAAAAAGAAACAAGCTGGCGAGGAAAGTACTGATTGTTCTGCTTCTGACTTTCTTGCTTTTGGCATTGTAGGTTGCTAAAGATCCTATCTTTGCTAGGGATGGTGCTGATGTTTATGTGGACTGTAATATCAGCTTTACAAAGGTCAGACTGTTACTCCTCTGCGTGCATGACTCAATAATACATGCCAATTTATTATTATTATGTTCGTAAATGACCTTAAGTTGCTTGTTAATCTCTCGAGGTTTGAGTTTTATTTCAGGCAATCCTTGGTGGCAAGGTTGAAGTGCCAACTTTGTCTGGGAAGACACAAGTACAAGTAAGATGTTGATTTTGTTCACCTTCTCTATTACTTTGCATATGACATGTTCTTTGCTTCTCGTGTCTATTACAAGGGGAAAAAAATGGTTGAATTTCTTGGATATAGCTGGATTTGCTTCATATTCCAAGCTGGTAAAGTTTTGTTTATGGTGGATTTTTTTTTTGCTAACTCTTAATGTAATTATGAACCTCTCAGATACCTAAGGGAGTTCAGCCTGGACAGCTTCTGGTATTAAGAGGCAAAGGTTCTGAGAATTTTCATGCTGTGCCTGAAAGTTTGCTGCTCCATTTTTTTCCCCCTAACCTTTGCATTGTTGCAGGACTACCGAAGCACGGTTTTCTTATTAACCATGGAGATCAATATGTGCGGTTCCAAATCAACTTTCCCACGTAGGTTCCGGTTCACAGTTTTACTTTATCGTCTCAACTTTTATAATATATTGTTCACAAAAATTTCTGCTGTTCATGCCCTATTTGTTTTCTTTAACACATCTCCAGCGAATTAAATGAACGGCAACGGGTTATTTTAGAGGAATTTGCAGAGGAGGAAATAAATCATGGAGGCAACAGCTCAAGTCAAGAAAATTGGTGAGGTTTTATTTGCCTTTCAGTGTGCTTGTTGCCGATGCTTGCTTCAATGTTTAAGATCTGTAAGATACTATTGTTTAAATGTGTGGCCCGTTTGGTTCATAGGTTAGAAAATATAAATTTTTTTGGGAGAAAACATTGTAGAAAAAAGGTTTAAATCATGGTTTAAAATGTAAACCAAAACAGTACAGTATTCTTTACTGTAGGACTCGACCATGCACCGGGCATTAACAAAATTTTTATATGTTGCTTGCGTAGGGTAATTTGATGCTTAGATTTTTCTTTTTTGGATCCTTTATGGTGCCGTTTGTTCTGAAAGAAAAACAAGCGTGCACATTTTTATTAGTTTCCAGCTAATTAAGGCCTTTTTTGGCACCATATTAAAAAATATTTTTGGAACCAAGAAAGTGAAATTTCCAGGAAGCATGCTTGGTAAACTTACTTTTGTTTCTGCTTTTTGAAAGTTTTTATTTTTAAAGAATTATCTAGAAATCTCCTGAACCCGCTTGGCAAGCGAACTATAAATCATCATTTGTAAAAGTTGTTTAAATAAACTTTGGCCATTTCTCCAAGCATTTCAGACAATGTCACTAGCAATGGCATCTAATAGAACTTTGCTTTATCTGTAGAATTAGTTGCTGCTGAATCTTTTCTGAGTTTGTTGCTGCTGAGTCTTTTTTGTTTACATGTCACTCTGGTCATTCAGTCTCTCTTCTGATTGTAATGAAGATCTTTAAATGGGTAACAGGCTTTATCAGCAGCTATGTACTGGTTGAACTTACAGGTTGCAGAAGATTATTGAACGTTTTATGGATCCAAAGCTTGTGCTTGAACTATCCATCTTCATGTTGATTCTATTCTTCCTGAGCAAAAGCTTGGCCTGAACGCTGGCTGAAGGGGGTATTGATGGAGACTTCTTGGGGCAATGGTCGATGATAGAAAGATTTCGCTTCAGTCGTCACCCTTCGTAGTTCCAATGACACAAGGTATTGAATCTTTTTCACAACCATTACTATTCCCCCTCTTTCTTTCAATTCATTGGCAGTATTTTATTCTCTGGCATAAAAATGGTAATGTTTGGTTTTGTAATATAGTTCTACCTACACGTGTCATGTAAAAGTATAGAATTCATTATCCTTGCATTACCATAATAATCCATCCGCTGAGCTAATTAAGGTATAGTTTGGTTGGGTAGGAGATGTTTTTTCCCCTCACATGCACACAAACTCAATGTCTTCAGTTTCATGTTATGGAAATATTTTCGAGTTAGCCTCAAATGCTAACGTTTAATTTGCTGAGTTAAAGAGAGTCTGTTGAATGTATGTTGATGATACCCTCGTCGTGATTTATAGGGCCTATTTCTCAGAACAATTGCTTTTAGCCTAGTTTTGTCAGATAATAGCTACTTAAAGAAGTGCTTGTACAGTTGTATTTGAGAGGTCAAACAACATTTGGAGGAATTTGTTCCTGAAGCATTTTTCTTTTTCTTTTGAAGCTTATTGACTTTTCAGGTAGACCAATAATGCTGAAAATTTATAGTGAGTTAATAATTGGAAGGGATTTTAGGCATCGTTTGATGTATTTTGGGGCCAATTTCGTTTGGGCAAAGATGGAGAGATCCCTTTTTGGTTTGTTCTGTCTCCCTGATGGGCGACACAGCTTCACAAGAAAGTAGAAGCCACTTAGAAAGCTTAAGAAATCCATGTCAACCATTTCTAATGTGGTGTCTTCTATTGCAAATTTGCAACATGCAGGAAAATGTAACTTACCATAAGATTTCTCTTATTAAAGATCCATTCAGCAGTAAACTTTTTAATTAGTAGCGTAATTTTCTCTACCCGATTTTCGTTACCTACGGTGAACATTGCACTTGGCACATTATCTACAAGCCATTTTTATTTATTTATTTTGAGTCGGTTCTACAACACTGTACCTTCATTCTGGTCGGTAGATAAATTTACTTGTAAACAATTGCAAGTCATACTTCTTGTTTCGCATTATTCATGTGATATTTCTTCAAATATGATAGGGCCAAACTAAATTAGGCTCAAGGTTCTTGACCTAATTGTGAAATTGCTATTGCCATAAATGTTGTATTTTGTAACTTGTATAGCGGGGCAAGGAAAGTTGTAGCTTTTGTAGCTTTAACAACCTCTAAACGAATTGGAATATTGGCTCGTATGGTTTAGCAAGGTATATGGTAAGTTTCACAGCAGAAAAGCAGGAGGAAAGGTATGACGGTAACAAGGGTCTTCAGTGAATCTGTGGGTATTCCTCCCGCTGGTGGTGCACGTCGATCTGAAGGTTAAAAAACCAGATACCTACCATAGAAATCTCCTAATAATAAAATTTCACTTTTCGTTGCTACTGCAAACAAATTACGCTTGTAAAAATACATATGCAAGCACCACATAGCTCCAAAGCATCTCTTCATAATTTTCAAGAGGAAAAAAAAAAAAAGAAGAGGGACCCTCTTCCTAATTGTACCAATGCAAATAAAATTGACCCTATCCAATTATTGATAATTTCTTTTCCTTATTGAGAAGAAAATTAGTTTGAACATGAATACCTCTGAAATTTGTATTTTTTCCCTTTTTTCCACATTTATGCATGCCATTAAGTAATAATAGGAATCTGTATCTAATTTTGTTCTCATGGATTTAGAACCTCCCTTTCTACTTTGGGGGTATGCTGAATTTGAGTAATTTCTGCTTCTTGGGAATACAGCTGCTGCTTCTTGTTCTTCTTGTTATGTTTGATCTCTCCATAGAAGTAGGAGACAAAGCCCCAGAGAGAGAGTACAAGGGAGAGACCTTTCTCGGCTTTGAAATTCTCTTGGTAGAAAATAACAGCTAGGATTTCGGTAACTGGTAGAAGAACAGCAATCACAATTCCTGATAACAAAGATGAGGCACAAAAGATGACTCCTATAGCTCCCAGGAAGAAGCTTTGCCAAATTATTGCACCCCACACGAGCACTACATAGTACTTGGTTTCCCCTAGCTTAAAGTTCTTTGCTTCTCCTGGAATAGCCTGCAAAAAATAAAAAAAAAAGGTTTGTTAAGTGTATAAATTACATCATTTCATCATCGACCATATTGAACATTAGTTATTTTTAAATTATATTAGGGCATGTTTGGCATGTTGTATTAGCACTCTGCATTGTATTATTTAAAAAATAATACAATGTTTAGTGACATCTATATATTGTACTATTTAATACAAAATAAAAAATTAATACAAGTCGTGATATCAAATAGGACGAAAAATTTCTATATTAGACCATATTGTATAATTTAAACCAAAAGTACGTATTAATAAACCAATTAAATATTTAAAATATATTAAAAATTGATATAGAAGTTGAAGTTTTAAAATGAGGCTCAAGATTGGGGTCTGGGGTCGGGATTCAAGACTAGGGTTCAGGGTCACGGTCGTGATTTGGGGTCGGTGTCGGGATTCGGGCCTAGGTAAAGATTTGGGAGTAGGGTTAAGATCGAGATTCGGGACTATGGGATTTGCGACTGGGGTTGGGGTCGAGATTAGGGGTAGGGGTAGAGGTTGAGATCAGGATTCGGAATCGGGGTAAGGTTTGGGGTTAAGATCAAGATTTAGGATAGGGGTTGGGGTTGAGATTTGGGACCGGTATTAGGGTTGAGGCTAGGGTTTGAGTTGGGATTTTGAATAGGGATTTAGGATCGAGGTCGGGGTTGAGATTCGCGACCGGCGTCGGGGTTGGGGCGGGGTCGAGATTTTGGGTCAAGATTCAGGATCGAGGTAGGGCGAGATTCAGGGGTTGGGATTGGGGACTAGGGTTGAGGTCGAGATTTGGGATTAGGATCGGGGTTGGGATTCGGGATCGAGGTTGAGATTTGAGGCCTGGATTTGGGACCAAGGTCAGGGTTCGGGTCGAAGTCGAAATCCCGACACCGATCTCAAATCCTGACCCGAGCCCGGTCCTAAATTACGACACTAACCCTGACACCGGTTTCGACTCCTGAATCTCGACCTTGACTCCAATCATGATCTCAAATCTCGACCTTGACAACGGTTTTGAATGTTGACTTCGACCCCTGGTACCAAATCCTGTCCCTGACCTCAACTCCGACCTTGGGCCCAATCCCGACCTTGACCCCCAGCCCAAAATCTCGACCTCTACATCAGTCTTGACCTCGACACCGGTCCCGACCCCAAAACTTATCTCAAACCCTGACCCCTACCTTGGCCCCAAAGACTCTAACCTTGGTCTTGAATCTTAAATTCTGACCCTGGTCTTGAATCACGAATCCTGACCATGACACCGGTCTCGAATCCTGATCCCAACCTTGAATCACGACCTCGATTCCAAATCTTGTCCCCTATCCTACCTTCAAATCCCGACATCAACCTTGGCCCTAAATCCTAATCTTGATCCCGGTCCCAATTTGATCTCGACCATGGTCTTGAATTCTGTCCTTGATCTCGACCCCAAATGTCAACCTCGACCTTGGTCCTGAATTTTGACCTGGACTTCGGTCTCGAATCCCGATCTCGATTTCAGTCTCGAATCTTAGCCTTGATCTCGAACCTAAATTTCGAGCCCGAAACCATGACCTAAATTTACTATATTTAAAGTTTAAATACTAATACAATATAATACGGTGATAAAAAAAATTATATAGTGTAATACAATATGTTAATATAGTGCAAAACCAATCAATGATTGTATAACATCAATAAAATATAATACAATATAATATAGTACGGTACGGTGTGCCTAATGTGCCCTTATTGTGTTTTACAATCAAGTTATAACTCTAAAGTTCTAACTGTTACACCATTAAGCTCTCATATGTTACAATGTAGAGTAAAAATATGCTATAATATAAATTTTTATATGTTATAATATTTAAGTTTTAACTTTAAATTTTAAATTGGTTCTAAATACGCATTATATTCTTTTTGAATTTTTTATCGTCAACTAAGAGTGATGTTTATAAGGGATGAAGAAAAATAAAAAATATATATATTTTCACACACACGAAAGATTGGATATTTGAAAGCACTACTGATTGTCTAAATTCTCTAATTTTCTCTAAAAAGTGCGCACGTTCAGTGGAGTAAGCTTAAAGAAAAAAAGCTAAAAGTCTCGTCAACTTTTTAGCTGCAGGCCAATCATTTCATTTGGACTTTTGATCTGGGGGGCATGTTTGACCCCTTGCGCCTCCTAAATCGTGAGAAACTGACAAGGAAGCCTTTTTTTTTTTAGTTTAGTTTCCTTTATTTTTTTAAAGTTTAGTTTCTTTATTTTTTTTTTTAGTTTAGTTTCCTTTATTTTTTTAAAGTTTAGTTTCTTTATTTTTTTTTTTAGTTTAGTTTCCTTTATTTTTTTTTTTAGTTTAGTTTCCTTTATTTTTTTAAAGTTTAGTTTCTATTATTTTCTACTTTAATTGCTCGTACAAAAATATAACAGTCAAAAGCATCTTTGCTACCGAAACTGAATTAAAAAAAGGGATACCTAAAGTGTAACCTTGTTAAAAAGGTTGTTTTAACTGTTAAATTATGGTTGTTTTAGCTGTTAAATTAATATGTTAACGGTTAGATTTATAACTTTTTTATGTTAAAATTTTATTTTGCTTGATATAAGATTGTTTCTTGTTGTAGAAAGAAACCTTTCCTTCCCTCCCCCCACCCCCCAAAAAAAAAAAAAAAAGAAGAAGAAATTCTTACTATAAATATTTTAGCTACAAAATTTTAGTGAAAACTAGTGATAATAAAAGAAAAAAATAGACGTAAATGATCTTTTTTGAAAGTATTTTTAAAATAAATGATTTTAATTTTTTTAAATTAAATAAATATTGATAAATTTGAGTTGTTACACTCTTGAATAAATTTAGTTTATCACTGATAAACTATCATTTGTCTAATTTTTAAAAAATATTATTTATTTTAAAGAGCCATCAAAATGCCATTTAGTCAAATTTCTAAAAGATATTATATTTATATTCAATTAAAAAAAATCTAGGTCATATCGTTGTAATCTCCACATGGTAATAATCACTTTTGTGGCCACCATTGTGAACTATCTCTAGAATAAAGTTTCGTTCATGTGATTCGCACCAACGAACAAAAGAGCGGAGACAATGGATGTAAAAAACGAATACCATGATGAGATTGAGACGACGAGGAAACAGCTGTTTAGTAATTGACCTAGTGTTCTTTGTTTTTTTTTTTTTCCTTCTTTGGCTGCGAAATTTTAATGCATGTCTCTCATCTCTGATATTAAATATTAAATATCAAATATATAAAAACTATAGAGATGTACGAGGTACGTATTCTGAATAACAAACGGAGTATCTTATTAAAGAAAAAGGAAGAGGCATCTGTATAGTAAATACGATAAAAAAAAAACATATTTGAAGCATATATTATATTATATTATATTATATATAAAAAAATATAATACAATATACGAAACAAACGCTTTGTAAAAATGAGAAAAGCAAAAAACGAACCTTGAAATCATTGTTGATGATCATACCAACGGTGCAAAAAGCAGTGGCGAAGAAGCACATGACCATCTGAATCTCCAACACGAGGGAGTAAGTTATCCCCTGTGTCGCCTTCTTGTATGCCAGCTCCATCAACGGTAGGAGGAACCCGTACAATACCGCCGCCGCCACCGTCATCAGGAACCCCAACAGGTACTCCTTGCTGCTCTCCCCCTTCGGCCGGTCCCCGCTCGTGTGGAGCGCCAAGACGGCCCCTCCGATAGTCAGCAAAACAACGGCATTGACCGAATACGGCGTGAACTTCTGCTTGACGAGAAAGTAGGCGAAGAAGGCGGTGAAGCCCAGCTGGGCCGCGATGATGAGGGCGGAGGTGGAGACGGGGAGGCGGGCCACGCCGTAGGCGTAGAGGTAGTCGTCGAAGCCGGTGACGACCCCGATGAAGGAGAAGACGAAGAAGAGGAACGGTTTTATTTGAAAAAATTTTGGGGCTGCAGCAGTGGTGGAGACGGCGGCATGGCGGCGGCGGCGGCGGTAGTATGAGAAGGCTAAAGGAAGGAGGATGATAGGCCAGCCGCCGGTCTCGAGAAAGCTGGAGAGCCAGACATGCTTGCCGCCATTGACGAAGTAGAGGCGCATGATGAGTGGGCCCCCGCAGTTCCCGATCGTCAGGAGGATGCAGTTCAGTACGAGGAGGGCCTTGTTCTGTCTACTGTCGGCGGCGGCGGCGGCGGCGGCGGCGCTCCCGCTGCTAGTAGTTCTGCTGCTAGTTTGATCTTCTTCTTCCATTTATTTTTGGAATAATATTGAGGATAATGATTTTTTTTTTATTTTTTATTTTTTTAAACTCCTCTATATAGGATAGGACTTAGGAGATCGTGACTTCAAGAAATTAGCCTGTTTTTTCGGCTTTGCCGCTTCGCGTGGGATATATAAATAAGAATCAAGATCCTATTTTCCGTCCGTGTTCTCCTAAATATTGGGTTGCTCAATTATTTTTAATATTTAATTTTTATTTATGTGTGTTAAGTTGTTAAATTTAAATGATAAATAGGATAAGTTTTTTAACTTATTTTTTTGTTTTAAAATTACAAAAGTATCATTTAAATTTTAAAAACATGTTTTAATTTTATCTCTCACAGATTGTTTTCAACTAAAAAAACATTGAGATAAGATAAAAATAACTTTAATAAACCTGAATTTGTTTATAAAATATATGTTTTTTCTTGAGAAAATTTTTTAAAAAATATTTAAAATATAAAAAAGTCATAAAACTTAAGATCATTTTAAGATCATTTTTTAATTGTTGTTTTGTTTTAGGATTAATAAATGATAACCACAAAATCAATACATCACTAGTTAACCATTTCAAAGGCCTTTTTCCAATCAACTCTATTGTTGTAGAGTAAAAATCAAATTGGCGTTGAAATCGTCTCCAAGGAGATTTCATTTATTCATGCCAATTTAGAAAATATTAAAAATAAGGAATTTAGTTCCCCAATATGGAGGAATGTCTTCCCCTACATATTCACGGAATTGAATTCTTCTTCCTCCTTAAAAAAACAAAATTGCCCTTTTGCCAAAATTATCCCTACCTTCTTTACCCAGAGCAATGAAAAAAGGCCTGCAAAAATTTTCAATCTGTCCATAAAAACAAAGAAGATTTTGTCTGTAATGATTTTATGTTATTATTCTTTATCTTAGTTTATTTATTTATTTTACTTTGTATTTACTTTTTTCGCATTTTGGAACAAGCTTTGTTTTTTTTTTTTTTAATCTTTACGCGTTCAAACTTTGTAGATTTTCTTAAAGTCATCAACCTTTATAGTTATGATAAATGTTGTCTTATTTCAATACAATATTATTATTTTTGTTTATATTATGAAAAAAATAAAATAAATATATTATTGGAAGGATTATTTTGTAATTTACGTATATCTTTATTCTAATTTCTTAGTTTAGTAAACAACAAAATAGGAATTCAATTCCCCCTATAATGTAATTCCTTTTATATTAGTAAACACTTTAATTAAATTTTGGAATCTATTTCCAAGGAATTAAATTCCTTTTTTTTGGAACTTATTTCTTAATATTTGGTTTCTTCCTAAGTAGTGATGGAGCCAGGATTTATTAGTAAGGGGCCTTTTTTTTTGGGTAAGAATAGTTGGGCCAATCTAGCTCAACCAAGCCCAAACCATCTTTGATCACATGAATTAGGTCTGACCCAATTTAATTCAGCCCAAACATTTTAAAAAATCAACATATATATATACTCAGCTTCTCACACATGTTCTCAACACCTGTTTAACACAATGCCCATTCCGTGTCTATATATCATATGACTGTATATCAGAACTTATTTCTCTGAGCTCATTTTCTCTCTAAACTCCTCACTCCCTTTAGTATCTCAAATCCTCTTCATTCTCTTTAGATCTTCTTCTTTCTTTCTCTAAAAGTTTTCCAAAATTCTATAATTTTCTATCTCGATTCTTCTCAATCCTTACCTAGATTACCTATCAAACCTAAAATATCATTAAAATTCTAGAAAAGCATGTACAATTTTTACCTCGATTTTTCTTTTTTCTTTATTTTTCTTTCTTTTTTTAATGAACCAACATATCAATATCTAAGAAAATTCTTTCCATCAATTTCCTAGAAAGTTCTCAGAGAGAAATATATGTGTAAGATCACTCGACTATAGATCCTCATGTGTTTTGGCATCTCCAATGATGTAAGGATGTTGATAGAAAGAAAGTTCGACCGAGTGACTTCAATCAATACGTCAGCCTACCAGGTATGGGTACTAGTTGTAGCGCGATAAAAAAAAGAGCCCCTGCCATTGAGGTCACATGTAATAACTATGGACGACAGAATTGTAATGGTAAATGTATTTCACCTAGATTTAGTCAGTAAATAGAGAGGATAAAATCAATTTCTGCAATAATGGACTTTCTAAAAAGAACCATCCAAGTAGATATATCCAAAGTATAATTTCTAAACTTTGGCTCAAATTCTATCCAGAAAGATAACGTCTCAGGAACATAACATTAAAAGACCTTTTTTGTCAGATTGTAAGAAAACTGGATGGGGAGTAAATCCTTGATCCATAAAGGTCGTTTGAGTGTTGGTTGTTTTGAAATCATCACAGTAGGTGTTTAATAATTTATCTATTTTCTGTTTAAAAAAGTGTGTTTCTGTGTCCTAAGTATTTGTTTGTTTTAGATTGTTACAGTAAGTGTTGAATGATCAGTGTATGTTTT
Organism: Artocarpus heterophyllus; assembly: GCA_025403435.1. Taxonomy (NCBI): domain Eukaryota; kingdom Viridiplantae; phylum Streptophyta; class Magnoliopsida; order Rosales; family Moraceae; genus Artocarpus; species Artocarpus heterophyllus. The sequence continues at coordinate 19,829,235 of CM046334.1, forward strand.
TATTTTATTGTTTTCTTTTTTAAAAAATAATATGTTGTCAGATGCATCATATATTGTACTGTAATATGTTTAAAATTTCAAATCTTATTTGGACGCTTCAAGATTTATGTCTTACTTTTTCAAAGTTTGTCTACAGTAAATAGTCGTTTATTGATAGCTTTCTAGATTCGGACTTGTTTGTCAAAAAGTTATATAGTCGTGTCAGAGTGTCTTTTGTCATTTTGTTTTCAATTATCAAAGGTTGTATAGTTCCGAGTATCGTTTTTCAATTGTCAATCTAATCGCTCATTTACTTTTCCAAAGTTGTTAGGATTTGGTCCAACTTTTTCTAACATGTCCATATCTTTTTTTTTTCTTAACTTTTCATCAATAAAATATCACATCTTATCTTCTTTTCTTACCTACTATCACCTACTTGTCACAACTTCTTAGTCCTTTGGTGTTTCTATCTTTTTAAGATCTCATTCGAGATTCAGTGTTTAAGCAAAACGGACTTAAAACGAAAACCAAAAAAAAAATCAAATAGTTAAAAAAATATTAGTTTATCTTAGAAATTAAATACGTCTTCTACCCATTTATCTAGGAAAATCAAAACCATTTGTATATTTTGTGGTTCTATTCCTGGTAAAGATAGAGTTTACTTAAAAGCTGTAGAACACTTAGGACAAGTCTTGACACATAGGATGATTAACATGATTTATGGGGAGGTAACTTAGGGTAAATGGGGAATGTAGCAACAACAACACATTCTAAGGGTAGCTATATTGTAGGAATTATCCCTTATCTCTTAGCTGAAGGGAACCTCTATAGGAAAACTATAAGTAAGGAACAGAGAGTTTTGGACATTCTCTAGGTGTCTTGAAAACATGATTCATAACTGACATTTTCATTGCATTACTTGGTAGTTCAGGCACCCTTGAAAAGTTATACGTAGTTGCAAGTAAGAGTCTGTTAGGCATTCACTCTAAACCCGCAGGTCTTTTGAATTTAAATGGCTTTTATAAGGGTCTTTTAAAGTTTTTAGATTATGCTATGGAACATATCTTTATTGTAGAGTCGGGGAGATAAATCTTTGCTATTACTCCAACAGCTAAAAAGCTGCTTGAGAAGATACAAGTCATTCATCTGAAGTCTGACACTACAATATCCAAGCTTGATTGGAAGAAAGAAAGTAGAAAATAGCCATTGGATTTGAACATCCACCTGTAATCTTTTGGTTTTACTCACAGCATGTCTGTCTATATTTCTTGTATCCTAAATAACCACTCTCTTCCGCATCTTGTATTTTTCTATGACATGTTATTGTTAAAACCTTTAGATTCGTTGACTCTAGTATCGAGATGGCTGATATTATGAAGTAACTAGTACTATCAAAACACATCCTATTGAAAGTCCGATCTTTTGTTTATCGATGCCTCTGTATTTTCCATGCATGTATGATTAGGATAGCTGATTATATAGAGTGCTTTGTACTCTCAAAACGTATCCACATTATGTCTAAAAAATGTTACATTTTGTTAATTTCGGGTTCCTTCTAAACACTATATGTATTATTTGAATGTGTGTTTTTAAAATAAATATTTGTGTAGTTATTCTACTACTACTACTACTACTACTAGTGCTATTATTAAAGAAAAAATTATAGTAAACACAAATTATTATCGTACAAATTATAACCACACATACAAATCATCATCGTTATCTTTTTCTCACTTTTCTATTTTCTTGAGAAAACCTTTTAATTTTTCTTCCTCATGAAAAGGAGGAAACATTGTTGTCCACTTTTCTCTCCCGTACTTAATTTTAAAGAAATTTTGAGGCCTACCAATAGAACAAATAGGGCATGATTTAATTTTGTTTGAAACAAGGACGCTTAATTTTCTCTCTTACTACCATGAGTCGAGGCGCTCACACAATTAGTGTCCAAGCTAGATGCTTTTTTAGTGGGGCATTGTGGAAAAAAAAAAAACTATATTTTGTTGAAATGATATGCCTTTTTATTATTGAACGGAAACATAATTAAACTTTTTTTTTTTTTGTAAAATGAGGGTACAAACTACATCTTTCAATTATTTAGTGGGGACAGGGCTATAATTTTTCCAACAAGTTAATTACAAATTTAAAAATTTTTAAACTTCTAAAAGTAATAAATTAAAATTTAAAAATTGAGTGAGGGTACGTTTCCTCATTCAACTCGATCTCCTTCTACCATTGAATACAAACCATAAACCAAGCAGGACCTTTTATTGGGAGTATTATATGAAGTATTGAAACCTCAAGATATCTTAGAAAAAAGAAAGAAAGGAGAGAAAGAGAAGAAAAACATTCTTAATGCTCATGATACCATTGAGGATGACCATTATCTCTGTTACTTAAAATGATCATCTTTAGAAAGGGAAAAGATAATAAAAATGATTTATGTTGGTAACACATGTGAGTTCTAAAATAGGTATCTAAGGGTGTATTTAGTATTGCTTTTGATTCTTTCAAAAGAACTTTACACAAAAATCGATGCACTTATAGTGTTCGATAAATATATTCAAAAGCACTTTGCATAAAATCTGATGTAGTTTTTAAGTTATTTTGAAAAGTTAAAAGTTATAGCTTTTAGATTCTGTTTCTACGTTTGCTTTTATTTTAAATAAAAGTAGAGCTTTTTTTAGAAGTGTAGTAATCCCATACCCTAAGTCAAACAAAAATTCACAATGAAAATAAATCCATGTTTTTTTTATATACAATCCAAAATCAAATCAACATCCTCACATTTCCTCAAATTTAGACATTATTCTATCTTATCCTATACTAATTCATCTTAGTTATTTGTTGCGGATTGAACCACAATTTAACTTTTTTATTGTAGTGTTTTCTCTAAAAAAAAATTTAATTCCTATTTAAATCCATAAACCAAAGGCACTGGTGGTCATTGTAGTAGTCCTATTCAACACAAGTAGTGGAGGATGTTCCTGGGTCCAGGTGATGCTAGCAAGTAACAAGAGTCAAGCAATGCATCAAGTATATGTTTAAAATCAAAGACAGTGAGTGCTTAATTATTCGACTCTTCTCCACACACACACACACACACTAGTTTCAAGTACGTGCCAAAGGCACGTACACCCATCTTTGTACAATGCATAACGTTTGGTAAAAAAAATCTTTTATTGTTGATAAAATAATAATTTTCTTGAACATCTTTACCCACCTTAAAAAATTACGTAGAAAAATTAAAAGTCTTAAGAATTTTTCTATAAGTAAAAATGTGACTTTAATATTACAAACAAAGCAACAAAACAAGAATAAATAAAAAGCAATATATGAATTTATTTATTAATTTAGAAAAAAAACATGAACATTTTTTTTACATCTTTTTACTTCTTTATCATCGTTCTCTCTTGCTATTTTATTTTTCTCAACTGCAATATTTTTCTTCTCCTGAAGTGCTCTTGACATTTTTTTTCTTTCCTCAATCTTCATCCTTTATTTTATATCCTTTTTTATTATCTTTTTAAATTTTTCTCATCTCGTACATTCTCTTCTCTTTATCTCTCTATGCGTTTTTCTCCTTATTTCTAACTTATATCTCTCTCATTACTCCTTATTTCTTATCCTTTTCATCTCTACATTTGCTATCTCTTCATTATTAACCTTTTTCTTTCTCATAATTTTTTCTATAATTAACTTAACAAATTAAAAGATTAATTTGTGTTAACTGTAAGCAATAGAAAATGATAAATTTTCATAAATATCATATTTAAATTTATTTTTTGTAAATATCATGCATGTTTAAGAGTGACACGACTTAAACATGCAATATTAGTAATAGTGTGGCACAACTTTTTTATATGTAATATGAATAATCATATTTTTTACATGTAATTTTCGCATAAAAATTGAACTTAATTTACTTGGCCTAACTTGTTACCTCATGTCCATTACTCAAGTTACCTCATGTCCATTACTCAACGTTGATCATTCTCTCTCTATAATTTCTTTTATCTATAAATATAAAACATAATTTCTTTATATTAATTTAAGTTTCTATCTTCTTTTTATCTCTTTGTGGTTTCTTTTTTATTAATCTCTTTCTTTAATTTCTTTTTTCTTATCTTTTCAGTCTCTTCACGCTAGCTCTATCCTCATTGTTTATCTTTTATTTTTCTGTCGTTATTTTTCTTTTAATTATGCATTAAAGAGATCAAAAGTTGAATTTCTTAAAAGCAAAAAAAAAAAAAGAAGAGAAATTAGTATTGCAAGTAAAATCACAAAATTGTTATTATTGTAATACTTTAATAAAATACTTCCCTTAAAAAAATACTTTAATAAAATAGTTAATGAGGCATGTCAAAAGCTATTCGTTTAGACTATTTACTTGGCCCAAAAATGAGACTTTTTTTTTTTTTGGGTCAAGCAGGAGGAGGGGAAAAAGAAGAAGAAGCAAACACATGACAAGAGAAAAAACAAGCAAACACAACTCAATAAATTGATAAAAGAATTTGGCACAAGTCCAAGCAACCAAACTTGACCAAAGTCTTTACCTCAAAGCTATCAACTCCCAACACTTGACTAAATGACACAAGGAAAAAAAAGGAAAAGACAAATCAAAGCACACAAAGCGTCAAGCTAGCACTTGCAGAAAAAAGAAAAAACCAAGCGCATATATATAGATATATATAAGGAATAGATATATATTGGTTGTTTGACATAGGAGTTGGACAGCCATTTATGTCGCCTTTTTTTGATGTCACCAGAACGTAAACCATTACGCGAAGGGTTTTGTAAATACTTGGGAGTCATATAATATTCGATGTCAAGGTCATCCTTGGCAAGAATATTAATCATGTACAGTACTGGTTGGCTTAGTAGAAAAACCGTTTTTGAGGAGCTTACCAGAAAAACTAATCGGAAAAGAAAACTATATATACATATACATACGTACATACATACATACATACATATATATATATATATATATATATATATATAAATATAGGGGAAAACAGATAAAACCGCAATTGATGACGACAATGGATTCTATTTTATAGCTAGACACGGCCATATGATGACGATGATGGGATCTGATCAATATCTATAGATCTTTATCTTTTCCTATTTTTTTTTGTCATTAATTACGAAAAAGGTTATTTATTTTTTTATATTATGTATTTTAGATTTATTCAAACACTATATTTTTAGTTTTAGGTCTCATCGAATTTATACATTCAGATTAGATTTAATACACACATTTATACTTTTTCCTAATCAGTAATCAATATTGATCTAAGAAATTGCCTAAAATATTCTCAAATTGAAAAATAAGATAACTTTACACATTAAAACTTTATATGAAGATTTTTTGACTTCAAAAATGTATAGAATACTCTCAAAAATAGATGTTTTATATGTTTTTATTTTTGTTTTCTTTTAATTTTTTAAAAGTTTTAATTTTTTTCTATTTTACTTAAGTAAAAAATTTGATCATTTTAAAGGTCAAAATTAACTATTGATTGAAGTAAGGTATAAGTTTGTGTATTAAACCTAATCTAAATATATACATTTGATGAGATTAAAAACCGAAGATATAGGTTTTGAAGTAACTTAAAATAGAGGTATAAAAAGATAATTATAGCCTTTATAATAATGTAACCTCCAAATTAAAAAATGTAGCATGTGTTCTCCCCATCTATAAAATATTAACAAAAAAACTCATTTTTTTTAGAATTTTTATAAAAATTGATGCATAATTAAGATTTGATGCATAATGTAAGAGTATTTTGGCAATTCTATCGTATTTAAAACTAATTTGAATTTAAAAGTTAATACAATATAAAAGAGTTTAATTGTTAAAAAATAAACTAAACAACTTAATTTTTTTAAAATAATCTATTCTCTCAATTTCATGTTATTGTACTGAGGTAAGCTAACATTGTAATCGGTTACTAAACTATTCAACAATCCTCATTATATGTATGATATTGGGCCTTTTATATTGAAAATCATAATCAAGGGAGTTTTTTTGGTTAATATTTCATAGATCAAGGAAAATGCATGTTACATTTTAAAGTTTAGAGGGGCATAGGGTTATAAGAACTATAGTTGAAGGGTAATTTTTGTAACTAATCTTTTTTTCTTTTAAAATTTTAAGAGTTTAAAAATTGTCATTAATTATATATATTGAAAATTGTAATTATATATGTGCTTTTAATGAACCATAAATGTATTAAGGTATAATATTCAAGTGTTAGAGTAATTAGGTAGTATACCACTTTTTTATTTTCACTATTGTACTCTACCACTATTTTTTCTTCTTTTGATTCATACCACTTCTCTTACTACCCTTAGATAACACTTATTTGCCTTATCCTAATACAAAATACTTGTGATCAATTATATCTTTATACTTTTAAAAGTGATATGTTTCAAACTTTCTCATAGAAGTGGTAAGCTTGAAAAACTATACCACATAAGTAGTATTTCTCTAATTGACCTCAAATACTAATTACATTATTTTAGCAAATTGTAATTAAGCATATTTTTATGCACCGTAAATATAAAGATATACAATTTCAATTCTTTTTAATATAAATTCAAGTCATTTGTGGTTTTTTAAAAGAGAAATTGTATTGAAAATCAAACAGATACAAAAGCTAATACGAATATAAGTAATCCCAAAACATAAAGAGACTTTTTGAACCAGATCTATCAATAAATTTGAGTGTAACGTTTAAGGAAAAAAGCACATGTTAGATTTTAGACAATAGAAGACCAAATAGACTTGTCAAATTTTAAGAACACATATGACTCTTTTAACACAACCTCTACAGCTAGAAGAAAATACAAATTGATTGACATTAAGAACCTTAACATTAAGGCTACCTAATACACCATTTATAGAAACAAATCTTGCATAACAGAAGCACAACCTACGTTGAAAAATGGGGTTTGGGAAACATTTTTGTTATTACACAACAAAATAAAAAACACAATCAAAACACATAACAGATACACACACAAATGAGAATTCGACATTGTCTATATTAGAACAAAAAACAAGAAGAAAAAAGTCTCAAGCCACATAAATAATACTTTAAATGACAAAATAACTTCAAAGGGGCACCACTTGCAACGATCAACGCATGGGACACGCACCCGCCTGAAGAATAGCGATGCCTAGGGGACAAAAAGAGATATTTATGCCTCTTGTCACATTATTGAATAGTAGATTGACTTTTGCTACTTATAGAAAAAAACTTTTACACTATATGCCACTCATAAGAATCAATACAAAAGTAAAATTATAAAAAAAAGCAGCTTGTGGCATTTTTTCAAAGAGTTTTTTTTTTTTTTTTTTCCCTTCAAGTGGCATATGTCAATCCATAGTCTAAAAAGTATTTGTAAAGTCCCAGACAAAAACCCAAAGCTATAGGCCCATCAGAGCTCTGATGCATTTGCAATAGGCAGGTCAAAGGAGCAGCGACCTTCCCTCAATGAAGCACTGAAATTTAGATAAAACCCAACCTCACCCTCCATCAATATCAGTAGACCCACCATGTGTCCTGTAATTAGCGTGAAGAGTTTGGTGAACCACTTGGAGTTGGAGGGAGCACTGGACTCCCGCCACCCCAAGAAAGCTGAAAACAAACGCAAGAAAGGAAGGGAGAACTTGAAAAGAAAACCCTACGAAAGGAGGAGGAGGAGCAAAAGCTGCAACATCAACAACAACAACAAATATCTTTATCTAGAGGCTGTAATAAAAATTATTATTAATTTGTGTCTCAGCGAAAACATGTATGTCACTAATATTCTCTAAATGCAAGTAGAAATTATGATCACTACCCTTCCACTTTTTCATTTTTCTTTTGATAGAGATCCTTTTCTAAACATTATTTATTTTCTCGTGAAAAAGCTGGAGAATTATTGTTGTCTTCTTGTTTTTCAGATACTTCATTTTTAAGAAATTTTGAGCCTACCAAACGAAAAGGACTTGTATGACTTGATTGTTCTCGAGAGATAAGCCCACTTTTCCAAAAATTTTCTCATACGTGTGAACAATTGAACTCCCAACGAGCTAATCTTAGCATTGGTTTGAAAAATACCCGATCAAATCCAGATGTAAAACCAAGCTGCAAATTTTCAGCAGATCAAAATGAATTTAACTTTAAAAAATAAAAAAGAAACAAGGGCTAAGACAACAAATTACAAAGAAAAGAAGCATATTGAAATTAAACTTGGTGGTAGTTTTGAAACGTGGCCTCTCTTTTATTGTTTGCGTATGAATGATTTGCAAACATCATAATCGTAGTAGTAGGGCAAGTATTTGCTTGAACGTTCTATGAACTTTCAACCAGCCAAGGAGAATTAATTATGGTCCAAAATGTTTGTTATATAAAAAAAAAAAATCATTGTCTAAAAGTAATAGCGAGAACAACATTTTGAGAAGCAAACCACTAACAATATTTCAGCACTAACTTAGAGACGCTCAAAATCTTATACTAAATTTATGTGATGATAAGGAAAAGGCATAAGATGAAGCACGAACAGAACAAGAGGAGAATGATTCTTTTAATTTTATATCTACTTCCACCTACAATGGTGTTTTTCAACGTTCATCTTGGCCGACAAAGATAGTCGATGGTTACTTCGAAGGCAGACGTGGCGGCCTGCGTACCAAGATGTCCCTTTCATATTTGTTATATAATGAGGTTTTATTTTAATTTTTTCATTGGTGCTTTTCAAGGGCCTCGAGACAAGGCTTAGTGAGAGTCTACCTCTCAAAAACATGGGTAGTTCTTGTGCAATCAAGTGTATGACTTTCGTAAAGTTCCAGCAGCCTGTTCATCGTCAAAGTGTTCTGTTTTAAGATTGTTAGTATAAATTGCATGTAATAAAAAGAATAAACGAACAAGTTACTATTAACAAAAAATTACAAAGGAGTAATAAATAAATCTTCAACCGGATGAATCACAAAAACTGGGCGTCGAGGTACGTGAAAAACACGCTTTTTTTAAAATAGATTCGCTCTCTCATCGGATGCTTGAGAACACGTTAAACGTTTATCTCCCAAGATATAATGATGACGGAGTAGGAAGTTGGCACTACAAGTACTACTCTGGTGAATAGCTCTAAGAACTTAGACACCTAAGAATGAAGCCAGAGAGAAGGGGAAGCTCTAAGATTTTTTGTGTCTAAATGTGTTATATAGGCATCTGGAGGGGAGTTTGGAAGTTAAAAAATTTGGGTTAATGCTTAGCCATTAACAAGATGGAAGCTGATGATGTCTCTATAATTTAGTGCCCCAGGCATTAATAAGATTAAAACAATTCCTCCATAGAAGAATCGAGGATGATGCCAATGATGATGAATCCAGTTTTCTCCCGGTTCAGGTAGAATAAAATACAAAACAGGCTTGCATAAGGACAAGCCAAACGAATTGACATTTGTATCATCTACGTTGTGCGGACACATACATTAGCCCCCTAACCTACCGAGCCAATGATTTACAATGTAAGACTTTAAATTTCATCATTTTCTCCAACAAAAGCCTACTCTAATGGACATACTTTGATAATCAATTTCTCAATCACTCGTTAACTATTTTGAGGCCCAAATTAAAGTAGGACCCACTTGAATGGAGTCTAGGAATGCTTCGTTCTTTGAACATGTATTTCCGTGTAAATCCAAAAGGGATGAACCGAGTTCATCAAAACGACCAAGGACAAGATAATGAGTTTGAGGAGGTAGAAAAGAAGTCTAGATGAAGCAAAAGAGCAAGGACAGAAAAGTTTTTTGGACTAAATTTTCTGACCTATATGCTAGAAGCTGAACCTCAAACATATAAAGAAGTTGTAAGCTCCATTGAGGGTCCTTTATAGAAGGGTCATAAAGAGCGAGATTGATTCCTTCATGCAAAATCATTTTTGGGAGTTAGTTGATCTTCCTCCAGAAAACAAACCACTAGGTTCTAAGTAGATTTTCAAATGGAAAATAAAGGTAGATGGAACAATAGACAAGTATAAGACCAAGCTTGTGATAAAAAGGTTACAAGCAATGAGAAGGTTTTGATTACTTTGACACATATTCTCCCATGATGAGAATAACATCTATAAGGATGATACTAGCAATTGCCGAACTGAAGAATCTTGGAGTTCATCAAATGGATGTGAAAACAACTTTTCTCATGGAGATATTGAAGAAGAAATCTAAATGGAACAATCTGAGGCTTTTGCAGCTCTAGGACAAGAAAATAAAGTCTATAAACTGGTGAAGTCCTTGTATGGACTTAAGCAAGCGTTGAATAATGGCATGAGAAATTTGACAGTGTCATGATGATGAGTGCGTTTAAAATCAATGAGTGTGACAAGTATGTTTATATCAAAAGTATAAAAGATGGATATGTTGTTCTCTGTCTATATATAGATGACATACTAATTGTGAGTAGTAATAGTCGGATGATCAAATCTACCAAAAACACATTGAATTCAAAATTTGACAAAAGACATAGGACTAGCTGATGTAATTTTAAGCAAGCACTGATGTATGGACTTAAGCAAGCGTTGAACAATGGCATGAGAAATTTGATAGTGTCATGATGATGAGTGGGTTTAAAATCAATGAATGTGACAAGTATGTTTATATCAAAAGTACAAAAGATGGATATGTTATTCTATGTCTGTATTTTATTCTATGTTTGTATGTATATGACATTCTAATTGTGGGTAGTAATGATCCAATGATCAAATCTACCAAAAACACCTTGAATTCAAAATTTGACAAAATACATAGGACCGGCTGATGTAATTTTAGGGATCAAAATCATGAAGTCACCTAACGGTCTCATATTGAGTCAGCACACTATGTGGACAAGATACTTGACAAATTTAACAAGGATGATTTAGGTGTTGTCAAAATTTCGAATGATTTGAGTCAGCATCTATCCAAAAATAGAGGAGAAAATGTATCTTAGACGGAGTATGTCAGAGTGATTGGCAGTCTAATGTATTTGACAAACTATACAATACCAGACATTGCCTACACTGTGAGTAGTTTGAGCAAATTTACAAGTAATCCTAAAGCTTACCATTGGAAAGCTATTGTTATGATACCTAGATACTTACGATACACTCGTGACTATAGGCTACACTATACTAGAGACCCTACTGTTTTAGAATGATACTTAGACGCAACCTGGATATTTGATATACAAGATTCTAAAGCTACTAGTGGATATGTATTCACTTTGGGAGGTGCAATATGGTGTCATGGAAATCCTTCAAGCAGTCGGTAATAACTAGATCCATGATGGAATCTGAATTCAAACGTAGAGAAGAGGCTAAATGGCTACCACATTTCTCAGAGGACATTCTTGAATGGCCAAAACCTATGGTTGCAATAAGTATACACTATGATAGCCAATCAGCTATTGATAAAGCACAAAATGCCATGTACAAAGGTAAGTCAAGACCTATACACCATCGACATAATACCGTTAAACAATTGATCTCAACTGGCGTTATAACTATTGACTATGTACGATCAAGAAAGAATATTGTGGATTCATTAACTAAAGACTTGAAATAGAGATCTAAGTTAAGAAATCATCGAAGGGTTTGGGTCTTAAGCCCGGGAACTGGAACAGCAGATCTCTTCTCGTCTAGAACAGAGAACAACAAGGCTACTCTTGTTGCATTTATTAGTCGTTCTCTTCAATAACAAAGCTCGTACTTCTTAATCATGCAAAATATAAAGTATAAAACAACACATAAAAAGAGGAATCACGAACCCAACAAACAGATCAGAGTAAAAAATAAAAAAAAAAGTTAGTCTCGTCTTTTTGATGGTACAATGATGAATGTCACCGGAAGTGTAATAATAAAATAGGGAGCTTGTGAAGTAAATTACTCTGAAGAGGGAAAAAGGTAAGAAAAAAAAAAGAAAAAAATGTGCAACCATCTCTATCCATAAGCTGCTGTGATCTTGCTCTAGCCTCTAACCTCTAGTGTTATGCCATGATATAATTTCTTAACATGGCAGTGGAACCTTGTTTTTTATTTTATTTTTTTTCTATTCTTCGAAGATGGTAATTTATTTATTTATTTATTTTGAAAATGAATGTATAACTTGTTTAAGTTTATTATTTTTTGGGTTTTTGGGTGGTTCATTATCGAATGATTTGTAGCCTCAAATTTAGAAGATTTTAGGCCATCAAAAATTGACATCGGCAATATTTTCATCCTTTATCAATCAAAAGAGCCAACATCAGGGCCGACTTAAGACCATCTGAGGCCTTAGGCGAAAAGTTTAAATGAGCTATTTGGGATGCCTGCCACGTAATATTGACGTGAATCCATATATAATACAATCTAACAATATGACAATCACATTCACTACAAATATTTTTTTTTTCCTATAATAGAAATTAATCCAAATTAAAAATTTTGTGGCATTCTTAGAAAAAGCCCAGTTTAAATTAGGTTTATCAATAACTGCTAATAAACTACACAAGAAAATTCTCTTTGTTGAGAAATTAGGAAAGGTGCACATATTGATTCACTATTTAAGCTTTTTGGGCATTCTCTCTTAACATTGTATTCCTCTTAAACTAATATGTAAAGCAAGAAAATGCAAGGAAACGTGCATTTTTCGTTTTCTTGGTATGTGTGCCTGCTCAATTAGCTAGGATGTATCGACTGAAAAAAAAAAGAAGAAATTATATATAGTATTAAACGAATAAGGATAAATTTACATAGAAAACAAAATTATCAATTTTACAACTCTTTATATATGTTTATAAGGATTTTTTTTTTAAATTTACGAGGCCTGATTTTAAAACACGTCAAAACTAAAGTTTATCCATATATATAATACACTAAGAATCTAGAATCCACGTATCGGAGACGTGTGTATATATATATATATAAACATGAGAGGTTATTAATATATATGTACTAGATAGTAAAACGGAAAAGGGGGCCTTATCCTTAAAAAAAAAATAATTAAGAAAAGAAAGAGGGCTTGTTCGGTTCAACAGCCTTAGGCGACTGTATAACTCGCCATGCCCTTGAGCCGGTACCTGCCAATATTGGAGGGTGAAGTTGTTTTGCAAGAGCTATAAGATTTATTTTTTATGGATCTAAATTTTATCTCATTTACAGAACTTAAGTCACGAAAATAAAAAATAACGCAAGACAAAGCCCTGCATGATTTTAGCGGAAACAATGATTTGAATTTGTTGCTTACTATAATACTAGCATTAGGGGACGTGCCTCTTTTTTACATTAGATTTTTTTTTTTCAAGGAATTCATTCGAAGTTATTACCTCTGAATAAGAGTATTTTAAGGATTTTTTCCCATTTTATAGTTTTTTTTAAGTGCATAATTTCTCGCGCCAGATCGTCGCGAGAGGAGCTGTTGCATCATCTCTGTTGCGGAAGAAGTTGTCACATCGGATTTGTCACAGAAGAAGAGTGTTGGTCGATCTTCAGCATTGTCAGAGGTCATGAAAGAGCCAATCTCGCGTGAACCGCGAAGGAGCCTTGCGTCGATCTCCCTAAGCAAGCGACGTCAGAGTCTGCCGTCGGTGGGGCTTTTGAATCGCCAACATCTAATCACGATAGACCGAACAGGTATCTTTAGACACGGTGGTAGACGGTGATTGGAGTAGACAGAGGAGGGTTTTTTTATTTATTTATTTTTTTTAAATATTTAACAAATTTAATATTTTGTACAATTTTTAAATTATATTATATATAATGAATTACTTTCTAATTTTAATTATTTCTTAATTTGTACTAGTTTTATAAACCACTAATGTGTCTGTCAATTTAAAATGTTTATCTAGATTTTGTCCGTTGTGTATAAACTATAATGTGTCTTTCAATTTAAAATGTTTACCTAAATTTTGTCCGTTATGTACTTCATGAATATATATATAAAAAAAAAAAAAAACAGCCGAAACAACATAACAATTGAGGAAAAGTATTTTATGGATTTAAAAAGCATAAAAAAGATCCTTAAACAAAACGTCAAAGGTCATAAAAAGATATTGAGTTTTATGTTTTATAAATATTTTAAATATTTTTGAAAATTTTTTCTCAAGGAAAAAATATTTTTCAAAAGCTAGTTACAACTAAAGAAACTTTTATCTCTTTTTTTTTTTTTTTCATTTTTGTTCATAAAATATGCTAGGAATAAGATCTAAGTAAGTTTTTCAAATTAAAACGATATATTTTAGTTTCTAAAAATAAAGTAATAAATTGAACAATAATAAAAATTAAGGGCGGTTCTATTTGCACCACTCTTTTTAACTCTTTATAGCCTTTTTTAAATACACCCCTTGTAGATTTAAAATAATTAAATCTACTTATTGCACCTCTTATAGTTTTAAAACTACCCTTATGAATATTACTTTCTTTAACCTTATTTTTCTTTTCAAACCACCAATTTTTCATTATTTTAAAATTCTTATTTTTCTTCTCTTTCTTTTTTTTGAAGCTTTTTCATACATAAATAATTTTTTAAATTAAAAATTATATATATTCACTACAATTTATTAAAAAAATATTATATCTATTAATTATATATATTTTTAAAAATATATTATGTATTTATTATTACATCTGCTAATTGGTTAATATTACTCCTCCAATTCACTGTGCACAAAAGCAAATAATTCTCCTTGAATAAAAAAAACAAGTAATAAAAAAAAAGCAAATCAATTAAGTCCGTTTGTCGCCTAACCCCCCCTCCCCCTACTCATAACGAACTTATGGTCCTCTAATTCATAAAGTAGTATACTTTTTTTTCAAAAAAAAAAAAAAAAGAACATTTTTTTTATATTATCCTTTTAGAAATTAAATAATGTACACTAGAACCTCAAATCCCAAGCAAAACTTTTCAAACTTGGTATCATGGGTGTAATATTCAATGGAAGCGTCAACGGTGTGGAAATTGGTGAAGGAAAGAAACCAACTCCTCCTCGCCCCCCAGTCAAGAAAGTTGATTATTTATTGATAACTAATAGAGATAATGATGTTTATCATTTTAACAGAAAGTTAATTTTATTTAACTAAAACAAGCCTTACAATTATAAATTTTATATTTTATATATGTGTATATCAACTGAGAAATGGTACTACTAAGTGACAAAACTAAATGTCATTGTTTCACTTTTTTTAAACTAATTGTAATAAATAGTAGATTTTAAAAATATTTATAATAAATGACAATTATGATATAAATAATTTATTCACATTCTTATTGACAATGTAAATAATTATATTTTTATTTACCACTTTGCATAAATTATTTATATCGTAAATCTGTTTCCTATTGTATAATTATATCTATAATTATATAATTATAGTACACATTTATTATATCTATAATATAATAAATGTGAACTATAATTATATCTATTTTTGTATTTTTTTTTATACAAGGGGAGGGGGGATAGGAGGAGGGTAATACCACCACTATTAAGTGGGGTTTAGCGTGACTCGAACCCTCAACCTATGGTTGAGGTGGAGGGATTTACAACCAACTAAGTTGCCCTCACTCATTATGATTTTTGTATTTCAACCTTGGCTCACATTAATCAGTTCTTCTTCTACTTTAAATGTAAGGGTCAATATTTTCCATATGACTCATGTAATCTCTCACACCTCATGCTTCCAATGTTACTTGCTTTCTTTCTTTCTTTTTTTTATTAATATTATAAAGATTTTGTTACTTAAACCATTTTCACTTATTTTTTTATCATAACCTTATATAATAAACTTTAATATATAATTTTTATATATTTAAAAAGAAGTGCTAAACGATCCTTGTCAGTTGTCCCTTTCATTTTATCAAGAAAAGTTGACATGTAAGAAACCATTTTTCTACAACAACGTGCAACGTTAGCCTCTTTCTTTCTAATCCAACAAAGGATTTTTTTTTTCTTTTTTCTGTTGTTACTTACATACAATGAATCGCTGATCTTATAAACATTACACAATGAAAATTATTCAGTTTCTACAAAATATCCTTGCACATGCTACAACAAATTAGCCTTTTAATGACAATGCAAAGTCGTCACCTTATAGCGATGACATGTCGCCACTAATTCTTAGACGTGTCAAATAGGCCAGGTCATCCATCAGCCTACAATAGTGCAATGCACAGCCAGCCTAACCCTGCATTGTAGCGGGCAGGGCTACCATGGTACGCCTGATGGGCCAAGGCTAGGTATGATCCTGCAGGCCCATAGGGCTGGTATGGCCTTGGCGTACAAAGGGCCTAAGCCTTCCTAGACACGTCAAAAGCCCCTCAAGGTTGGCCCTTTAGGTGTTAAAAAACTCTATTTTGACCTCCTTGAGGTTTAAACCTCAAGCCTTTAAGAGAAATAAAAGTTTACCAATCACTAAGCTAGAGAGTTATTTGTGTGATTTTAATTTCTAACTATATTTATCATGTTTATACACATATTATTAGCCCAAGCATGACTACCCAAAAGGGGGTGAACTGGGTTTCAAAAACTTTTTCATAATTGCTGGAATTATCTAATTTAATTGTATAAGAAAAACAAACACTCAATAAAATAAATAGCGAATATAGGTAATATACACAAATTTAAGTGCTTACAAAATAAAAAAAGATTAAGGAAAAGAGGATACAAACGCTATTTGTAGTAGTTCAACAATATGCCCACATCCACTACTGTCGAGCAAAACTTGACTATATCTCTTCCACAATATAATGACCACCTTTTCAGCATGACCACTCCCTGTATAATATTAGTGACTTGTTCTATCTGAGGCTTACCACGACTCTTACAACATCAATTTTCTATGGAGATTGACAAACCAAATAACCCGAGGCTAATCATGTCCTTTCATAATCATCAATTTTCTATGAAGATTGACAAACCAAAAATCCCCAATTTCTAAGGCTTTGAAACCTATCACTCAAATGATGTTTTGACAATTTGGCTTACTCTCAAGATAAACTCTGCAAAGAATTGATGAATACAATGTGAGACTTAATTAAAAGAGTGTAAGCAACTTTCTAGATGGAATATAAATTATGTAAGATTAAGAGTGTGTGAGAATATGATGAAAACAATGTAAGAATACGTACAATTTATGCTTCTTTTACAAATTGTGAACACAATAAATGGAGTGGTATATAGTCTCCTTGTGCTCAAACAACTCTTTAAAATTTTGGCTTAAAATAATTGTTGCAAATGGAGTTCTAATGGTAAAAAAAAATAGCCATTACAGACTGATCGGCAGGCCCAAAAATGAGACCGACAGGCCGGTTTTCTTGACCAGTAGGCCGTTAGAGAGCATGAGAAAACATGCTCTCTGTGACTTTAACCGGTAGGATGAAATAGGGTTTCGAACAAGCCGAAAAGCACAACTGGTAAGCCAATTTTACTTATCATCTAAGAGCCAAAAAAGACTATATGCTCTCTGCTATAGTAACCAGCAAGAAAACTGCTATTTAAACACTTAAAAAAATCATTTTTCAAAAGATTAATAATGCATTATCATTTTTAAAAATTAGATTAAAAATGTTTATGCAATAAAAACATGCAAATTTTTGAATCTTTATGAAGCAAGTGTGTGTGATTTGAGCTTGCAAAATTCATACTATCTAAAAAGCATTTCACAATTACGTGGAAGACTTAAAAATAAAACGTCTAAGCTTGAGTCTTCAATGTCTTTTTATTCTTCTTCTTCATAATCTCCATTGCTTCCAATAATTGATCCATCTTGAGATTTGAAATGCTCGATATAATTTGCTACAATTTTAGGCTCAACAATACTGAAGAAATTCATCATCCATTTTACATAATATAAATAAAAATTGTTTTGTTATCATCAAAACCAAATTAAAATAACTTAATGAAACCTTGGAGCCAACATATATTAAAAAAGTTAAATGTAAACTTGCTTTAATCACATATTGAACAAAATACAAATTTCTATTTTTCAATACTTTCTATAAAAAAATTTAGTAGTCTCATGATTTTATAATTATTAAATTTTTTATTAAAAATTATTTTAAACATAAATAAAAAATTTAAAATTTTAAAATTAAAAATTACAGGGCCGACCCTATTAGGCCCTATAGGGCCTAGGCTTGGGACCGGCACGGCCTTTCAAGGGCTAGGGTCTGGGCTAAGGCTAGGCTTGAGGTTTTCCCCTCAAGCATGACCCAAGCTTGTTATGGGTCTAAAATCACCGACAGGGCCTTTTTGATACCTCTACTAATGCTGTTTTGCCCTTTCAATTAATTCTATATTTTTAATTTGTCTTTAATTTCATTGAAACCTTGTAGCAACGATATGACATTGTTGATTTTATAATTTTAGGTATGACTTATCCCTAAATAGAGTGAAGATTCTTGCAGGAAATAAGCTTTAGGCGATGAAATTTTCATCATTGAAGACTGTTGCAATGGATGTTGTGGCATTTTTGCAACATCATGCCATTTTGTTTTGTTATTCTTTAGTGATGATGTCTTTATTCACTAAAATTTTTTAAATTTAAAATCGACCCAAACTTGAAGCAGCTAATTTGGGTATTTCTTTTTAGAGATTTTTGAAAAGGATTTAGTTGTCATTGCCAAATCTATTTAAGAATGTTCCAATTTATTATTTAAAAAACACCAGGCCTGTTGTTTCACTATTCAAATCATAATTTAAACTTTTTTGTTACAGTTTTTTTGTCTCACATAAAATTAAATTTCTATTCAAATTATATATCCAAATCAATGTACCAAATGGATTATTAATCATCATTTTGATCTATACAACGATGATGTTAAGTTCTTTACCAATAACAAATGATCAATATATGAGATCTTAGTTTTTTCTTGCTTTGTCTTCCTCAAATTCCCCAGCTCTCTCTGCCCATATGATGTTAGGAAAACTTGCTATGAGCTAAGCAAAATACAGAGAACGAAAATTAATGAATGAAAAATAAAAGCAAAAATCACACCAAGGATTTTTATACAGGTCCACCAATTTCTCTACGTCTTGTTTTTACCACTGTAGATCCCACTAACTTGTTAAAGAAATTTGTTACAGAGAAATCAGTCAATCACTCTTGTGTTTCTCTCATGCTCAAAGGATATTTCCTAGACTCACACTCTTAATTATCTCTCAGACAATTCATCTACCCAAGTCTCCGTAACATTAGGTATTTATAGTGTACAAGAAAAAGGAGAAAAAACCCTTAAAAACCTCAAAAAACTGACATTATCACGTAAGCACGTGACCAGCGCAGCAGCGCTGCCTCCTTTGGCACAACAGCATTAGGCGTAACTTTTTCTAGAGTATTGCGGTGCCGACCTTTTGCCTTCTAGTGCAATGTTTGAGATCCCGTGCTGCAACGCCCTTGGCCAAGGCGCGGCGCCCACACCTGTAATTTTTTTCTCCAATCTTGCTTCTTCCAAAGCTTTGACCAAACTTTGTTTTGATTAGGCTCCACATCTTTAATAATCTCCCATTTAGAGACTAATCCATCTTCAATGTCTCCACTGCAATGGTAAACACTTCTAAATCCTTAGAGAGAAGTCCAATTGCAGTTACGTACAACTTTAGTTTCTTGATCAGATGTGATTCTGACTTTCAAGAATCTTCTCTAGCACCAACACTCCATCCTCCAAGGCCGATCTAATAAACTGATATCTCACTTGTATATGTTAGTCCTAGCATGATAAATAATGCTATGACTATCACAATGCAACATGCTCTTCTCTTGTTTGTGATCTAGCTCCTCCATGAAAGATTATAACCATATCAACTCCTTGCTTGGTTTGGCCAATGCTACATACTCTGCCGTAATGGAAAGAGTGACTATCTTTTGAAGCTTCAAAATCCAAATAATTGTCATACCACCCAATGTATAAACAAACTAATAATGCTCTCTCTACCTTCAACATCATCAGCCATGTCAGCATCCACATAACCTTATAGTCCTAAATCAAACTTCCTAAAACTTAAGGCTAAACCTGTAGAATCTCTTAAATGCTTGAGAATCCACTTCACTGCTTTATGATGTTGCTTGCCTGAATTACTCGTATACCTACTTATAATTGTTGGAATTAAATATGAAAAGGTAGCGGAATGAACGGATCGTTGACAAACAAAAATTTTCTGAAAACTTTGTTTATCGAGAATGGATATGTAATTTTAATTAATAATAGAAAGCTTTAAGAATTTTTATAAACTTTTTGAAGACTATTAGGGTATCCTAGCTTTCCTCTTTGACACCACGATCTTTCAAGCTAGCCCTCCACACAACTAGAAAGATGAGTGGGTGTCAAACTGCAAGAATGAATTAGCCTCACACTTTTCTGGATTGACTATGTACTCAACACATGAGATAGCATACCTTTTTTTTCTAGAGAAGAACTCTCAGTTTTTCTCTCTGAGAATTCTACAAAAGTTATGTGAAAAAGATTGATTTGAGATAACTGTTATTTCGACCTTTTTAAATCCAAGCAATTAGTTATTTTTTAATTAATTTTAATTTATTTTAAATATGAAATAATTACCATATCAAATATATGGGGAAGGGATATACTCTACATGATCCTTACCTTTTTTTATTTTTAATCAAATCACGTTATATGATTCTTTAAATTATATATACATATATAGATATATAAAACATACCTTTACGCAAATGTAAACGTAAACATTTTTTTTAAGTTAACATTTACTCCTTTATATATATATAATATATATAAGTTTATATGTTTAAAAAAAACATAAATGATTACATAATATATATTTTAATATATAATAAATCTTATATATATATTAAAATTCAAAAATAAATCATATTTATTTAATAATAGATTTAAAATAAATTAATTAACTAATGTTCAGTTAAATATGACAACATTTATCACATTATATTATGTGTCACAAAGAACATTTTTGTATCACATTAATATTTTAAGTGTGAAATAATTAATTCAGAATTCAATAATTTCAAATTAAATATATATAATTCATTTTATGCATTAAATCTAATATAGTGTTATAGAGATGACATTGGTGACCTATGGACCTATAACTCAAGCTCCAATAAATTTGACAATTAATTAAACTCTTTAATTAATGTGTTAAATTTATTAGTTTCAGTGTTACCTCACTAAAAACTTGAAACTAAACTCTTGAGATTATAATGAGAATTACTTAAAGAAAATTAGCAAGTAATCAGTGATATAATCATTACATATAAGTCAGTCATCCATAAATCGTTCATAATAAGAATTAGGTTTAATTTTCGTTTACCTCTCTTATTACATCTTTATTCTTAAGTTCCAATAATCTTTTAATGAATAGTTAATTCATAATCTTATTATGTACTAGCACTTTACTGTTCAAACCTCGAATCACAACTCAAGAGAACTATTTTTCTAACTTCCATAAGGAAGGAATGGATTCCATATCTATATAATATTATTCCCAGCCATTTATTACATTATATTTCGAAGATGCTAAGTTACAATCTGTGTTTAGACAAATCTTACTGTGCAAGTCAAAAAGCATAATGTCATAAATAGGAGTCTAACAAATACTTAGGATTAAGAATGTCAAATATATGATCATCATAGTGATAAATTTGAATACTTTATTTGTTACGGATGATTATTAGAGATTCATAATTTATCTAGCTTAGTCCTATATAATCTCATTATATAAAGTACCTTCAATCCAATGTTTCTATATTAATAGCATGGATTAGACTACTTCATACTAAATGAGATTGGACTGTACTTGTAATATTTAATTAAAGATCCCAAACTTTAATTAATTATTACAGACTATTTAGATTATTATCCCTAAGCATATAACACTTATATGCTAAATTTATAGTTACATAAATAATCATGAAATTTTTTGATGTTTATAAATATATTCATAATACATATAAACAACCAAAATAATTATAAATGTCACTTTATTTATTTATTAATAATATGTACAATGTCATAGCTTATAGGGCACCAAACCCAACAATCTCCCACTTGTCCTAAAGTTGGTGAGACATGTCTCTAAGACCCAAACCTTCCAAATGTCCCTCGAAGCTCTTTGTGGGTAACGTCTTAGTGAAAGGGTCGGCAAAGTTGTTATCTGAGGCTCTCTTCACAACTTCTACATCACCTTGATGTACTATCTCCCTGATTAAATGATATTTTCGCTCTATATGCTTTTCTCTTTTGTGGCTTTTGGGTTCTCTTGAATTTGCCACTACACCATTATTATCACAATACAGTGTGAGTGGTTTATCCATACCTGGAATGACTTTTAGATCATTTAAGAACTTACGGAGCCAAACAGCTTCTTTAGCTGCTTCACAAACAGCCGCATATTTATCTTCTATAGTCGAATCAACAATACATGATTGTTTAATGCTTCTCCAAACTATGGCTCCACCACCAAAAGTAAACACTGATCCAGACATAGATTTACATGTGTCTTTGTCTAATTGAAAATCAGAATCAGTGTATTTAGTAGGAATCAAATTCTCACCAAAATATGCTACCATATAGTTTCTTGTTCTCCAGAGCTACTTGAGAATACGTTTAATCACCACTCAGTGATCTAATCCTGGGTTAGATTGATACCGACTGACTATACCCACCGCATAACAAATGTCAAGTCTTGTATACAACATGGCATACATTACACTTTCCACTATAGATGCATAGGGTACCCATCTCATGTTTTCTTCCTTTTGAGGTGTCTTAGGACACTACTCTTTTGAAAGATAAACTCCATGACGTGTAGGTAAATTACCTTTCTTGGAGTTTTGTATCAAAAATCTGACAAGTATCTTATCAATGTACGTGCTTGAGACAGCGCCAACAGTTTGTTCTTGCGATCTTTTATGAGTTGGATTCCAAGAACATAACTTGCCTCTCCCAAATCTTTCATTTGGAATTGGTTGGCGAGCCATTTCTTTACATTAGATAATGTACTTACATTATTCCCAATGAGTGGGATATCATCTACATAAAGAACTAAGAAGACCACCTTTTTATCTTTGATGTATTTGTATACACAAGGTTCATCAATATTTTGATCGAAACCATAAGACTTTATTGCCTCATTAAATCTCAAGTTCCAAGATCTTGAAGCTTGCTTAAGTCCATAGATGAACCTTTGCAACTTGTAAACTTTTTGCTCTTGACCTTTGAGCACAAACCTTTCTAGTTGCACCGTATAGATGCTTTCCTTAAGATAGCCATTCAAAAAGGTAGTCTTGATATCCATTTGCCATATCTCGTAATCAAGACACGCAGCAATAGATAAAAGAATTTGAGCGGATTTAAGCATAACTACAGGCGAGAAAATTTCTTTATAGTCAACTCCCTTCTTTTGGGTATAACCCTTTGCCTCAAGCCTAGCTTTGAAAGTCTCAACTTTTCCATCCACTCCTCTTTTCTTCTTGTAGATCCATTTACATCCTATGGGTTTTATCCCTTCAAGCAAGTCTATAAGTTCCTAAACTGAATTGGAGTACATGGACTCTATTTTAAGGTTCATAGCCTCCAGCCATTTCTCATTTTTAGAATCTTCCATTGCATGACAATATGTCAATGGATCATCCTCACGATTATTAGAGATAGCAACATGTGCTTCTCCAATTTCCTTGTAGCAATTAGGTGGTCTCACAACCCTCCCACTACGTCGCGGTAGTATGACATCCTGATCTAGAGATGTGGTCTCCTCATTTTTTCCTTTGACAATAGTTTTCAGTTGCAGTCTAATCTAATCAGAAAGTAACTCTTCAAGTACAACTTTGCTATGAGGTTTATAGTTTGTCATATAATCATTCTCGAGAAAAGTGGCATGTTTTGATACAAATACCTTCTTTTCTTGTGGACTATAAAACAAACCTCCTCTTATTCCCTTTGGGTATCCTACAAATAAGTATACTTCATAAAGTAGTTCTAGCTTCCTGGTCTTTCCTTTCAGCACATATGCTGGACACCCCCATATATAGATATGTTACATACTAGGTTTGCAACCATTCCATAACTCTAAAGGTGTTTTTGGAATAGACTTAGATGGAATTATGTTTAGAAGATACACTGCAGTTTGTAGTGCATATCCCCAAAATGAAGTGGGTAATGGTGAGTAGTTGAGCATAGATCTCACCTTATCAAGCAATGTCCGATTTCTTCTCTTAGCAACACTATTCTATTGTGGTGTTCCAGGTGAGATGAGTTATGATAGAATACCATGTTCTATCAAATAGTCCTTGAGCTTAGTATCAAGGTATTCCCCTCCTTAATCAGATTAAAGAGTCTTCACTGACCTTCCTAATTGCTATTCAGCTTTTGCTTGGAATTCTTTAAACTTTCCAAAAGTTTCATATTTCCTTTGCATTAAGTACATGTATCCATACCTCGAATAATCATCAATAAATGTGGCAAAATATTCGTAACCACCATGTACTTATGCATTCAATGGACAACAGATGTCTGAAGTATTAGCTCAAGTGGTTCCTTGGCCCTTTCGTCTTTTGTAGAGAAAATCCTTTTAGTCATTTTACCGTCAAGACAAGATTCACAAACTAGTAAAGAACTAACTTTTAGTTCTCTTAAAGGACCAACTTTTACTAGTATGTTAATCCTATCAAGGTTAACATGACCTAATCTAAAGTCCCATAGGTAAGTTTCATTATCAAAAGAAACCTTTTGCTTCTTGGGTTTTGGTTGTTCAACCTTGAACATTTCGGTATTGAGCAGTGATTTTTCGTTGGGCCTTAAAGTATAAAGCCTATTTTTCAGATGTGTTGAGCAAATATCCAAACCACTTCTAGAAATATTAACATAAGTATTATTGAAAGAAACATTAAACATTTGTTCAAACAACCTGTAAACAGAAATCAAATTTCTACGAAAACTAGGAATGTAATAAACATTATCTAAAATTAAAAATTTACTTCTAAAATAAAGTTTAACGACTCCCACTGCTCTTACTGAAACAACCATTCCTATTCCCACTCTCATTGTTTGCTCCCCGTCGGCAAGCTCTCTTGAAGAACTAAGCATCTATAAAGAAGAACAGACATCGTTAGTTGCCCTTGAATCAATTATCCAAGGTGAAGTATCATCTTCAACTAAACAAGCTTCTAAAACGAGTAAATCTGATTTACCGTTGTTCTTCTTTTCTTTGAGCTCCTGAAAATACTTCTTGCAGTTTCTTTTCTAGTGCCCAACTATGCTGCAGTGGAAACATTTTCCTTTCGGCTTCTTTTGCTTTGAGCTCTTTTTGTTGTTGTTGCTTTTGTTCTTCTTAGGTTGCCCTCCATTCTTGGACTTACCATTTTCTTCAGTCCTCTTCCTGTTCCTATTCTTTTGAGCAGAAAAGGAGGGTTGAGCTTCTGCAACATTTCTCTCACCTTCTTTAGTCTTTTCTTTTGAAATAGACTCAAAGGTTTGCAGCTCATTAAACAACTCAGTCATGTTATATTTCATCTTGTTCATGAAATAGTTCTTCTTGAACTGAAGGAACATAGGGGAGAAAGTTTCTAAAACCATCCCCACCTGAGTGGCTTCATCTATCACCGTCCTGTTTACCTCGGCCTCATGGAGATAGTTAACTATGCTAAGAACATGTTCTATGACAGAGATCCCTGCCTTCATGTTGGCATTCATTATAGCCTTACCGGCTTCATGACGTGCCTTTTCAAAAGGTTTGCCAAACATGTCTTGCAAAAACTACATTGTCTCATAAGTAGTCTCCATGCTTTTGTACTTCATCCTAAGCACATCAGACATGCCAGCCAAAAAGAAGTAGCAGGCCTTGTTGTTTGCCTCGATCCAACGAGCATATACTTCTCATACATTACGAGAGGCATTGGCAGCAGGCGGTGGAAGACATTCGTCCGTCAGGACAAACTTGTAATTCTCGCAAATTAGTACATTATTCATGTTACTCTTCCATTTGAAAAAAAATTATCTCCAGTTAATTTTTCATTTGAGAGAATAGCGATTATTGGATTAGATATTGTTACTGTAATAAATAAATAAAATGACATAAATTAAATGGTTGCATAAACATCATAAACATATGTTTTGGAATAGTAAACGTGGTGCATGATGCATATGGAAAAAACACAAAAATTATTTTATTAATTCCACGATTATTCAATTTTAATAAATAAAGTGCTGCCGTAGGGTAGGTTAAATTATTTATGAATTGATTTGAGACATTCTCAATTAATAAATATATTCAAAATATCTTATATTTTCTATATTTTTTAATAACTACTTATTTTGGTCAAGATATAATTAACAATTTACTTATATCTTTATGAGTGTAACCCATTATTTCAGATTTTAACAAGTTAACTCAAAATTATCGTTGTAGGGTATGTCAATTTTGAAATACATTATAAAATCCTATCTCTTAAAAGCCAACCTCGTTATTGATTTAAATGGACACCCTTCATAGAGAGGACGAAATCAAAGCGTCCCGAGACACCACTTAAATCTTACGGTGTTGTGCTAATAGTAGAGACCTTAGGTTATATTGTTATATTACCTTCTCTCACTCATTATTTTAAAAAGATGTGTTTTATCTTATAAAACATCCTATTTTCATAGTTCTAGTAAATAAAAATAATTTTTAATTACTAGGTTATATTTTGTGTTAATAGAATCTCATCCTATTTACACTTAAATAAATTACCAGATTTTCTAAAAATCTAAATTTATCATGAATTGTCTAAGCTACCCAATATTAAACAATTTAAAATTAAATAACTTAGAATTAATGTGAATTTTACCAAGTTTTAACTATTAAAACTAAATTCATATTATTTGGTTGATTAATAAATTAAAATTCTATAAAACCAACCCAATTAATTTTAATCTCATTAAATTAATTCTAACACATATTAAATCATTTTATAAACAACTTTATAAAAAAAATGAAATAATATGCAAGTGTATGCATGTCATGTTACAATAACTATAAGTGGACACTTTTCTAGATGACATGTTATAATGCATGAACTTGTTATCACAAATATCATAACATAAAATAATATCATGAAAATAAATAATGGATTTTTGACTGGGTCCTTTTGGATAATTAAATTATAACCCATAAAAACCAAGATAAAAAAATTACAGGGGTCTTCTTGTAATTATATATAATTCTCAGCTCCATTGTTGTAGTCTTCACCAGGTGGGTTTCAGTACAAAAACTGCTGGGTTACCTTCTAAAATTTGTTAGGCCCAAGTATAAAATAAAGGCCAGTAATCCATTTGGTTAGTAGAGGTAACCAAATCTTCATCATCTTCTTCCTCAATAACAACATGTAGCCGCCTTTTGGAAATAACCCTTTTTTTTTTAATTTAAGTTGCACGTCAGAGTGCATTAAAGAGGCACAATAATAAGAAGTGAACTTTTTAACTTTTAAAGAAGCCCACATGCAGGACTTTTTAACCTTTTTTTTTTTAAACTTCCTTCAAAATTCTGTAATTTGTAGTTCTTTATTCATGTGCATGTAATTCACAATTCAACTTTTGAACTTGGCCCATGTTCAGGTAAATGGTATGGAGAAGAAGGAAGGAAAAAACATTATAACAATAAATTACAAAAAAACCTATGCCCTTTTATGGGCTTACACACATTTGATATAATCAAAATGAAAATAAAATTACTAATCCAAAAGGATCATATAATTAACGATAAAAAATACTAATCCAAAAGGACCATATAATTAACGACTAAAAATCTAGTCATAAAATATACTAATTCATCACATGAATAAAAATTACAAAAATACAAAGTGCCCACAAACATACATCAAAAGCATAAAATTATCAATATAAAGTAATGTTAATTAAAGTTATATATGCTATAACCCGCTCTGATGCCATTTGTTGGAATTTAATATAAAAAGGAAGTAGAAGGAATGGATCATTGACAAACAAAAATTTTCTTAAAACTTTGATCATCGGGAATAGATATATAATGTTAATTAATAACAGAAAGTTTTGAGAATTTTTACAAACATTTTGAAGACTATCAGGGTATCTTAGCTTTCCTCTTTAGCATCACGATCTTTAAAGCCAGGCCTTCACACCAATGAAAAGACGAGTAGACATCAAACTGCAAGAATGAATTAACCTCTGTTAACGCCCAAAATGTGTTTCTTTAAACAGTGGACGTTTGTAGTATAGAAAAGTTGTCGTATCCACAGGGCGATGAAAATTTGTACCTTGACAAATTGATAAAAAT
The DNA here is from genome assembly GCA_025403435.1 of Artocarpus heterophyllus. Lineage (NCBI taxonomy): Eukaryota > Viridiplantae > Streptophyta > Magnoliopsida > Rosales > Moraceae > Artocarpus > Artocarpus heterophyllus. The sequence continues at coordinate 19,857,496 of CM046334.1, forward strand.
AAACGTTCAAAAAGACAAGCACTTTTTCAAAGCAAAGTTTAAAAGTAAAAGAAATATTTTTTTGGTTTTTATTTTATTTAATTCAAAATTTAAAGCATAAAATTAGAATGATGAAGCTTTGAGAATCCCTTGTATGTTTTGCAACTGATATGAAATTTTAACTTTAATTAATAATTATCTAAAACATTTGATTTATTATATCTTATCTCATTGATTGCAAGCACATTTTACTAATTATATAGGTCAACCTAAATCGACAATATAGCAAGCCATAATGCAGTAAGGGTCTTCCTATAAACACTAGCAAAATAATTATTGGTGCACTAATTATGAAAATTATAACAACTGTCACTCAATTATAATTAACATAATTTTAAGAAAGAAAAAATAATAACAAATCAAAATTAATATATTTTTATGGAATAAATTATTGCGTTAACTTCGGCAGCATTTCGTCTTATGAAATATCTAGAATTGACAATATAACAAGTCATACTGCAGTAAAAGACATTCCATAAAATTAAGCATTATTTTATTATTATCAATATTAACTATGCAACACAATTAAATTACATAAAGAAAGCATGACTGAATTTATGTAAAAATTGACAGCATAACAACATCAACAATTATTGAAAACAAAAAGATATAATTTATTCCAAAAATATAAGTATTATCACACAGATATAGAGTTAAGATCCATACCAAAATACTATGCATACAAGATCATCTCTCTGCCTCACCAGACACTCTACTCTAATTTAAGCATTATTTTATTATTATTTTTTACCTAAGAAGATACTGCTGAGTCTAACTCAGCAGTAATGAAAAGAAGGAGAAATAGGGCCAAAGGCCCGAAGGTATATATTTGAATTGAGGCAAATGCCTCAGTATTTATAGGCATTGAGGGTTACTATTGAGGGATGCTTTCAATTATTGACACTATTTAAGCGTTGAAAAATGGATCCAAATTTCCCTCTCTTTTTCTTCGCGCTGGGCGTTCATCAATGCGTGAGAATCTTGCTGAGATTCTGTGCTATTCGGCAGTTGGGGGCACGGCTATGGGACCATCTGGACGATTGAAGACGTGATCCGACGGTCTGAAGACACGCGTAAAAATAGGTCTAGGTGGGGCCGCGTGGCCAAGAGAGAAGACCATCGGATCAGTCTTGGTCATCCAATCCAATGGCCGAGAGAACGGTTACACGTGGAGATGACCGCATGCAGCTTTGTCGACGCGTGTGGCACACTCGCCAGTCGCAAAACGACACGTGGAATGCACTACTGCAATCGGGTGACGCAATGGATGACGCTTTGACACGCGTCCCTACTCTGGACGGTTGAGATCGTTTGGGCAGCTCATCCAAGGGCCAAAAAATTGCCACATGTCCCATTAATTTCAAATTCAAATTTTGTTTATTTTCGTGATGCATTTGATGTTCGATTTTGTCCGTTTTGATGTCTTTTTGCTATGTTTTTCCTCCAGATTTCAAATCTAAAAATCACAAACACACTAAAGTTAATTATTTTACAAACATAATATTTACAAAAATATTAAAAAATATTTATTTTATATTAAAATACACAAAAATAAAATAAAAACTCCTAAAATTTTCAATCTATTACGGTTTAGCATAGATATAATTTTTATGACTTGGAAATATTTTTACAAATTACTAAAAATATAGTAAAATATATTTACAAAATTAAAACACACTATCAAACACTCTAAAACTCAAAATAAAATAACCGTATTACTTTTACGGTTTTAACTATTTACAGACTAGATACATATTTAACACACCAAAATGACTCTAAAAATTACTAACAATTCTATTAAACATAAAAACACACTAAAAACACATTTTTAAACATATTTACATACTAAGACACAAAAATACTTATTAACACAAAATTGCTATTAATTAGAGGATTTAATGAGAAATAAAAGCATAAATAAATAATTTAAGCCTTAGAAAATATACACTTTTATAGTCTCATTAATCTCACACTTTTCTGGATCTACTATGTACTCAACATATGAGATAACAGACCTTTTTTTTTTCCAGAGAAGAACTCCTAGTTTTTCTCTTGAGTATTTTTGCAAAAGTTACTTGAAAAAGATTGATTTGAGATAACTGTTATCTCTATCTTTTTATATCTAAGCAATTAGTTATTTTTTAATAAATTTTAATTTATTTTAAATATGAAATAACCACTATATCATATATATGGGGAAGGGATATACTCTACATGATCCTTACCTCTCTTTTTTTAATCAAATCATGTTATTTGATTCTTTAAATTATATATATATATATATATGTATATATATAAAGCAAACATTTATGTAAATATAAATATAAATGTTTTTTTTAAATGTAAATGTTAACAACTTTTTAAAATTAACATTTACTCCTTTATATATATAATATATATATATATATATAAGTTTCTATGTTAAAAAAAACCTAAACGATTACATAATATACACATATTAATATATAATAAAATCTTATGTATATATTAAAATTCAAAAATAAATTACATTTATTTAAGAATAGATTTTAAATAAATAATTAACTAATGTTTAGTTAAACGTGACCATATTTATCATATTATATTATGTGTCACAGAGAACATTTTCTATATCGCATTAATATCTTAAGTGTGAAATAATTAATTCAGAATTTAATAATTCTAAATTAAACATGTATAATTTATTCTATGCATTAAATCCAATATAGTATTATAGAGGTGGTATTGGGGGCTTATGGACCTATAACTCAAGCTTCAATAAATTTAAAAATTAATCAAACTCTTTAATTAATGTGCCAAATTTATTAGTTTCAGTGTTACTCCACTAAAAACCTAAAACTGAACTCTTGAGATTATAGTGAGAATTACTTAAAAAAATTAGCAAGTAGTCCATTGATACAATCATTACATATAAATCAGTCCTCCATAAATAGTTCATAATAAGAGCTAAATTTAATCTTCATTTACCTCTCTTATTACATCTTTATTCTTGAGTTCCAATAATTCTCTAATGAACAGTTAATTCATAATCTTATTATAAACGAGCGCTCTACTGTTCAAACCTCGAATCATCACTCAAGATAACTATTTTTCTAACTTCTATAAGAAAGGAATAGATTTTATATCTGTATAATATTATTCCCAGCTATTTATTAAATTATGTTTCCAAGATGCTAAGTTATGATTTGTGTTTAGACAAATCTTACTATACAAGTCAAAAAACATAATGTCATAAATAGGAGTCTAATAAATTTCAAGATTAAGACTGTCAAATAAATGATCATCATAGTGATAAATTTGAATACTTTATTTGTAATAGATAATTATTAGAGATTCAAAATTTATCTGGCCCAGTCCTATATAATGTCATTATATAAAGTATCTTTAATCCAATGTCTCTACATTAATAATCCTAATTAGACTATTTCATACTAAATGAGATTGGACCATACTTGTAATATTTAATTAAAGATCTCAAACTTTATTTAATTATTACGGACTATTTAGATTATTATCTATAAATTTTATCCCTAAGTATATAACACTTATATGCTAAATTTATAGTTACATAAATAATCATGGAATTTTCATGATGTTTATAAATGTATTCATAATATATATAAGGAACCAAAATAATTATAAATGTCATTTTATTTATTTATTAACAATATGTACAATGTCACAGCTTATAGGGCACCAAACCCAACGATAATTCCCATTGCATATGCAATGTTTAGTCTTGTGAATACCATAGCGTGCATGAGACTGCCTATAGCGGGAGCATAAGGCACCTTAGCCATAGGGGCTCACTCCTACTCCAAAGATGGTGATTGTTCCATTTACAACTTGAAGTGACTAGTTAAAAGGAGTACTCACTGGTTTTGCGTTCTCTATGTTGAACATTTTCAACATCTTTTGCATATATTCTTCATATGACAGTTTTAGGACATCAGTATCCCTTGTAATCCTTATTCCTAGGATTTGTTTTACAGTATCTAAATCTTTCATTACTGTAGCAACCACCCCTAGGCTGAAAGGAGGAGAAGCTGCCACACCTTTTCATTCGTTGTTCATGTGAGCATACTATATGACAGGCCAGTTCGACCTTGTGTGACTAAAACAAAACTATGGGAAAAATAATCATGTCTTAACTCAACCTTAGTGTAAAATATATCATATCATTAGCAGCATAATGTTAAGATTACAATTCTTATACAAAAGCTAAAAATCCCATAAAATCGTTTTAGGCATCAATTCTTAATTTTCTAGTCACATCAAAGAAACACTAGAAATAAATATAGCATTTTAGACTCATCATGGGACCTTGGACCATTCTTGCTTAGTCATTTAAATCCTTAGCTTTAAAGTTCACTTGCATCACAGGAACTACATAAACACATGGCTTAGTAAGTAAACCACGGTAGTTCCACATAAAAACATACTTTTCATAAACATTGCTTTTAGGGCCCGTAGCATAACGTTAATCTCAAGCCGTCAGAATCCATAACATACATACATAGATGGTCCCTATCTTGGAACTTGCTTCCTCAAGGATTCGACCATAGAACATAGATAAAATGGTGGTTCATGACAACAAGAGACTTCACATCATACTCATGAAAATCATAAAAACATCATTAAACATATTCATCATTGAAACATGCCTAACTTTAAAACATGCTTTAAAACATACTACCATTCAAGTGATGCTGTTGATGCTTACTGGAGTTTCACTATGGATCAACACCACATGTAGTTGTGCATGGTGCTTAGCTCTTCCCTGTTCATCTTTGCCTAATTGGGTAAACCTACAACAAGAGAAGGAACACTTCAGAGGCAAGACAAGGACAGGTCAGCCAATAGACAAGGGCTCTTTGATGCTTAAGGCAGGAGTTGCTCGACAGAGAACGGGAACTTGTTAGGTGGGAAGGAACATGTATGTCCTGGATGCAATAAATGCACCCTATTTATAGGCTGCCATTTGGAGCAGGTGTTAGGTGGGTTTTGCCCATGACCCCAGTGTCAGATCAAGGCATGTCAAGTGGTAGAGGACAAGTGTCGTTCCCTCTGTCGGTGGATCGTTTTCCATCCGACAGTGAGTTGTCCGCCATCTGTTGGCCAATAATGACGAGTAGCAGTCCACTTACAAGTAAGAAGAATCCAACCCAAGCTGGTGCTTGATCCGAGGTGGCGACCGATCACGGTGCGACCCAAGTGACCTTGAAAAGCACCTCGGACAAACAATCCAAGCCAATTGGGATCAGTTATCAATTTACCGTGACTTTGTCAAGCTCATTAGCCGACCACTCGGAGTAAGGCTCCTCGACGATGGCACCGAGCTCACCCTCAACAGTAGTCCCCAGTTCACCTAGTCAATGCTCATCTGAGTGGACTATGCCGAGTGGGTGAGGTCGGCTCAAGATAGAGGTCTAAAAATGTTCCGAGTAAGTACGAGATGAAAGGTCATGCGATGATGCTCGAAGGGACATGTGTTGCGACGCGATTGGGTATTTTCCTGTCAAGCGTAATTATTATGCCTCTTCATTTTCTGCACCCGAGTTTTGTGCCTAAAATAGCTATAAATAGGGCTTTTCTTCCTATCATTTTCACATGCAATCAAGCCCAGGCTTTGCTACCCTTGAGTTTTAGCTGTCGAGCCATAGGTCATAACCCGAGAACTCTTCATTCCCAAGCTTCCATGACTCGATCAGGTAATTTCCTAAGGAGTACAAGAAAATGAGCGACTTATCAGACTCCCAAAATTTAAACATCTCTTGGTCAGATAATAGCATTGAGACTGAGGAGTTGACCTCCGTGGAGGTCGATATTGAAGGATTATCCCCGAAATAGGATGGAGTATGCCGGTTGGCTGAGATATTGCTGGTCGATGTGGGGACGGTACCTGAGCAGGAGTTCCTCGACTTGATGTATGGGGAGCACCCGATGAGATTGTGTAGGAGGGAGGATCCCTACATTAGGGCGGCCTCTGTCGGCACGTCTCGAGTTACAGCCCAGGAGCGGGCTGAGCTAGAGGTAGTCGTCGATATACCAAGCACCTCTGGGTGAGACTCCAGATCCCCTGTCTAGGTTGTGGATAGGGTTACCGTCGAGATCTCAGACGAGGAGGCAGCGGTTGAAGAGGAAGCGGTCGAAGAAGCAGAGCCGAAGCTGAGCATTGTTAAAGAGGACAAGAGAGTCATTGTCACTCAGATTAGGGGAGTGACCGCTTATCGCATAACCCGGCCTGGGCAAACATCTACAGCGGCCTACACCAGCGCGATAACAGCATCCCGACTCGAGGATCTGCTTACCGAGTTTAACATCCAAACGACATCATCCTCATCACGCCCGAGGAGAATGATTCACCCCTGACTCCGCCCCAGGGGTGTATCACATTATACGTGGAGTTTTTTAGGGCCAGGCTGCGCCTGTCGTTCCATCCGTTCCTTCACTAGGCACTTAACAAACTAAATGTGTTCCTGGTCCAGCTTAACCCAAACAGCTACAGGTCACTGATCGGGATGTACATTTTATAGAGGTACCATCACGCTACCGAGATTTGTGGGAGGCATTTAAACAAGTTTAAAAGGCGAAGAAGCTTCTCCGACCTTTCGCCTGGTATTACGTCATCGGCTTTAGGAAAGACTTCATTTTGGGCAACCTTGACTCAGACAAGCTCTGGAAGTTCAAGTGGTTCTACGTCTGGGGGAATTATCTAGCCCAAGTCAGTGAGGGCGTCCTTATAGATCAGCGTGTCCTGAGGATGTTTGAGCAAGGGCACGTGTGGTGTAAGAGGCCGTGGGCACCGAGCCACATCATCAAGTCAGTCGAAGACCTATTCAATAGGCCAAAACCGATGAGACAACAGTTGTTTCTACTCAGGAAAGAGACCTTCTCCCGTTACGGCTGATTCAAAAAACCCAGTAGAATCAATCCCTCATCCAACATTCAACCTGCCTGGTCGGCCTAGCAAGTGACAGTCGCAAGGTCGAGCGCCACAGACATCCTAAGGCTAAGCACTTCCAAGTCTAGGTGGCCAACGAGGGAGCTATCATCTTTCAAAACCGAGGACTCATCGAGTGGTTCCTTCGACGCAGGGCCACCCGTAGCAGACGAGGACCTCATGGATATGATCAGGCTCCTGTGTCCTTCTGGCCCTCTCCAGATTGGAGGTGATCCCTGAGGATTTTTTTTCGCCGAGCTTGTCCTGACTTGGAAGATTTTCTTGATTTCACAAAGATGTCCTCCCAACCGAGCAATGTAGAAAAGAGGCATGCCTTCATGGAGCGCCTTTGTAAACAAAAAAGGAAGGTCTTGGCCAGTAAAAAGCAGAAGAAGACCCTAAGACCGGAGCTGCCATTGCGGTCTGAGCAGCTGCCACGGTCCAAGGACCACCCGGTTCAGTTCACGTGCCCCCATCTTCCCCGACAAGGGCGGGGACTTCATTGAGCCAGCCCCAACCTCCTACCGTGGCACCTTCCACGGGGGACCCTCCAAGGAGGAAAGTGAACTACCATCGCCATATCCTCGATCACTTAGGGGATGCGGTTCCCGAGGAATCCTTCCTGCAAAACCTCCGAGGAGAAGATTTTGAGGGCTTATCCAGCGTTGCGTTCCATTCTACTGCCAAGGTGAGTAATTGTCTCACTCCGAGCTTCATTTGAATTCTCATCTTTCGACATGCTAACTTCTGCTTTCTCAAGCATGCGCTTTCTTGGACCTGGCCTATATAACCGGGCTAAAGGAACTCAACCTAGAGAAGGAGAGGCACAAAAAGACTGCCCTTGAAAAGGATGAGGTTGAGAAAAAGCTCGATGGTAAAAACAATGAGCTTGATCAAATCAAGGAAGTCCTTGCTTGGGCTAAGGACGAGGCCAGAAAGGCAAAGCAAGAGGCCGATCAGGCCAAGGCGGTGGTAGAGGAGGCGAGGAAAGCGACCGAAGAAGCACAAAATGAGGCTAGCCAGTTTTAGGATGAGGTTGCCTAGCTTAGGGAACAACTCCAGGCTGCCCAGGCCAAGCTGCCCGATCGACTCGCCCAAGCCGTGGAAGATTTCAAAGGGTCCCTAGAGTACGTAGACTACTACTACTTCGGCATGACCGAGCTCTGGGACTACATCATCAGGAACCATCTCGAGGCTGTGGGCTTTGACTGATCACTAATCGTCGAGCCAGATCAGGGTAGAGTGCAGTAGCCCAAACAAGGGGAGGTCGTTGAAGTGGACGACGAAGATGATGGGGACAACTAGGGTGGAGAAGGCAGAGACGGTGAGGCCGGGGATGGGGCCCAGGCCTAGCTTTATTTTTCTCTTCTTTTTTTCTTTTTTTGTTTATTCGGGCTTGAGAGGTGCCCAGTTAATTATAACTCCCCATCAGTCTTTGTAATGAAAATTTATTTTTCTAAGTTCATCACTTCTTAGAGTTTTTATTTATTTTGTTTTTGAATTTTTCCAAGTGCGATTGTTCTCGGATAAAAATTTCATTCTTTGAAAGCATGAGGGGCTCCTCAGGAATGAAGCTGACCTTTATTTGTTGAGTTAGCTAAGACCTCAGGGGGATTGAATTAGGAACTTTTCCAGGTTAGGTGCTCCTCGAGAGAAGCATTCCTAAACCATAGGATTTTGAGCTTACCTTTTTCAGCTCCATCCTTGCCGAGTTTAATGTCTCGGTGACAAAACGTCTTACTTTCCCAAGTTAAACATTCCTTAGAGGGAAACTTCTAGGAAAAGTGATTATTGAGTGTAGCCAAGCAAGGAAAGCCCGTTTCTCGGTCGAGCAGAGCACAACGGCGTATGGTACCTTACACCCTGTCTCCCCCCTTAGACTTGTTTAAGTTTATGAAAACTTTTACAAGTCTAATGTTGGTCAGGCATAGTTATGCTAAGGCGACTTTGTCCGGGTGGTCTGTACAGTAACAGACTAATGGTAGGTATGATGTCGATTAGCCCCCCAGTCCGGTTGGTCGAAATGACCTTCCCTCTTTGGGAGTTATGGTCTAGTCCCTCGAACTGGAGTTACGGCCCCCCGTTTTAAGGAGTTGTTTTTTCTCAACACATATTGCTCAGTGGAATAGTGTAGGAATAGAAATTTTCGTTGACGTATGATATTTAAATTCTAGTCCTATTTAGTAGGCCTAGCTACAAAAAGAATGTAGTTAGAGGTCAAAAAGAATTTCTAGCTTTGGTTAGCAAAAGAATCTTTTAGGAGCACGACATTCCAAGGATGACCGAGCAAGTTACCTTCCATATCGGATAATCTATAAGTGCTTGGCCGGACAATCTCGACGACCTTGTACGGCCTGTCCCATTTCGGATTGAAGGACCCTAACCTGGGTTGCTAAATTGTGACCTTTTTAAGCACCAAATCTCCCACTTTAAAGCTCCTTGGTTAAACCCGCTTGTTATAGTATAAAGCAACCACCTGATTCCGAGCTGCATTACAAACTGCAGCATGGTTCCTCCTCTCCTCGAGTAAATCAAGCTCGAACATCATGATCTCGGCATTTCAAATTTCTTCGTAATGTTCGATGCTGAAGTTTGGCAGTCCTACCTTTGCTGGGATGACAACTTCTGCTTTGTAAACGATCGAGAATGGGGTCTCTCTAGTAGCAGTTCGGGCAGTTGTTCGATAAGCCTAGAGCACTTTTGAGAACTCATGGATCCATGCTCCTTTGAGGCCTTCAAGCTTCTTCTTCAAGTTGTCTTTGATTGTTTTGTTGACAGCTTCAACCTACCCGTTGCTCTAAGGATAGCTCAGAGAGGAAAAGACCTTCTTGATACCGAGCTGCTCACATAAGCGAAGGAGACTTGAGGACTCGAACTGTTTTGCATTGTCGGTCACAATGGTATGTGGGATTTCAAACCGACAAATGATGTTTTTCCAAACAAAGTTGGTGCACTTTGCCTCAGTCATGTTGGTGCATGGCTCTACCTCGACCCATTTGGTGAGGTAGTCAATAGCCATAATGTAGTACTTAAATTGAGATCGGGCTTGGGAAAGGGGCCCTATCATATCAATGGCCCACTTTGTGAATGGCCATGCAGATGTTACCAAGGTAAGTGGCTCGGCATGGTGTCTAGGCACCCTTACGAATTGCTGACATCTGAGACCTTTTTGTGCGAAGTCTTTACAGTCCTGTTCTATGGTCAGCCAGTAATATCTCTACCAAAGACACTTCTAGGCCAAGGACCGCCCTCTGGAGTGATTCCTATATAGCCCCTCGTGGATCTCCTTCATCAGATATTGAGCCTCCTTAAGCCCTACGTACTTCAGACATGGTCTAGTGTAGCCTCGTCGATATAGCTTCCCATCGATCATCGGATACAGGGCCGAGCTATTCCGGATATGGCATGCCTCTTCTCGATCATCAGACAATTCGGCTGTGGTTAGGTATTAGATGATCGGGTCTATCTAGGTGGTCTCTTGCTTGTCGGCTATACATGGTACTTCTTTATTAATACTGGGCTCGACTAATCTTTCAATTAGGACCGAGGTTAATTCACTGTTGCCTAGGCCCGAGGCTAGCCGAGCAAGCGCATCGGCTTCAAAATTTTCTGATATGGGGATCTGCGTGAATGACTAAGATTTAAACTGCCCGAGCAATGTCTTGACCTTTTGTAAATACGTGGCCATTGATTCTATTCGAGCTTGAAATACCCCAGTAACTTGCTGGACGACAAGCATTGAGTCGCTATGAATGACAACACGGTTTACCCCAAGATCGTTGGCGATTCTAAGTCCAGCCAAGAGTGCCTCGTACTCTGCATCATTGTTAGAGGCCTTGAAATCGAATCAAAGTGCGTAGATTGATTTGTATCCGTCCAAGCTTGTTAAAACTAGCCTAGCACCTGAATGTTCTACGCAGGAAGATCCATCTACAAAAAGCTTCCATTCTGGTTCTGACATGGCGTCACCTTTACTACAGTTAGGGGCGTCTGGAACTTCCACGAGTGCCTTCTCGGCTAATGGTGTGCTATGCTCGATGTCGGTGAACTAGATAATGAAATCTGTGAGGGCCTGGGCCTTGATGGCTGTAACACCCGTATTTTTAACGGGCATGATTTTGTAAAATTTAATGAATAAAATGTGACTATTTAAAATTACTAAGTTGTTTACGATCATTAAAAAAAATACCACTTTAGTATTTTCTTACCAAGTCTTCCTAAGAAACATTCAAAATTTACCAACACTTCTACCAATCTTGTCTCCCTAAATTATTGCTCAATTATATAGCCTTCTTCTTATTTTGCTAAAGGTATCCGAAGGGGACATTGAATTATTTTCCCTCAATTCATAAAAGACATGGAGATATTTTCTCAACCACCTCTTTAATTATTTCCTTATCTTCTTCTATAATTCACTCCAATTGTCCCCTCAATTATGTTAGCATGATTTGCTAAAAATCTTCATGGGAGACAAGATGATATTTTCCTTTAAGACTCTTTTGTTTCTTCTTACAACTTTCCCCCGTAAACATCCCATTCCTCTTAAGCATTTTGATATCTTTTTATTTAACTATCACCACCTTCTTCTCTAGTTCTCATTCTCTCCCTTTCTCACTTCAAATTTCTAACTAAAGACATAGAGCACAAAGCTCTCTTTGTGGCCAAGACAATTATAATTCCCAACCATGATCGAGGCGGTTTTAGAGTTAATTCAAGCTTGATTGTTAACCCGAACTTTGGTGCTTTTCAAAGAAGTTTTGAGGTAGGTTTTCTTTAATCTAAACTTAGTTTTTAGTATGTATTTTCTCCATGTTTAATGCATAATTTTCGTGTTCAAAATTCATGCAAATTTCTAGTTAAGTTAACATGCATCCTTAAACATTTATGAACAAAAACTTGAGTCTTGAGTTACAACCCACAACCAACTTTTATTTTGGTTTGATGACAATGTTAGAAACATGTTAGGAATGTTTAAAACTGGTTTCCATAACTTTAAGATTGATGTTCTAATGTTTTGAGCTTAAAGAGCAAATTTAAGCATGTTTTCATCATTATTTACAAGAAAGGCTAGAGATATAATTTGATAATGATTTTGGTATAAAACTCATGAGAATATGTTTATTCTGATTATATAATGCATGTTGCATATTTTGGAATGGTTTTGAGATTTTAAACAAGGATAATATGCTTTAAGTTAAAGAAAAATTTGACATCCCATAAACTTTATAATACCTCTATGGGCAGTGGCTATTTCTTAAAATTCTGGAGTTAAATGAAAATGAATTTTGTAAATTGGTTTGCATATTTAAAAAGTAGACATCCTAAGCTTTCCAATGAGCTATCATGACCCTAAATCGGAGTTGTATTTTAATTTCTATGAATTTTTCAATTTTCGGATTAGAAACTAGTAAACCTGCCAGTGGTAATAAACCACCCGTCTATCTTAAGTAAACCACCTGTTAACCCGTGTGTTAATTGTAGATAGTGAACCCGCCTTTTTACAAAAGTATACCACCAAGTTGCCATGGTATACTAGCTGTTAACTTGAACCAAAAACCCAATTTTGCTCACCTTCTAGTCTCTTAATGTCTTACAACCTTTCCAATACTACCCTAAATGATTTATGAATTCTTATTAGAGACTAAAACATAAAAATTGCTTGTATGTATTTTATATTGCGTTTAAGATAAAAATTGTTTACTTGGTATTTAAAGAACAATTGCATAAAAATACTTTAATGGCACTAGTAGACGGGTTTACACATAATTCACTTATGAATGTGATTATACGTTGTGCTTTAGTTTTAATTGTCCTTATGCATGCCTTAGGGTCAAGGATGTGTGGAGCTAACGTTGATTAATTCCGAGAATAAAAGTTTGTTGTTAAGCTTTGAAGGTAGGGATTCTATTACTCATCTTTTGTGAGGTTTTGGTAAATTAAATTTGATTGTTTTATATTGTAAAATATGTATATTGTATAGCGATAAATATAATGATTTGACATATGTTATAAATTGAGAAGCATGGTTAGGAAATTGACTCTATAAATATAAATTGAATACAAAGGAATAGTGAGATGTAAAAAGGGCGACGGTTACGTCCTTGGGCACGAATACCCTAAAAGGAAAAATAGGGGGAAGGTGATGACGCTTCCTTGGGTTGAAAGTCCCAGAACACACTGTATAGGAATCGATTTGGTGAGGACTCGGGGCTTGATGTCCCCTCACCGGAACACCCTTGAAATGTTTATAGGGTGATCAAGTACGCCCATTTGGGTTTCGATGAGTTGAGTGATACTCAATTTAACATGGATACCTAGGAACAATGATGATTGGTAATATTTGTATAAATGTGTAATTATGACACTTGGTAATGATTAACTACGGTATCCATAAGATGTGATCATAATAAACCTCATAATCTGGAATATGATGTAACCTACTAACCATGCAGTTTTTAATGTGGTAATGGATAAACCATAAGGTGAGTCATGATTTCCCTATTGGGCATGTCGATGCTCATCCCTATCATATCTTCATATCTCAGGTGGAACTCAGTGCAACATATTTGAAGAGGAATAAGCGAAAACAATCTTGCTGTTTTCGTGTTAGAAGACCCTGTTTAATTACAACTTATCTACAACATGTAAGAGTTGTATTATTTTTTTTATGGCTGTGTTAAGTTATTTGGGAATTGTACTATGGTGATGATGACTGTAATTATATATATTTGGTGCTACACTAAAAACTGTGGTTTGTATTTAAAACGTTTATTTTTATTTTTCTTGTTGTTTAAAGACCCATGGGCATTGTTTAATTGATTTAAATAATATAAAATTTAAAATTATTTTTATTTATTTAATACTGTTAACCCCCACATAGGGGTGTTACAGAATTTTTGGTATCAGAGCCTAGGTTCGATTAACCTAGGGGGTATAGCACCACCTTAAAAATTAATCTTTGGGAATGGTTTTAAAGTTAGGTGTTAATGTCATCATCATTTGGTACTGATCCTAGTTAAATTTTCGCAGCCAGTAGAAACTATGCCACCAAGACGTCAAATGCAATCGTCTGAGCTGTCACAACCGGTTGAACATGCTCAAGAAGTTGAGCAACCGGAACCGATGGAACAAGCTCAAGAAGATGAGCAACTACAACATGCAACACAATCCCCGCCAGCTGCACCAGAAGTAAATAATTTAGGACAAATTCTTCAAGCATTACAAAATGTGCAAAGACCTGTGGAGGTTCGTGATCCCGAACAACGACATCTAACTCTGTTGAAGGAGTTTATGAAGCAGAAACCACCCACATTTAGTGGAGAACCTAACCCGATCATAGCAGAACAATGGCTAAAGGCAGTCAAAAAGAAGTTGGACACCTTGAGGATTCCACGGGAGTATTGGGTTAGCTTTTCAACATATATATTTGAGGGTAAAGCCGAAGAATGGTGGGATCTTCAGAAAGACGACTATGACGTGTCGAATCTTACATGGGAGCAGTTCGAAACCATTTTTCGCAACACCTATATTCCTCAAAGCCATAGGCAAGCAATGATGCGAGAATTTGAAAACCTGGTGCAGGGAGATACAACAGTTGCTGAATACCATGCTCGATTTATAGAATTGTCTCGCTACAATCCCGGGGCTGTATCGGATCCAATGGCGAGATGCGAAAAATTTAGAAATAACCTGAGGCCAAAAATCAGACAAATGATAGCTGCTGTTCCATCAACAGATTTTCTTGATCTTGTAGCTGCGGCACAGCGGGCAGAGACAGAACTAAATAACTCCTATGGAGAGTATAAGGGTTCTGGTGGGCGTCAAAGGAAAATAAGTAAGAAAGAGAAGTCACAAGGGCAAGTCATTCAGCATAGTGGAGTGACTATTGGTGGTGGATCTTCTGGTAGTGGTCGTTTCCAACCATATGCTTGTCATAACTGTGGACAAGTGGGACATCTGAGGAGAAATTGCCCTAACCACCCTACACAATCATCCTTTGCACCAAGGCCACAAGGAAGTCATTTTGGCTCCACTGTTTGGGGAGGGAGTCAAAATCGTGGAGCGCCTCAGCAAAACACTCCAGCTTCCCAAGTCTCAGTAACTCAACCTCGAGGGTTCCAGCCTCAGTACAACTATCAACAGCGGCCACAGGGTTCCAATTTTTATGCTAATCAGAACTTCCAACCGACTCCACAAGGCTCAATGAATCAAAGGCCATATTTTTCTGGGAGAAATAATAATAAGGCTAGTAGTAGCCAAGGAAACCGAGGAAAAAGTGATAAAGGAAAAGCACCAGCACAAGCTTATGCAATTACGGCTACAGCTGGACAAGCAAAACAGGCTGATCACTCAGTTGTAGACGGTATGATTCACGTGTCTCATTCTTGGGCTCATGTATTATTTGACACTGGTGCCACTCATTCATTTATATCTATGTTATTTGCTTCCGTACTACAATTAGAAACTGAGACATGTAGTTCATCATTAACCCTTAGTACACCAATGGGCGGGATAGCTGAAGTATCCATAATTTGTAAATCAGTGTGTATTGTTATAGGAGAACATAAACTATTGGCTGACCTATATGTAATAACTATGACAGAGTTTGATGTAAACTTAGGAATGGATTGGCTAACTAAATACCAGGCAATAGTAGATTGTCATAGGAAACGTGTCTCTTTATTCACCAAGAATGGACAAGTCGTCGAATTTCAGGCAAAAACAGGAACAGTGACACCAGCCCCGGTGCTAAAGGCTTGTATTGGAGGACGAAGGAATTTCACCAATCTTGGGACGATCTTTGCTTCAAATGGAGAACTAAAGAAGAGTGACCTATCCTCTCACACTCCTGTGGTGGACGAATTTTCAGATGTTTTTCCAGATGAATTGCCCGGACTTCCGCCTAATAGAGAAATTGAGTTTGTCATCGACCTAACTCAAGGAGCAACGCCTGTTTCTATCGCTCCGTATCGAATGGCACCTGCTGAGAAAGTGGAATTGAGGAAGCAGTTGGACGAATTACTGGAAAAAGGATTTATTCGACCAAGTACATCACCTTGGGGAGCTCCAGTACTTTTTGTGAAGAAACATGACGGATCGTTGAGGCTCTGTGTCGATTATCGCCAGCTTAATCGATTGACTATCAAGAACAAGTACCCTCTACCCCGAATTGATGAGTTGTTCGATCAGTTAGGAGGATCTTGCTATTTCTCAAAGATTGACTTACGATCCGGATATCACCAACTGAAGATAAGAGAAGAGGACATTCCAAGGACAGCTTTTCGGACTCGCTACGGTCATTTTGAGTTTCTTGTCATGCCTTTCGGGTTGACTAATGCACCAGCGGCTTTCATGGACTTGATGAACCGTGTCTTTCGACCGTACTTAGATCAATTTATCATTGTCTTCATAGATGATATCTTGATCTATTCTAAAAACAAAGAAGAACATGCTGAGCATTTGAGGATCGCTCTACAAACGTTGAGAGAACATGGTCTTTATGCAAAAAGAGAAAAATGTGATTTCTGGATGACGAAGGTCAAGTTCCTTAGACACGTTGTCTCTGAAGAAGGCATCTCAGTGGACCCCTCCAAAATTGAAGCAGTGCTAAATTGGGAACGACCAAAGAACGTGTCGGAGATTCGAAGTTTCCTCGGACTAGCTGGATACTATCGACGCTTCGTAGAGAATTTTTCAAAGATTGCTTCTCCATTAACAAAACTCACAAGGAAGAATGTCAAGTTCGTGTGGGATGATAAATGTGAAGAAGCATTTGAGGAACTAAAGCAAAGACTCACTAGTGCACTTGTGCTAATCATACCTAACAACGAGGAGCCTTACACAGTATACACTGATGCCTCAGGAAACGGTTTGGGTTGTGTGTTAATGCAGCATGGACGAGTAGTTGCCTACGCCTCACGCCAATTGAAACCCCATGAGAGGAACTACCCCACACATGATCTTGAGTTAGCTGCTGTGGTTTTCGCACTCAAAATTTGGAGATGTTATCTATATGGCGCAAAGTTCGAGCTATATTCAGATCATCAAAGTCTGAAATATTTGTTTACTCAAAAGGATCTCAATCTAAGGCAACGAAGATGGACTGAGTACATGGTGGGCTATGACTTTAGTATCCAATATCATCCTGGAAAAGCAAATGCCGTGGCAGATGCTCTAAGTCGTAAGAACAACGGACGTATAGCCAGTTTAGCATTGGAAGATTGGAGACGAGTCACCATCGCCGACTTCAACTTGCAATATTATGAAGATGACGAGAGAGCTTTCCTATTCAATGTGATAGCAACTCCTACGTTAATTCAGAAAGTAAAACAAGGACAATGGCACGATGAAGGATTACGTAGGGTTTGGGAGCAAATACAAAATGGAGAACAACTGGATGGATGGCAGATTGAGCCAGAAGGATTTTTACTTTACAAAGGAAGATTAGTTGTTCCAGAGGATCCATATCTCAGGCATGCGGTGCTAGATGAGGCTCACCGTTCAAAGTTTGCTATTCATCCTGGAAGCACAAAAATGTATATGGATCTAAAACGACAATACTGGTGGCGAGGAATGAAACGTGATGTAGCAACCTTTGTCTCTAAGTGCATGACGTGCCAACAGGTTAAAGCGGAACATCAAAAGCCTGGAGGCGAGTTGAGGAGCTTACCTATTCCAGAATGGAAGTGGGATCATGTGACAATGGACTTTGTTACTGGATTTCCTAAGACTCAAATAGGGCATGACGCCGTTTGGGTAATTGTAGATCGTTTAACTAAGACAGCCCACTTCATCCCAATCAGAACTAGTTATAGTGTCTCAAAATTATGTCAATTATACGTGGAAAAGGTAGTGACATTGCATGGAGTGCCAATGTCAATAGTTTCCGATAGAGATACACGTTTCACGTCGAAATTTTGGAGAGGATTGCAGAGGGCCTTGGGAACTCAATTGAATTTTAGTACAGCTTTTCATCCTCAAACAGATGGACAATCTGAACGTGTCATTCAGATTCTCGAGGATATGCTTCGGGCTTGTGTGCTGGACTTTGGAACAAATTGGGCTGCACAGCTGCCATATGTTGAATTCGCATATAACAACAGTTACCAAGCAAGTATTAGAATGGCTCCATATGAGGCCTTATATGGTAGACCTTGTAGATCTCCATTGTGTTGGGCTGAAAAGGAAGAGCGTCTTGAACTTGGGCCTCAGTTTATCAGAGAAACAACGGACAAGATCCAGA
The DNA here is from genome assembly GCA_025403435.1 of Artocarpus heterophyllus. NCBI lineage: Eukaryota > Viridiplantae > Streptophyta > Magnoliopsida > Rosales > Moraceae > Artocarpus > Artocarpus heterophyllus. Next base: position 19,875,720 of record CM046334.1, read on the forward strand.
TTATTCGCGAACGTCTTCAGACAGCTCAAAGTCGACAAAAGAGTTATGCAGATAAGAGGAGGCGACCTTTAGAGTTCATGATTGGAGACTTTGTGTTCTTAAAAGTGAAACCAAAACGAGGTGTATCTCGATTTGGTGTTAAAGGAAAGTTAGCACCAAGGTATACAGGACCGTTTGAGATTGTGGAACGCATTGGAACGTTGGCATACCGTTTAGACCTACCACCACAATTGTCTCATGTACATAATGTGTTTCATGTATCGATGTTGAGAAAGTATGAACCCGACCCTTCACATGTGATCATGTGGACAGATGTGCCGATTCAAGGAGATACGAATTATGAAGAAATTCCAGTTCAAATACTGGATCATGAAATAAAAATATTACGTCGTCGTGAAATTCCTCTGGTGAAAGTGATGTGGCAACACCATGATGTGGAGGAAGCCACATGGGAACTTGAATCTGAAATGAGAGAAAAGTATCCACATTTGTTTTAACATTGTAATCAGTGTAAGAAATTTCGAGGACGAAATTTTTTATAGGAGGGGAGAGCTGTAACACCCGTATTTTTAACGGGCATGATTTTGTAAAATTTAATGAATAAAATGTGACTATTTAAAATTACTAAGTTGTTTACGATCATTAAAAAAAATACCACTTTAGTATTTTCTTACCAAGTCTTCCTAAGAAACATTCAAAATTTACCAACACTTCTACCAATCTTGTCTCCCTAAATTATTGCTCAATTATATAGCCTTCTTCTTATTTTGCTAAAGGTATCCGAAGGGGACATTGAATTATTTTCCCTCAATTCATAAAAGACATGGAGATATTTTCTCAACCACCTCTTTAATTATTTCCTTATCTTCTTCTATAATTCACTCCAATTGTCCCCTCAATTATGTTAGCATGATTTGCTAAAAATCTTCATGGGAGACAAGATGATATTTTCCTTTAAGACTCTTTTGTTTCTTCTTACAACTTTCCCCCGTAAACATCCCATTCCTCTTAAGCATTTTGATATCTTTTTATTTAACTATCACCACCTTCTTCTCTAGTTCTCATTCTCTCCCTTTCTCACTTCAAATTTCTAACTAAAGACATAGAGCACAAAGCTCTCTTTGTGGCCAAGACAATTATAATTCCCAACCATGATCGAGGCGGTTTTAGAGTTAATTCAAGCTTGATTGTTAACCCGAACTTTGGTGCTTTTCAAAGAAGTTTTGAGGTAGGTTTTCTTTAATCTAAACTTAGTTTTTAGTATGTATTTTCTCCATGTTTAATGCATAATTTTCGTGTTCAAAATTCATGCAAATTTCTAGTTAAGTTAACATGCATCCTTAAACATTTATGAACAAAAACTTGAGTCTTGAGTTACAACCCACAACCAACTTTTATTTTGGTTTGATGACAATGTTAGAAACATGTTAGGAATGTTTAAAACTGGTTTCCATAACTTTAAGATTGATGTTCTAATGTTTTGAGCTTAAAGAGCAAATTTAAGCATGTTTTCATCATTATTTACAAGAAAGGCTAGAGATATAATTTGATAATGATTTTGGTATAAAACTCATGAGAATATGTTTATTCTGATTATATAATGCATGTTGCATATTTTGGAATGGTTTTGAGATTTTAAACAAGGATAATATGCTTTAAGTTAAAGAAAAATTTGACATCCCATAAACTTTATAATACCTCTATGGGCAGTGGCTATTTCTTAAAATTCTGGAGTTAAATGAAAATGAATTTTGTAAATTGGTTTGCATATTTAAAAAGTAGACATCCTAAGCTTTCCAATGAGCTATCATGACCCTAAATCGGAGTTGTATTTTAATTTCTATGAATTTTTCAATTTTCGGATTAGAAACTAGTAAACCTGCCAGTGGTAATAAACCACCCGTCTATCTTAAGTAAACCACCTGTTAACCCGTGTGTTAATTGTAGATAGTGAACCCGCCTTTTTACAAAAGTATACCACCAAGTTGCCATGGTATACTAGCTGTTAACTTGAACCAAAAACCCAATTTTGCTCACCTTCTAGTCTCTTAATGTCTTACAACCTTTCCAATACTACCCTAAATGATTTATGAATTCTTATTAGAGACTAAAACATAAAAATTGCTTGTATGTATTTTATATTGCGTTTAAGATAAAAATTGTTTACTTGGTATTTAAAGAACAATTGCATAAAAATACTTTAATGGCACTAGTAGACGGGTTTACACATAATTCACTTATGAATGTGATTATACGTTGTGCTTTAGTTTTAATTGTCCTTATGCATGCCTTAGGGTCAAGGATGTGTGGAGCTAACGTTGATTAATTCCGAGAATAAAAGTTTGTTGTTAAGCTTTGAAGGTAGGGATTCTATTACTCATCTTTTGTGAGGTTTTGGTAAATTAAATTTGATTGTTTTATATTGTAAAATATGTATATTGTATAGCGATAAATATAATGATTTGACATATGTTATAAATTGAGAAGCATGGTTAGGAAATTGACTCTATAAATATAAATTGAATACAAAGGAATAGTGAGATGTAAAAAGGGCGACGGTTACGTCCTTGGGCACGAATACCCTAAAAGGAAAAATAGGGGGAAGGTGATGACGCTTCCTTGGGTTGAAAGTCCCAGAACACACTGTATAGGAATCGATTTGGTGAGGACTCGGGGCTTGATGTCCCCTCACCGGAACACCCTTGAAATGTTTATAGGGTGATCAAGTACGCCCATTTGGGTTTCGATGAGTTGAGTGATACTCAATTTAACATGGATACCTAGGAACAATGATGATTGGTAATATTTGTATAAATGTGTAATTATGACACTTGGTAATGATTAACTACGGTATCCATAAGATGTGATCATAATAAACCTCATAATCTGGAATATGATGTAACCTACTAACCATGCAGTTTTTAATGTGGTAATGGATAAACCATAAGGTGAGTCATGATTTCCCTATTGGGCATGTCGATGCTCATCCCTATCATATCTTCATATCTCAGGTGGAACTCAGTGCAACATATTTGAAGAGGAATAAGCGAAAACAATCTTGTTGTTTTCGTGTTAGAAGACCCTGTTTAATTACAACTTATCTACAACATGTAAGAGTTGTATTATTTTTTTTATGGCTGTGTTAAGTTATTTGGGAATTGTACTATGGTGATGATGACTGTAATTATATATATTTGGTGCTACACTAAAAACTGTGGTTTGTATTTAAAACGTTTATTTTTATTTTTCTTGTTGTTTAAAGACCCATGGGCATTGTTTAATTGATTTAAATAATATAAAATTTAAAATTATTTTTATTTATTTAATACTGTTAACCCCCACATAGGGGTGTTACAATGGCCATCCTCGGTACAAAATGGATGTCATACTGGTCAAGCTTGATCGACCATTTACCCATCTGTCCTGATATCTCCAGACTCTGAAGAACTTGCCGAAGAGGAAACTTTATCGGGACCCGTATTGTGTGGCCTTGAAAATATGGTCGCAGCTTTCGAGCAGAGATGACTAGCACGAATGTTAATTTCTCGAGTAGGGGGTACCTCTCTTCGGCTCCTTGGAACACATGGCTTGTATAATAGATGGGCTTTTGAACACTGTCTTCTTTTCGGATGAGGACCTAGCTAACCGCCTTCTCAGACACGGCTAGATAGGCGTACAATATTTTCCCTAGTAAAGGTTTGGATAGGACATGGCTAAGTACCTTTTCAAATTCTGAAAGGCTTCCTCGCATTCCCTACTCCACTCAAACCTCCCCTTTAGTGCTTGAAAAAATAGGTAGCACTTATCGGTAGACCGGGAGACAAATCTAGAGAGCTGCTATTATGCCAGTAAGTTTCTGCACTTCTTTTATCGTCCAAGGTGAATGCATGTCCATAACTGCTTGAGCCTTGGTAGGGTTAACTTTGATTCCTCTTTGATTGACGAGAAATCTGAGAAACTTGCCCAAGCTAACCCCAAACGCACATGTCACCGGTTTGAGTTTCATCCTATATTCCTGGAGGATGTTGAAGCTCGCTCAGAGATCAGTCATGTAATCCACTGCTCATACAGATTTAACTAGCATATCATCCACATAGACCTCCATTATTTTGCCGATCAGCTGAGCAAACATCTTGTTGACTAGGCGCTGGTAGGTTTCCTTAGCATTCTTAAGTCCAAAGGGCATTATTACGTAGCAGTAGAGCCCTTGGTTAGTGACGAAAGCTATTTTCATTTGATCCTCCTCGGCCATCCATATCTAGTTGTAGCCGAAATAGGCATTCATGAAGCTGAGCAGCTCGTGACCGGCGATTGCATCGACGAGTTGATCTATTCGGGGGTAGTGGAAAGCAGTCCTTCGGGCAAGCCTTATTTAAGTCGGTGTAGTCTATACATACCTGCCATTTTCCATTCGCCTTTTTCACTAGGACTACATTGGCTAACCACTCTAGATACTTTACTTCTTGAATGAATCCCGCCTTTAGTAGTTTCTAGATTTCTTCATTAATGGCGGCATACCGTTCTGGATTGAAAGCCCTTCTTTTCTAAATAACTAGCTTACTCTCTAGTCGGACATTGAGCCGGTGACAAATTATGGTTAGATCGATGCCATGCATGTCTTTATGCAACCATGCAAATACATCCCGATACTCCGTAAGGAGCCCCTTAAGGTCAGCTCGGATCTCAGGTTTCAACTGAGATTCGAGTTGGACCATGTGGTCAGGATGTGTCGGGTCTAGGCTAAATGGCACTAGGTCCTCGACTGGGATAGCCCTTACCTCTTCCTCAGGCAATCTTGGACTCCAACTCGGCCGAAAACTCTATTTCGTTGACCTTCTAAATGGCCAAAATGTCTAGTTGCCAAGCTGACACTACTTTGACGGCATTGACGTAACAAGCTCAGGAGTCTTTCTATAATGACCGGATTACTCCAACCCTATTCTTTGTTGGGAATTTCATTACCAAGTTGTAAGTGGAGACCACAGCCTTCAATGCATTTAATGTGGGATGACAAATAATAATATTATACTAGGAGGGGTTGTCAACGACCAGGAAGTCAACGACACATGTGACCCAAGCAACACCCTCATCAAAGGTCACCGGGAGGCCGACCTTCCCCATTGCTCGGACACATTCACCTATGAAGCCATCAAGTGGCGTCTGAACAGGGATAAGGGTAGCATTGCTGATCTTCAGTTTGTCATAGGCCTGCTTAAATAGGATGTCAGCTGTGCTACCATTGTCAATTAGCACATGTCGTACTATGATTTTGGCGATGTACAACTTGTACACTAGAGCGTCGTTGTGCGGATGAATTAACTTGTCTACCTCCTCATCTGTAAAGGTGATCGGCATGTCTTGCTGGTGGCAAATTTTGTTGACTTGTTCTGACATGTTGATGAGCTCACCTTTTTCGACCAGCCAATCTTCTCGGACGTAAGCCCACTACCTACTCGACGTGTCCCTGGTGACAGGCCCTCTAAAAATCGTGTGAACGATGTTCGGAGGTTCTGGGGCATTCCCACCGTCGTTGTGCAAGCGGTTTGGCGCATCTCGTCTCGGTTGGTAGTCTTTTTGAGCTGCGGTGCTAGGCGCTAAGATTGCTCTATAAATTCCCATAGATGTCCATATTGGACCAGTTTCTAGATCTGGTCCTTGAGCTGAATACAGTCCTAGGTGTTATGTCCTATGTCCTTATGGAAATTGCAGTACTTGCTTTGGTCACACTTTGCTTTGCTGCCCTTGAGCTTCGGTGGGTCAACCAATAGATTCTTCCCATGCACCTGGGCAAGTACCTCCTCTATGCTCACTACCAAAGGTGTGTAGCTTTGGAATTCTTGGCCGGCGCCTTCAGCTTCTCGGTTTTCTTGCCCTTCTTTTGTTTCTTATTCTGCTTGATGCTTGATTGTTCAGGCACTTTTTTTGGCTTCTTTTCCTTCTTCGTCCTGCTGCTACTGGCCTCTTCTTTGTGGCTCTTCGTATATTCAGCCGCGTTGGCATACCTTTGTGCGTAGCTGAGCATCTGAGAAAACATGCTCGGCTGCTCAAATGCCAACGACCAGGTTAGCTTTTCGTCTCAGAGACCCCTGATGAAGGCATGTTTCAGGGTCTCATCTTCAACGTGCTTAACCTCGAGCGCGGCTTGGGTAAATTGGTTTATATAGTCTCAGACATTGCCAACTCCTTGCTTAACGGCATATAAATAGGTAATTTACTTACTCTTTGTTTTTGTCATGGAGAAGGCTATCGAGAAGGCATTAGAGAGCTGTCGGAAAGAAGTGATGGAAGCTGGTTCTAGTTGCTGGAACCATTGCCGAGCTGGTCCGGTCAGGGTCAAGGAAAATGCTTTATAAATGGGCGCATTGTTGGCATTTTGTAAGAGCATGTGTCCCCAGTATAAGTCAACGTGCTCGTCAGCGTCTATAGTCCTGTCGTATGACTTGATTTATAGGATTTTAAATTTAGCGACATTGATGCTCGCATGATGAAGTTGGTGAATGGCAGGTCTAAGGCACCAACGTCGTCTAAACCGAAGCAGTTATTGCAGATCTCATCTATTTGGCGCTGTAATTCTCGAAATTGACGATTATTGGTATTTTCGGGCAGTTCGACCCTATAGGGTGCTTCACCCTTAACCCTGTCACCTGCTCCGGGGTGGCGATCCTGCTGCTGCTCCCCTGGCGCCCGAGCCGATCAAAAACATATGTTCGGGAGCCCTGTGGTGATGGAGTTTGTGCTTCTTGAGGGCCAAGATGTCCCTCTAGGACAAGCCTGTTGTTTGCTGAGATGCCATGCGTAGATCTTCGAGTGCTCTAAGTCAGCTTCACTGGGGTCGGCGACTTCCTATCCTGTCTGACCCCAGCTTGGTTAGCCGGGGCTAGAGGTAGGAGGCCAGGAGCCACCTAACGATGAGCCTGCTGTGCGAGCTGCTAGGTGAGTATCCAAACAACATTTGTTAGTTCTCGGATAGGGTCTGGGGTAACTAGGTCATGCACCTGTTCGGCCCTCACCGTGCTTCCCTGATTGCTAGAGTGGGATCTTGTAGCTCGGGGATGAACCCTCGGTCTAGTTGGATTGTTGTTTCGGTTTCGAGCTTCTCCCGACCCCTCTTGTCGGGCGCCCTCATCTTGGGCATTTCCTCGAGTTACCATCTATGTTCTCGGGTTTGCTGTGGCTGGTGATTTCAAATGAAGGCATAGAGTTCCTCCTTCTAGCACCAAAATGTTGATGCTTACTGGAGTTTTGTGGTGGATCAACACCACGTGCAGTTGCACACAATGCTTAGCTCTTCCCTATTCGTCTTTGCCTGATCGGGTAAACATACAACAAGAGGAGGAACGCTTCGGAGGCAAGAAAAGGATAGGTCAGTCAACAGACAAGAGCTTTCCGATGCTCAAGGTAGGAGTTGCTCGGCAGAGAATGGGAACTTGCAAGGTGGGATAGAGCATGTATGTATTGGATGCAATAAATGCACCCTATTTATAGGCTGCCACTTGGACCAGGTGTTAGGTGGGTTTTATCCACGACCTGAGTATCACATCAAGGTGTGTCAGGTGGCAGAGAACAAGTGTCATTCCCTCCGTCGGTGAATCGTTTTCCATCCGACGGTGAGTTGTCTACCATCTGTCGGCCAGTAATGGCGAGTAGCAGTCCACTTACAAGTAAGAAGAATCCAACCTGAGCTGGTGCTTAATCCGACGTGGCGACCGATTATGATGAGGCCCGAGTGACCCTGAAAAGCACCTCGGACAAACGATCCAAGCCAATTGGGATCAGTAATCAATTTATCGTGGCTTTTCCAAGCTCATTGCCAACCACCCGGAGTAAGGCTCCTCTGCGGTGGCACCGAGCTCACCCTCAACAGATGCAGTGGTAGGTATACTAACACAATCTGTTTAATCATGATCAACTTATGTTTTATACACCATCTTCTTTTCATTCTTCACACCACATAGCAGTACTCTTCATATTTTGAGGGACGGTGTCTATTGAAAATCTCATGGTTCACATCTCCATGCTTATTCTCTCTTAATGCATATGTCTCGTTAAACATATTGTGTTTTCCTTACTTTATCTCTTTATTTCATTCCTCACTTCCTCATGGTTCATCCCCTTACTCTTTAAGTCTCACATAAACAGCCTTCTTTCTATTTCTAACTTTTTTATTCTTTCATCTTCTCTCACTCTCACTCACGGCAGCAACTAAAGAAAGAGAAGAAGAAGAAGACGTGAAACAAGATGAGTGGAGAGTGGAGAGAAAAAAAAATATGAAGAATGGGGATGATATGTAGAGGAAATGATTGCTTTCTATATTGGAAGCATTTATTATAAAACAAATGGGATGCATACCCAGTGGAGAAAAGGAGACTTTGGGGAAGGAATCAATACTTCAATAGGAGACATGATGATAACATCTTATCTCCACATGGGTTAATTTTCAAAAGAATTCAAATAAAGTAATGATAATAAAACGAAATGATATTTGATCCCAAGGAATGAAATCCAGATCCCTATATTAGAGGACCTTAGGAAAAGAATAAACAAAAATAGTGGCAAACAATAATAATGTAATAATATCAATTGGTGCATTATACACCCACTTTCTTAAACCCATACACGGCAACTTTGGGAATTTGATGCCTAACACAACATGACAGTAATTTATAATATATTATCTAATAAATAAAATAATACAATGCCCACAATTGTACAAACCGGTACACACCAAACACAACCATGTGATGCTTCACATATATTTAACTTATATATCCATGAAAGTTTTAAACAGGCATACAACATCTAGAATTATAAATCCTTATATATATAGTACAATAGCGTGCATCTATTAGCTTGGTAGCAACATATAAATTTAATAATAATAATAATAATAAGTTTAATACTTGGTGGACAACCCATAATAATATAATACAAATAAAATGTTCCCAAATTATTCAACATTCTGACATTAAATATTCTAATATGAAAGCATAGGAAGTAGTCGTGCTCCACTTATCTAATATTTATATATATGTATAGTATATAAGCATATATATAAATATCATAATAATGTTAGGAAAGTAAAAGTAATCTTCTAGTAGTAGTGGGTGTAAACATTTAAAAGCTTTCAATATATTATTGTAGTCATACATGACATATTATATATTTTATTAAGTAGTGCATTAGATTTGACATTACAGAATAATAACATATACATGCACACTTCTATATGGTTTTCTATATGGTTGTCTGCCACAAATTTAAAAGTATAGTATAATGACTACATATATATATTTGAATTAATTAATAAAATGTAATACACACAAGGTAAATTAAAATCATTGCATATTATAGAATTCGACAACATCAAAATATTACAACATCAAAGTTAACTAAAGATAAAATCCTTGAAGTAAACTTATCCAAATTATAACATTCCATCTAAGCCCTTAGTTTAAAAAAATTGGGGTGTTACAATTGCAAACTGCTTCGTCAATTTCCATTTTAACTTGTTGATTTCCTCGTTGCTCCTACTGGCTATCTATATATCATTAACATAGAGCAATGAGATGACATCCAAGCTACCAAATTCTTCATATAACAACAATGATCTGTCTGGCATCTTAATAATCCACTGCTACCCATGAAATTTTCAAACTTGTACCATTTTCTGGGAGCTTGCTTAAGACCACACAAACTCTTTTGAAGCTTGTACACTATCTTTTTGTTACCCTTTACCTCAAACCCTTGCGGCTGCACCATATAAATTTCTTCAGTCAGCATGAAGAAAGGTTGTCTTCATGTCTATTTGCTCCAAAAGCATATCTTCTTGTGCCACTAATGCAAGAACTATTCGAATCTTGGTTAACTTCAACACGGGGGAAAAGTCTCAGTATTGTTAATGCCCTCTTTCTGTTAAAACCTTTTAACCACTAGCATCACTTTGTACCTTTTGCTGTCATCATGTTCATCTTTTAGCCTATACACTCACTTATTCTACAAGGCCTTTTTATCCTTTAGTAACTTAGCCAGTCGCCATGTTTAATTGGACTTTAACAATTCCATCTTATCCTTCATGGCCAACTCCTACTTCACCGAATCTTTATCTTTAGCCTCCATAGCCTCATTATAACACTCTGGCTCACCTCTATCAGTCAACAAAATGCAATTTAATATAGGAGAGTACCTTTGTGTTGGTCTAATTGTTCTGCTAGATCTCTTAACTGTTGTAGCAGGAGTTCTTGGAACTTCTTCTTCTGGGGATTTGTCCTCTTGATCTTTAACACCTGTTTTTGACTCTTCGTCCATAGGAATATCACCCAATGGGACTCTCTTAGTTTCTTTGGTCTCTAAAATTGAGTCTTCTATCTCTACTTTTACCTTGTCCTTGTATAGGACCTCCTTATTGAAGATCACGTCCTTACTCTTAATCACTTCCGATGTTGGTCATCCTAGAAATGAAAACCAAACTTGACATCACCATAGCGAACAAAAAAGCAATGCTTAGATCTTGCAGCAAGCTTGCTTCGAGCAAAAGCGTCAATGTAAATGTAAGATAGGCAACCAAATACTTTCAAGAAAAAAAGATTTACCTCTTTTCCACTTTAGACTTCTTCAAGTATCTTGTAATTGAGCAGTGTGGAAGGACCTCTATTGATCAGGTAAGGCCGCAATTTAATGGCCTCTACCCAAAACATCTTAGGCAACCCTGCATACAACCTCATACTCCTTACATGCTCGTTTAGAGTCTTGTTCATCATTTCTACCACACTATTCTGTTGATGCTTTCCTAGAATGGTCTTCTGCATCTTAATCCCATTCTTAGCACAATATCTCTTGAAGTCATCCTCTACATACTCAACACCATTATTCAACCTCAAGCACTTCACCTTCAAATTTGTCTCATTCTTAACCAATGATTTCTACCTTTTAAAAGAATCGAACACGTCAAATTTATTTTTCAAAAGTTAAACCCATACCTTCTTGCTTGAGTCATTGATGAAAGTCACATAATAGTTGAACCAACTCCAACTTTATAGCCCTTAGTTTCCTTCCTATCTTGATGAAGCTCACTCTCTTTGGCTTCCTAAAGACATATCCTTTTCATAAACTGTGGCTTATTGAATTCAACTCGGATAGCTTTCTCTTGGAATGAAGCACCTTCATCCCTTTTTCACTCATGTGCCTAACTCTACAATGCCATAAATCGGAGCTTGTAGTGGAACTAGCAAGTGCAACTGTATCTTTACTATTGGAAGTGATGCAAAAATGTTCTAGCTTTATTCCCTCTAGCAATAACCGTGGCTCCCTTAGTGACTTTCCAAGAACCACCATTAAATGTCATGTTATAGCCCTCATCATCTAACTGCCTCATTGAAATTAAGTTTTTCATTAGTTTTGGTACGTGTCTCACCTTACGAATCTTCCAAACTGTGCCATTACCATCCTCAAATTGATGTCACCAATACCCATAATATCTAATGGTTCACCATCAACGAGATAAACCTTATCATGGTTCCTGGCAATATAGTTCTCCATTATCTCACAAAGTGTTGTAGTATGAAACAAAGCTCCTGAATCTAGCACCCATGATTCAATCAGACTATCAGCCGATAGGAGTAACGCATCCTGTTCATCATCCGTCACTGCATTAGTGTTGTTACCCTTGTCATCTTTCCTCTTTGGTGCTCTACAATCCTTCTTCAAGTGCCAAGTTCTATTGCAATTCTAGCATTCTAGATTTCTCTCAGACCTAGACTGGCTTTTGCCATTCCTTTACTTCCCTTTACTGTCCTTGTTGGAACCTTTTTTGGACCTTTTTCCTTTCTCAACATTCAAGGTAGAATTGAAAAAACTAGAAGCCTTTGACATTTCTCCTGAATCCTTTCTACGAATTTATTTAGCCATATTTGATCCCTAATGTCATTATATTTCATCTTCCTATTCCTTACAGAGTTGCACACCGTAGCCCTCATAAGCTCCCAATTATTTGGCAAAGACGCCAAGAGAATTAAGGCATGGACCTTATCTCCAAAGTCAATTCAACCGATGTTAATTGATTGAAATTCTTGCTAAATTCATTTATATAATTCGCTACTGGGATATTCTTAGATATCTTCAAATTAAATAGTTTCTTCATAAAGTGAATTTTATTATTAATAGACGGTTTTTCATAAATATAGACAATACCTGCATCATTCCCATGGTTGTCTTCTCCATCTTCACCGTGTAACCAACATCTTTTGACAATTTCAACCACACCAATCCCAACACCTGTTTGTCAAGAATTTGCCATTCCTCATCTTTCATCTCGTCTGATTTTAACCAAGGAGTGGCAAGTGAAGCTTCTTGATATATAGATAATCCTCCATTTGCATATTCCAAAATGAGAAATCATTGAATTTAATAACTCCAACTAGTAGTCCTTCATTCTTGTCCATCGTTTTCTCAATCAATAACCTTGCTTGGTACCAGTTGTTAGGAAAACTTGCTACAAAATAACAGAGAACGAAAAATAAAAGCAAAAATTACACCAAGGATTTTTATATAGGTTTACCAATTTGGCTACATCTTGTTTTCATCGCTGTAGATTCCACTAACTTGTTAAAGAAATTCGTTATAGAAAAATCAGTCAATCACTCTTGCATTTTTCTCACACTTTAAAGATGTTTTCTAGCCTTAACACTCTCAATTTTTGTCACGTCTCGAAATTCAAGGGGGTGACGTGGCAGATTAATTAATTTAAATAAATTAAACTTAGTAGGAATCGCCATTAAAAGGTAATAATAATTGGTTTTAAAAGAAAATGTAAAATCATTAGGAACCCAAGAACAATTGAATAGAAAAGAAAACATTAGGTAAATAACCCCACTGGGTCCCACCAAACCCACTTTAGTGTGCACACATAGTACTAACAATATTAAATACAAACCATAGTCTAAAGAAATATAAGTGAGTTTAAAATATTACATGCCTTATTATATATATATATCCTAAAAGATAATGTTCTAATCTTGCAATTTCCTTCCTGGGTCTTCAGTCTCCCTAAGCTGAACTCCACCTAGTGTGGGGGGGTGGGGGTGGGGGGAGGATTCTAAAACAAGAAAATGTAAGCGAAAGGCTCAGTAGGACTAAATCTTAAAAAAAAATTAATTTAAACACATACATTTCATATTTAATCAATGCTAAAATATAGAACAAATAAATAAACAAATAATAAATTAGAACTTATTAAATTTGTTCACACAGGATTAATCCTTTACTCATCCATAGAAAATCTCATTATTAGGTTATAAACAAAGCCAAATGAATCACCACCGAAGTGGCCCAGCTGGGTTTCGAGACCTACCCCCAAGGTCGCGCTTCCCACGACCCGATCTCTATTTATGGCATCATGCTCTATTTTATCATTCCGGACGGTACCAACTGACACGTCCGATGTCATAACATCATTATGTTTCATTTCACTGAATGTTCTCATTACACTCATTATTATCATCCATTATTTAACCAATAATTAAAATAAGTAGTAAACTTCATTTCCTGTAAATCATTAAAAAAAAAGTTTTATGATCAAATCTCTTTTCAAAACATGGCTACCAAGGGGAAGGGATAGAAGTCCTACCTCGATATCCATACCAATGACCAACACCGCAGTCCCGATCCGCTATACGTTAGCTCCATAGAACCACAAACAACCTTAAATGGAAACTAAATTTATCAATCCCTAGCTTAAGGCATTCTACATCCCTAAGCTATCTCATGGTGTTTTAGTATGCTTGTAGTACTCACAAAATCATTTTATGAGGTCAAAAACTTGATCTAGGTTTTAAACAGTGAAAACGGGCGAAAATGGTCATTTTTCACACGGCTCAGTTGGCCAGCCGAAACCCCTGGTTTGGCCTACCGAACTCCATAGTCCGGCCTGCCGAACTCCATAGTCTGGTCTGTTGAATTCCATAGTTCGGCCTGCCGGCCAACCAAGACTGGCTTGCTGAACTTTCCCAGGTTCGGCTTGCCGACTAAATGAATCCGGCTTGCTGAACCTATGAATCTGGCTTGCCGAACTAGAAAATCATTGGAGGTCTGAGGCTTCAATTCTTGGCCTCCCTAAGGTCAAAGTCAAATCAAAACCTATTTTTCCAAGTCCCAGAGCAAATATAATGATCATAGATGATAAACAAACATAGTAGGACACATTTAAACACATTCAAACAAGATTTTCATAGGAATTTCAAGAAAATCCAGAAATGAGGGAAAAAGGGAAAAACTTGATTCAACTCGAATTTCATGAAATTGAGCCTAAATTTTGAATGATTCAAGTCCTACCAACCTAGATTAGGAGTTTCCTAAGCTCAAGAAACTCAAATCACAACATTTTAAAGAGATTTAGAGATTTGGGACAAAATTTAAAAGTTTGAAGTTCAAGGAAATAAACCTCGAATCAAAGCTTAAAATCACGTTTGTGGAGTCTGAATTTGTGTTCCTCATCTCCCAATCCAAATGAGAATCAAGCCCAAGGCCCAAAATCTTGAAATCAAAATCAAAGAGAGGGGGGAGAGGAGAGAGGGGTAGCGTGGGAGAGAGAGAGAGTGAAGAGAGAGAGGGTGGCTGAGGGAGAGTGAAGAGAGTGAGAGTGAGAGGAGTTAAATAGAGGGATGGGGAAACAACACCGTACCCTCAACACATGTTTTCTTGGAATCGGGAAACATCGGGCATTTGACCAATTATTTTGTTTCAAAATTCAAAAGAGCACTTAAAATAATAAATGATGGGATAAATTTAAAATACCATAAAATACATTAATTAAGCTCAAGTTCTCATTGAAGCATACTAATTCACCATCTAATCACCATTTACACATAATTAAATTCTCTGGGCATTACAATTTTCTTTCAGAAAATTTGTCTACCAAGTCTCCATAACATTAGGTATTTATAGTGTACAAAAAAAGAAAGAAAAAAACCATTCCTCAAAAAACCGACATTATTGCGGCACTCTTCTGGTGTCACAGCGCTGCCTCCCTGACACCACGGCGCCACTTCGAAACATAAGCACCATGGGCGCTATGGCGCTGAGGGCAAAACTTTTTCCAGAGCACCGTGGCGCCCTCTTTTGGAGTTGCGGAGCTTGGTCTTCTGCCTTCCCGTGCGATTTTTGAGCATCTTGGTGCCGCGGCACCCAAACCTGTAATTTTTCTCTCCAATCTCGCTCCTTCCAAAGCTTCGACCAAGCTTCATTTTGATTAGGCTCCACATCTTTAACATATGACACCTCGCCACCCTTCCAATGCCCATGCATCTCTCTCATTCTCCTGCGTCTTCCTTGGCACTTACCCTTGTTATCGCCGGTTACAAGCGACTCTGCTATCACTGTTGCTGTATATAGATGTCTTTGTAGTCGTCGTCATCTTTTTTTTCCCCAGCCTTTCCATTAATTAGACATCTTTCGTTTTTTGTAACTTTTATTTTTTCAAAAAATTAAATGATAATGATGATGGGGACAATTACAATATATATATATATATATGTGTGTGTGTGTGTGTGTGTATTGAATTTGATTTCCAGAATCTTTTTTGTAATATCATCTGCAGCTGTCCAGATCTTTCCTTGCGCGTCGGGGACCAAGGACTAGCAGATTTGGTGTTCTGCGACATCAACTGGCTAAGATGTCACTATGCATTATTTGTTCTCTTACGTGGTCAAAGATGTTCTACTTTTCTTTTAATTTTAATTTTTAATTTTTATATCTTTTCAAATTTCAAGGATATGGTTTTATGTGATTTTTTTTTATAACCTAGTCTTTTGGTATGGATTTTTTATTTGGTAATATAATGTTCTTTTGTTGAATGCCTTTATTCAATATATTAGATTACGAGTACTAATCTAGTATATTACTTTGATGATTGGTGTTGGAAAAGACCAGTGATATTTGTTGTTGTTTTGTCAAATAATAACAATAATCCAGTAGATTACCTGTGATGATCAATTATTACTCTCCACCACCAACATTGGAGAAGATAGCTGGTGTTTGTGGAAAAAGTCTAGATAATTTGGTAGATTACTGATAAATTATAATCATCTAGATTTATCTGGTGGATTACTGATGATAATCAAGCAGATTACCTTTAATTGGTGGGACAATTTTAGCAAAAACACATTTTGTTGATCATCGAATGATACTTTAGAGTAATAGAAATTGAAGACCCCATACTTACGAAACCATAACATGCCAATTTCTGTGGTATTACACAAATTTTCTCTTTGTAAACTAATATGCTGTATAAATGCATATTGTTCACATACAAAACTTATATATATATATATATATATATATACCTTTGTAAACTAATACATTGTATAAATGCATATTGTTCGTATACAAACGTACTTATATATACGCACACATACATATGTATATGTAATATTCTCCTAATACTTTTACCTCAAATGAGATGAGATATGGTGAAGTCGGCGTAGCTTTGGGAGACCATGTATTGCTTTTGAAGCCGCAGGAAATTTGAGACGTGGGTTGATTCAATTCTACATTGCATATAAAAAGCAGAAATATTTTGTCTTCAACTCTTAGAATCCAGTAAGGCAGTAGCCATTTGATACACACAAAAAAACCAATCCAAGATACAAATCAGGACGATTTACAATTACATCAAAATGTGATCATTTTGTGCCAAACACAGCCTAAACCATAAAACGAAACAATAAAAAAATAATTCCGAAACATTTAAACGAAACAAAAAAAAAAAAAAAAGGTGGCTACTTTCTTTGAATCATGCATCTGATTTGATGAAAAATAAACACCCACAATGCAGCGATGAATTTTGTGGTAATATTTTTTTTTAGGTTATTAACACTAATGGTTTTGAATTTTATGGTCTTTTTCATCTTGTCTTTTAAACTTTAAAAATCATCAATTTATCTCATGAACTTTCAAAACTCTTCACTTTACCTCATGAATTTTAAAAATCACTAGTTGTCCTTGAATTTTCAAAGGTTCTCACTTTGTCTCTTAAATTTATGATTTTTTATTCAAATAGACGGAATTAAGCCTAAGTGATTTACACATGGATCACCTGTAAAGGAAAAAAATGAGATTTTACCACTCATAAGTTTTGTTTTACGTTTGCACTCTCACTTGACGCTTTTGTTTTTTGTTTTTTATCTGAACTCCCATTAAAGAAAGGTTTTCTTGCACATTTCTTTTTTTTTTTATGCATAACTAATTTAATAAGTCGATATTGTTCGCCGATATCTGAATTTAAATACTAAAAAAGATGAGTTACGCATTAAAAATGAGAAGATATCGATGAACAATATTGAGAAGAAAATGTGCATACAACCCCTTCTTAAATAAGAGCAAATAAAAAAAATGTTAAATGAGAGTGTAACGTAAAACAAAACTTGAGAGTGATTAAATATTATTTTTACCCTTACAGGTGTTACATAGCGAATCACGTAGGTTTAATTTTATCTATTTGAAAAAAAAATTGAAAAATATTGACAAAATGAGGAGCTTTGAGAGTTCAAAAGCAAAATGTTGATTTTTAAAATTTATAGGGCAAAATAAGGAGTTTTGAAAATTGAAGATATAAAGTGTTAATTTTTAAAGTTTAAAGAGCAAAATAAAAGAGACTTTAAAATTTAGGGGGCCAATAGTGTTAATAACCTTATTTTTTCATACTTTAATGTATGATGAAAAGCATATATATATATATATATCCATATTTATTCCGGAATATTTATGTACATTTATTGTCTTTTTTTTTTTGTTTTTTACTTTGCTGACAATAAAGAGGCAATTTTTTCAAATAGGAGCAGAAAAAAGTAATTGTTGTAAATCAAGTATGTGTGGATGCCACCTCTTGGTATTCCATGAGTTACATGCAAACATTTTATTACAAATTTATAATTCACATTTAGACTACATTATCACCCCATTAA
The DNA here is from genome assembly GCA_025403435.1 of Artocarpus heterophyllus. Lineage (NCBI taxonomy): Eukaryota > Viridiplantae > Streptophyta > Magnoliopsida > Rosales > Moraceae > Artocarpus > Artocarpus heterophyllus. The sequence goes on from CM046334.1 coordinate 19,893,674, forward strand.
ATCCCTCTTAATATTGTGCATTATGTCTCCTTTAATTGTATATGAAACCTACATAAGTTATGTCTATTATCATTACCTCTAGTATGATGACTTGGCCTATAAATAGTAGTTGTACTAAGCTTGTAAGTTTCATCCCTCATAAGTAAAAGTATAGAAAATTGTTTTGTCTTCAATTTTCTCTTGTCTTTCTCTATTGTTCTCTTTAGTCTTTTTGTTATACTTTGCTTTATTTCATAACACGTTATCAGCACAAGTCGCTTGTCTGTGAGCTTTTACAAGTGTTGATTGCTCTTTGGTTCAATCACTTCTCCTTTTGAAAGGTATATTGTGCTTATATCTTCACTAATGTTTATGTAGTATAGTCATTCTCCCTTATAATTCTAAGGACATGTATACTTTTATCTATTATTGAATATAGTTTTATATCAATTGCACACTCCTTCTTTGAGATTGGTATTTCTGTTGGCTTTTGATCATTTCATTAATTTTTTTTTCTCATGTAAAATTAATTCTAGCAATTTCACCATCCATCACGTTGTTATACATGTGTGTAGTGTTAACTATTTGATGTATTACATTTGCTTTTAGGTTAGTAGTTGTATAATCTATCTTTGTTATAATTAATTGTTATATTATTAATTCCGTTTTATTACATTAACAAATTATTTCTTTTATCATCAATAACTATATAATTAAAAAAATGAATTTATTGTATAAGTTTTCTTTTATCATTAATATGCTATTTTTTTTTCAATTAGTTTTAATGACATGATTTTCAATGAAAATTTTATTACAATATATATTTTTTTATTTTCTATGCACGTGCATGATATTTGATATTCTCATATTGTAAATTTTTGTCTTTTTTTTAATTAAGAATAAATTATTGTAATTCTTATTGACTTTATTTTATCATATACTAGTTCGCACAATGTCGAATCTTACAAAACTAGAGTTCGTTGCTCTTGATATTTCTGGCAATAATTATTTGGCATGGACTCTTGATGCTGAGATCCACCTTGATGCTATGAATCTTGGTAATACAATAAAAGAAGGGAATGATGCATCCTCACAGGATCGCACAAAGGCAATGATATTCCTTCGTCATCATCTCCATGAAGGATTGAAAACTGAATATTTGACGGTAAAAGATCCATATGTCCTTTGGAATAATTTAAAGGAAAGGTATGACCACCAAAAGACTGTAATTCTTCCTAAAGCTCGCTATAATTGGATGCACCTACGACTGTAAGATTTTAAAACTGTGAGCGAGTATAATTCAGCAATGTTTAAAATTACTTCTCAATTAAAATTATGCGGAGAAAGTGTTACTGATGAAGACATGTTAGAAAAAACATACTCTACTTTTCATGCCTCTAATGTGCTTTTGCAACAGCAATATCGAGAGCGAGGCTTTAAGAAATATTTTGAATTAATATCATGTCTTCTTGTTGCCGAACAAAATAATGAACTATTGATGAAAAATCATCAATCTCGCCCAACTGGATCAATGCCATTCCCTGAAGCGAATGCGGCATATGTTGAAGATCCTGGGCATGGTCGACATGGTGGATGTGGACATGGTCGCGGTTGCGGTCGCGGTTGAGGTCGTGGTCGTGGTTGTGATTACTATAATCAAAACTCCTCAAATTTCAAGAAAGTTGCATCTCACCATCAAAAATGGGAGAAGAATGAGGAGAAACAAGAAGAAAAGGGTTTTCAGAATAAAGCCCCTAAGAACAATGAAGATACTTGCCATAGATGTGGCATGAAAGGACATTGGAGACGTACATATCGCACGTCTAAACATTTTGTTGATCTTTACCAAGCTTCCTTAAAAAAGAAAGAAAAAGGTACAGAGGCAAACTTTGTTGAGACAAACTTTACTGAACGCCATGATCCCACAGATTTTACACACTTGGACGTTGCAGATTTCTTTGAGAATCATGATGGAAATTTTGAGAATTTAATTAGTGAGGGAAACATCAATATGGCTTAAAAAGATGTTCTCCCACCAATCTATCTCTTTTTTTTTTTCTGGTGTGATCATAATTTTTAATATGTTTCGATTTTTTTTTTATTTTAGTTTGGTTGTAATTTGGGTGTGATTTTATTATGTTTTGTGATCTCCATATATTTTCTTATAAAAAAAAAGATTGTGTTTGGTATATTATTTTCTTATCTCTTTGTTTTATTTTTCATGAAGAGGCATGGATTTCAAAAATCATTCCACCGATATTAAAGTTAATGATGAAGCCTTTTGCCTAGTGGACAGTGGAACAACACACACTATTCTCAAAGATAAAAAATATTTTTCCAATCTTATATTAGTTGAAGCTAATGTCAGTACAATATCTGGTGTTGCAAATCTCATTGAGGGCTTTGGTAGTGCCAATATATTATTACCTGGTGGCACAAAGTTTATGATTAACGACGCTATGTATTCTAGTAGATCAAAAAGAAATCTACTAAGTTTTAAAGATATACGTCGTAATGGTTATCATATTGAGACAACAAATGAAAGAGACGTTGAATATCTTTATATTACGTCTAATGTCTCAGGAAGGAAACAAATATTGGAGAAGCTACCAGCATACTCTTTTGGATTATATAATACATTTATAAATCCAATTGAATCCTATGTGGTAATGAACGAAGAATCTAAAGATTCAAGGAATTTTATTGTTTGGCACAACCGTTTAGGTCATCCAGGTTCAATAATGATGCGAAGAATTATAGAAAATTCAAATGGACATCCTTTAAAGAACCAAAAGATTCTTTTATCCAAAGATTTTTCATGTGCTGCTTGTTTTCAAGGAAAACTAATTATAAGGCCATCCCCAATAAAAGTTACAATTGAATCTCCTACATTTTTAGAACGAATTCAAGGAGATATATGTGGGCCAATTATTCCATCATGTGGACCATTTCAGTGTTTTATGGTCTTAATAGATGCATCAACACGTTGGTCACATGTTTGCTTATTATCTACTAGCAATGTTGCATTTGCGAGACTCCTTGCTCAAATAATCCGATTACGAGCACAATTCCCAGATTATACAATCAAGAAAATTTGTCTAGATAATGCAGGGGAATTTACATCTCAAGCCTTTAATGATTACTGCATGTCAATTGGGATTACTGTTGAGCATCCTGTTACTCATGTGCACACTCAAAATGGATTAGCAGAATCCTTTATTAAAAGGTTGAAATTAATTGCTAGGCCTTTACTTATGAGAACAAAATTGCCTAGCTCTGCTTGGGGACATGCCATATTACATGCTGCAGCACTTATTCGCATAAGGCCTACTACATATCATAAATACTCCCTATTACAGCTTGTTTCTGGTAAAGAGCCAGATATTTTCCATCTGAGAATTTTTGGTTGTGCAGTATATGTTCCAATTGCTTCACCACAGCGTACTAAGATGGGTCCTCAAAGGAGACTAGGAATTTATGTTGGATTTGAATCCCCATCAATAATTAAATATCTCAAACCCTTGACAGGTGACCTCTTTACGGCACGGTTTGTCGATTGTCAATTTGATGAGACAGTTTTCCCAGCATTAGGGGGAGATAAACAACAGCTGAAAAAACAAGAAATTTCATGGAATGCATTATCATTATCTCACTTTGATCCTCGTACAAATCAATGTGACTTAGAAGTTCAAAAGATTATCCATTTACAAAAGGTTGCAAATCAGTTACCAGATGTATTTACCGATGTCAAGAAAGTAACAAAATCACATATACCAGCTGAAAATGCTCCTATTCGAATTGATCTTCCTATCGAAAAAGATATTAATATGGTAGAAAATGAATCTAAGGCACGCCAGAAGCGTGGTAGACCCATCGATTCTAAGGATAAAAATCCAAGAAAGAAAAAGGAGCTAAATAATAAGCAAGTTGGCATTTACAATGTTATTAATGTTCTTGAAGAGCCCAGTATAAAAACAGTTGACATAGCTAAAGAATTAACCCCAGAAGAGGTTCAAGTATTTAAAAAAGATGTTAATGAAGAGATCTCAATAAGCTATGTCACTTCATGAAAGAGATGGAATCGAAAGGAAATTGTTGTCAACAACATATTTGCATATGCAATAGCTCTTGATATTACAGAAGAAAACGAGGATCTTGAACCAAAGTCTGTTGAAGAATGTTAGCGTAGAAATGATTGGCCAAAATGGAAAGACGCAATCCAGGTAGAATTAAGTTCACTTGAAAAACTTCAAGTTTTCGGGCTTATTGTCCAAACACCTGAAGGTGTAAAACCTGTAGGCTACAAGTGGGTATTTGTGCGAAAGCGTAATGAAAAAAATGAGTTGTCAGATATAAAGCACGACTTGTAGCGCAAGGCTTTTTGCAAAGACCTGGTATTGATTATGAGGAGACATATTCACCAGTGGTGGATGCAATTACATTTAGATTTTTGATTAGTCTGGTAGTTTCAGAAGGAACTTCACATGCGTCTAATGGATGTTGTAACAGCCTATCTGTATGGGTCACTTGATAGTGACATTTACATGAAAGTCCCTAAAGGCCTAAAAATACCTGAAACATGCAATTCAAAACCTCAGGAAATGTATTCAATAAAATTACAAAGATCTTTGTATGGATTAAAGCAATCTGGAAGTATGTGGTATAATCGTCTCAGTGAATACCTTTTGAAAGAAGGATATATTAACAATCCAATTTGTCCATGTGTTTTTATTAAAAGGTATAAGTCTAGATTTGCTATTATTGCAGTTTATGTTGACGATTTGAATATCATTGGGACTCATGAAGAGCTTACAGATACAATAACATATTTGAAAAATGAATTTGAAATGAAGGACTTAGGAAAAACAAAATTCTGTCTCGGCTTGCAGATTGAGCATTTATCGGAAGGAATTTTTGTTTATCAGTCAACATATATTGAAAAGGTATTAAAGTGTTTTAATATGGATAAATCCCATCCAATGAGTTCTCTCATGGTTGTACGATCCCTTGATGTGAAAAAGGATCCTTTTCATCCTCGAGATGATGAAGAAGAAATTCTAGGTCAAGAAGTACCATATCTTAGTGCTATTGGTGCACTAATGTATCTTGCTAATTGCACAAGACCCGACATATCATTTTTTGTTAGCTTACTAGCGAGATATAGTTCTTCACCAACTCGAAGACATTGGAATAGTGTCAAACAAATACTTCGTTATCTTCGTAGTACAACAGATATGGGTCTGTATTATACACAAAATTCTAAGTCGGAATTGATTGGATATGCGGATGCAGGATATTTATCTGATCCATATAAAGCACGATCACAAACAGGTTATTTGTTTACATATGGTGGTACAGCTATCTCGTGGCGTTCAACAAAACAAACCCTAACTGCCACATCTTCGAATCATGCTGAGATATTGACAATTCACAAGGCAAGTCGAGAATGTGTATGGTTAAGATCCCTAGTGCAACATATAAGAGAAATATGTAATCTTTCATTCAACAAAGAAAGTCCAACTGTGTTGTATGAAGATAATGCAACCTGTATCGCTCAACTCAAATGGGGTTACATAAAAGGAGACAGAACAAAGCACATTTCACCAAAATTCTTTTTCACGCATGAGCTTCAAAAGAAAGGAGAGATCGACGTACATCAAATTCTCTCCAGTGACAACTTGGCAGATTTGTTTACAAAGGCACTTCCTACAACAACATTTGAGAAGTTGGTACACAAAATTGGCATGCATCGACTTAGAGATCTTTGAAAAAGAGATGTTGACATGAGGGGGAGACACTGCATATTGTACTCTTTTTCCCTTAGCCTAGGTTTTTGTCCCATTGGGTTTTCCTGGCAAGGTTTTTAATGAGGCAATCCTAAATGCAGAACATACAATAATTATGTATTCTTTTTTCCTTCACTAAGATTTTTTCCCATTGGGTTTTTTCTTGGTAAGGTTTTTAATGAGGCATATTATTTGTTTGGTGGACATCCAAGGGGGAGTGTTGTGAATCAAGTATGTGTGGATGCCACCTCTTGGTATTCCATGAGTTACATGCAAACATTTTATTACAAATTTATAATTCATATTTAGATCACATTATCACCCCATTAAATCCATCTTAATATTGTGCATTATGTCTCCTTTAATTGTATATGAAACCTATGTAAGTTATGTCTATTACCATTACCTCTAGTATGATGACTTGGCCTATAAATAGTAGTTGTACTAAGCTTGTAAGTTTCATCCCTCACAAGTAAAAGTATAGAAAGTTGTTTTGTCTCCAATTTTCTCTTGTCTTTCTCTATTGTTCTCTTTAGTCTTTTTGTTATACTTTGCTTTATTTCATAACAATAATATGTTTTTATGTTACTTTTCCACGTAATATTGTTATGATTTATTTTTCCTTTCAATATTGTTTGACACCAGAAACTCTATCTAGGATGTAGATGTGTGTGTTTTTTTTTTTAATTATAAAAAAATTACTGCGAATTTGTGTGAGTGCATTTCTTAATTTTGCCTCAACTTCAACTAGACCAATCAAAGAATTAAAATGCAAGATATTAAGCCAAGAAGTATACATTTTGTATGTATTTATGGACCAATGCTCTTATAAATTAAATAGTACCGATAGTAAATACAAATTTCGTACATTCTGCAATTATAATTTCTTTACTGACAAATTAAAACACATATTAATTCACTACGTTACAACAATAAAATCAATGCCATATCAAGAGAAAGAATCAGATAAAAACATGATAAGAAAACAGCCCAACGAAACAAATTCCAATGAAAACACACAAATATATTCCGCAACGTTACATGCATACGTGCAAGATGATGATCATCTCATCATGATTTCCCCCAGTAAGTACTGCTTGGACGGTAGCTGCTTTGGCCGCGGCCTGAAGAACTGCCGCTATAAGTGCCTTCTGCCGGAGCCATGAGCGGCTTCTTCTTCTTCTTAGAGAGGCAGAAGAGTCCCACGAGGAGGAAAGCCATGAAGAAAGCGCCTCCTAGAGACACGCAAACGGCGATAACAGTGGTGTGGTTATTGCCTCCCGGAGGCGGTGCAGCGATCACGGACGATGGAGGGATACCACCGATAGCAGGCGATGGTGGCAGCGGGGGCGTAGGTAATGGTGGCGAGCCGCCAGGGTAGTAAGGAGTACTTGGACGTGGGGGTTTTGAGTATGGTTTTGGCGGTTGAGCCGGCGGAGTATAACTCTTGCTCGGCTTTGGGGGGTATGTCAGCTTAGGCGGTGCCGCCTTGTATGGGGGCTGTGCTTTTGGAGGTGAGGATTTTGGCGGTTGTGATTTGTAAGGAGTTGGTGGATATGTTGGCGGTGTTGTCTTTGGAGGTGATTTTGGCGGGTACGAATGTTTTGGAGGCAGCGCCGCCGCAACCGGCGGAGATGCAGTTGGCGGCTTTGGATAGTAACCGTGGTGGTCCGGCGGCGGCAGAGGGTTTGTATAGACTTGCTGAGGTGGCGGAGAAGGAGGAGGTGATGTGAATGGTGGAGAGGGAGAGTAGTGATCAAGAGGCATTTTTGGACAAGTGCAAAATACAATTGTTATACTAATAAGTATAATTAGATTGAATAGCCACAATTAGAGAATGTCGATTATATATATATATATATAACAGTATGGGAACCACCACATGTCATGGGGACAATTGAAAGCCTCCGCGTATATGTCATGAGGCCTTAAATAATCTGTTCTTTGAAGAATGATTATACTGACTGCACTTACTATTGTTGGGACGTTTTCGACGAGTAGCCGATCCATAAAAAATAAACCATTAAATTAAGAGTGCTGCTGCTGGGAACGTAATACACACACTCATTGATGGGAATTCCAACTTCCAGTCTACTTTTAAAAATACAAAAGAAGCAAAAAAAGTGACAAATGTATCCAAGTTGCTGCCTGGCCGTTATTGTAGCTTTTTTTTTTTTTTTTTTTTTTTTTTTAATATAGGGAGGGGAATACCACCTACTTTTGAGTGGGGTTAAGCGTAACTCGAATCTTTAATCTATGGTTGAAGTTGAGGGACTTACAATCGACTAAGCTGTTCTCACTTGTCTTTTTCCCTATTCTTTGTTTGATATTTTTCATTTACTTGTTGTATACACATATGTAGTTGGAATATATGTATATCAATGGCTATGGTTACTTACAAGTGTTTTTCTCAAGTAACATTTTATTTTCAGAACTAACAACCATATACATACACAATTTGATTTTTCTTTTCTTGCAAATTCTTCCCCGTGAAGGGTAAGGTTCAAAATTTCAATTTGAAACATCACTTTGACCTAAATAAGACAACTAATGGCTATTAGCTATATGATATTTAAGTTTCCTCACACCAAATAACACGCTCCCAGAATTGCTCGAGGAGAAGAACTCAAAATAAAGATGTCAATAGGAGGAGGGCCTACTCCTCTTTCTCCAATGTCCAAGCCTTAGACATGATTTTAGCGGATAATGGCATTTTTGTCTTTTAACTTGGACTTCATCGATTTAGTTTTTAATTTCTAGTCAAATTGTAATTCTTTCTAAATGCTGTACTGATAGTGGTTGCTTGAACATAGGTATTGGTTGATTAAATGTCCAACGGTTGAAAAGTCTATTTGGTAGTATTTTTGTAAAAATGGTTTTGTTTTACAAAATGAGAATTTTTTGAAAATTATATTAAGAGTGTTTTTAAAATTTTTGCCTCAAAAAACGTGCAAAAACATTTTTAAAAATTCTCAAAATAATACCAAACGAACCTATTTGACAAATTAGTTTAAACTCAAGCATTGTAGAATATAAGAGCTCTCTATTAGTTTATTTTTCAAACTCACGTATCAAATGTTTATATATTTGAAAATTTATTTGAATTGTCCTAATTAATCTGACTATTGACAGGGTAGATTTGCCGATAAAAATAAATCATACAGTATAGGGTTAAAAATTTTTAGAGTAAATATTATTTACCGGTAAACTTTAAAATATAATAGAGATTTTTGTTACTTTTCCTATTCGACACATCAATTACTGCTTATGATGTCGTATCGGTAATATATCCAATTCTGACACTGAAATTAAGATTCTAGATTTTAAAAGCTTTGAAATGAAATTAAGAGTTTACATTATTTACTATTTATACTCATGTGTTTGAAAATGCTTCATGAATATGGAAATTTAATTAATTTAAAATAAATATTTATTTTTGGATAAACTTTAAAATAGATTGGAGAGGTTTTTGTTACTATTCCTGTTTAACACAACAATTATTGCTTTCATGTCGGATAAATGCTATATCCAGTTCTGAAAATCCGAGATCATAAAATACCCTAATCAGATTAGCACTAGTTACTTTAATCATCAATGTAATTGTAATTGTACATTCAGTAGCTGCATATTGCAACTCTCATACAGACCAAAAACGATAGATTCCTAAGTAGGTAAACTGGCGGCCATACATGGACCAAGACAAAAGCACAGAAAACCAACGAGAAACGAAAAAAGGACTAAATGCCATATGGGGAGGCGTCGTAACGAATTAATTATAACCAGGGTTGTTTTATAATAAGTACCACAATGGCAATTAGTGTTGTTTAATTATAAAGCAAAATAAAAAAAAAAAACAAAAAAATAAATATTCTTTCCTTTCTCATCATTGTTTAACCAAAAAGTACTATAGCCACCTAAAACGTGATCAAGTTTGTGCAATGTTGCATCTCATTTCAACATTTTTAATGATGGTAAAGAAAAGAAAAGGGCATAAAAGCATTACAAAGTACTGCAACTTGGCATGTACATTTTTGTAATTGCACTTTTGATAGCTTACTTTCCGCAAAAATTTGAAACGCGTTAATCAATAAAAGGGCTTATCCAGAACTGAAAGGTCTTATGCTTCCCAGTAATTTATGCTTAAATTCAGCGAAACACTCCATTGTATTAGCGCTCGAAAGTGCTCCAAATAATTGGTCATGATACCTCCTCCGGGAAAAAAAGGGTGATGATACGACAGACAAATTCTAAGAGAGATTTTTTAACATACAATTACCGTGTCGTTTAGTTTATGAACCGGCCGTCAAATCATCACTTAGCCCGAGTTTTTCACAACCAATATTAAACATGGTGAATTGCTTTGACCTTAAAAAAAAAACCATTCATTTTAAAATAATAATAATAATAATAAGAGAAATTATAAGAAATAGCAAATTTTGCTATTCACTAACCATTAATGTCAGTAGTTCTAAAAATAGGAAAAAATAGCATATTTAGTTTTGATTAACTTTTGACAAACATAAAAAACCAAACTATACCCCAAAAGTCAAAAAATCAAATATGGATTGATAAGTTAGTTTTAGGCTAATTAATTAGATGATTTTCACTTAATATTTTTGTTAGTTTTGAGCAATTTATAAGAATTTGATAATGTTTTATGTTCTTTTGTAGGTTTTGAGGAAAAAAGATGCATATTGGCAAAGTGCGAGACAAAACGGACTGAAAAATGAGTGAAACTGGACTCGGGACAAAATGGAGCCTAGACGCCAGCTTATGGGCTCCTAGGCGCTCTTACAGATGAAGCCTCACACAGAAAACCCGAGAGCATAGCGCCTAGGAGCCACAATTTGGGCGCCTAGGCGCCATTTGGAAGAATCAGTGTAGTGCCTAGGCGCTACTTTGAAGCCTAGGTGCCATATTCATGAAGCCTAGGTGCCAGTTCAGAAAAGATACGCGGGCAAGTATAGTGCCTAGGCGCTACAATCATGGCGCCTAGGCGCCGTAATGAAGCCTAGGCGCCAGAAAATCGAGCCTAGGCGCCATTGCGATCTCAGTTTAAATCTTAGTGTAATTTCGATCCAAAATTACCCTTTCAAACCCTAGCCTATAAATAGAACATTATAGAGGGTTGAAACACGAATTCTAACAAAGGAAAACTACAAACAAGAGGGGAGAACTCACTGCTTTGGAGAAGAAGAACGGTGTAACCCGAAGACGAAAACCATCTTTGCATCCAAATAGAGTTATTTTCTTTCACTCATCATGTTTAAGAGATTATTTAGGATTGTTTTTAGTTTCATTAGGAACTAATTTTTTTCTATTCTAGGGCTACGATGTAGCCGGATTATGAATGTTCACTTTTGTTTAATTTAATTCAATTCGATGTTTATTCATTATCTATGCTGAGTGTTTAATCTAATCTTAATACTTGTAAAAGTTTGCGCACCTTTTGCATGATTTGTGATTTAATTTGAGGCTGTGAAGCGATAATTAAATTAGACCATGATTGAATGCCATGAGATCATCATAGGATAGAGATATCTATGAGACTTGTGTAACACTATGAATTTCTTGTTCTTAATGAATCTTGGTAAGTTTAGAGTTTTCACAGAGATGTAAGAAATTTGCCAACTGGGATAAATTATTAATGCTTGAGAAAGATTAATGACTACTTAAGAGAAATTCGTTATCAGCATAGGAGTAAACATCAGTTGATTAAATTAGATAATTTGAATATGATTAATTTAGGTGAAATCGGATGCCCTAGTCTTTTATTATTTAAGTTTTCATTTATATTTTTTTGTTTTGTTATTTTTCTATTTTATATTTGATTGTTCAAATAATTTTAGGGTTAACCAATTTTGGTACTTAGCTAGATTAACACAATCCTCGTGGGAACGATACTCTACTCACTTTATTACTTGTTAACGATACGTGCACTTGCACTAGAAAATCCACAACATGGATCAAAATTTTAGATCTGTTCTCTCTCTTCCCCTTTTTCTTCTCTTTCACTCCCTCCTCTCTTCATGCTTCTCTATGTCTCTCTCTTCATGCTTCGTGCTTCATGCTTCATGCTTCATGCTTCTCTATGACTCTCTCTCTCCTATTATCGACAACTATAGAGCACCATCGCCGAAGCACCATCGTCGAAGATCTTCGACAAAATTGCGACGACGTCGATGTCGGCGTCACAAGTCTCGCACAACATTGGAAGAATCAGCGCCGAAGAAGTTGTAGACCTTGCCATCTACAGTAGCAAAGTGGTCTAATAGTGGCATCTCCGAACGAAATCACAACCAGACGAACTCGTAAAGTTTCAGATCTCACGATTTTCCGGACGGCGAAGTGGATTTGATTTGTTCACACGGCATTGGTAGAACTGGCGCTGGAGAAGTTACAAACCTCATGATCTCTGGCGGCGAGTGATTTGACAATGCCATCTTCGGACGAAATCACAATGAGACAAACTCTGAAAGTTCCAGATCTTATGATTTGCTGAACGGCAAAGCGGATTCAAGTTTTATTGAACTTGATTGACGGCAACTATGTCGTTCATCACTGCTCCATCCCATCAACTTATCCGTCATCCGTAATTGTTGCCGTTGCCATCAAATGACTTCGCCATGGGGATCTGAGTTGTGGGGGATAATAAAGCAACGGAAGTGACAGAGAGATGAGAGAAGGGAAGAAAAAAAATCTAAAAAAAAGAAAGGTTAATACATGGCATATCTTTCAAATTCAAATTTTTGCCCATGGTTCAATTCAATCTAAATTAAGGCCGGTAATTTTGGCCGACGATTTCGGACACAACATGAAAATACGAAATGAAAACGACACAAGATAAACAAGTTTGGATGACACGTTTATTAATTGGACTATAAATGGGTTGACATGAATAAACAAGTTGGATTCGTGCTAATACGTCTAACATGCATTAACACGTTTAATTAAACGGGCTGTAAACGTGTCAACACGGCACGACCTAACCCGCCCATTTATAACACATTTAAACTTAACAATAAAAATATTTAAAATATTTGAAGTAGGTTAGTATTAATTAGATATTGTGTTTTTGTTAATTTTCTTCATTGATTTTTTTAATTTTTTTAATTTTTAGTCAACTGGGTTATAAACGTGCCATATGCGTGTTGTTATCCTGTCAACACCTCACGTCCCGCTTAGTAATCATGTTAATCATGTTGTGCTGTGTTATGAGTACCATAAGCAGGTCGTGTTTGTGTTTGCATTTTTAGCACGTTTATTAATTGTGTCGTGTTCGTATTCGGCCTAACTCTGTCGTGCTGTAAATGTGCCGACACGAACACAGATTTTGCCACCCCTAATCTAAATTGAGATAAGAGAAAGGTCAATAACGACAATACTATATTCTTGGAGAGTTTTGATATGATATTTATTATTAAATTATTATTTTCTATTTTCACGGTAGATCTTAATTGCTAATGCCTATATAGGTGCCGGTAGTGTCTAGCAAAGTTGCTGGTAAATTTTGTATTTACAAGGTAATATAGTATTGTTAAGTTAATACTGTTTTTCTTGACCGCCGATGGTTTGACAAAGTTGCTAGTGAATTTTTTCATTTACCAGGTTAATATTGTATTTCTTGGCAGTCGACAGTCTAATGAAGTCACTGGTGAATTTTTGTATTTATACAATAATATAGTATTGCTAGGTTAATATTGTATTTCTTAGCCGTCGGCGGTCTAGCGAAGTTGTCGATAAATTTTTTATTTATTTGGTAATACAGCATTACCAGGTTAATATTGTATTTCCCGATCATCGGTGATCTAGTGAAGTTGCTAGTAAATTTTTATATTTACAGGATAATATAGTATTACTAGGTTAATATTTTTGTATTTACACAATAAAACAAGTACTATTGTATTTCCCAGTTGTCGGTGGTCCGACAAAGTCAACGGTAAATTTTTGTATTTATACGGTAATACAGTATTACATACTAGAGTAAAACTGTATTTCCCAGCCGGCGATGGTCTTGCGAAATTGTCTGTGAATTTTTGCATTTACACAATAATACGGTATTGTTAAAATAATATTGTCTTTCTTGACTGGCGGCGGTACAAGCAAGGGGGGAGGCTTTGAGATATGGAGGAGAAAAAGGTGGGGTATTTTAAGGTTTTTGTTTTCAATTTCTCATGATATATATTTACTACTCATTTTAAAACTATATGATATTATTTACTAATTTTTAACCTAAATATGCTATTTTGCTCTTTCTCCTTAATAATAATAATAATAATAATAATAATTTTCTCTTTTAGGATTTTTTTCATGGATTTTTTTCTCTCTCTAGTTCTCATGCTAGTATTTTTTTCTTCTCATTCCCTAGGCTAAAGACCGAGGATGACCTTTTGCTGTGTGCCGGTGCTCTATTCTTGCCAAGGGGGTGGTGCCTATGGGTGTTTGATTATGAAGCGATGGAGAGAGGGTCGGATGAATTGGGGTTGCTTGTTGGGGGTAGGGAGGCTCGTGATGGGGTATTGGAACGAGTTGGTGGACCGGTGGGTTTGAGAGGCTGGAGAATGACTTTGGTTATGGCAATCGTGGGGTGGTATACCGCCTAGGATTTTAGGCCTTCGGGGGTTTAGATCTAGGTAGTGGGGTTGGATTAGGCCTTTGCTAGTTAGTGCCAAAGTGGGAGGCTTGGTAGAGGTCAACAGAGTGAGGCATGGGAGGAGGGCGGAGGATAGTGACACAAGGGATTGCTCCCTGGTGCTATGGTGTTTCCTCGGGTGGGTTTTTGCATTTCATTTTGTAGTAGATGGTGGTTGTGTTTTTCCTCTTACGCTTCTACTCATATTGGCTTTTTGGCATTGATGGAGGTTGTATTGCAACCTGTTGATTCTCTGATGGTTAAAGCCACTCATTGTTTTTATTGCCCTTCTTTTTCAATGTGTTTTGTTTTGTCACTAAAGGTGATGATGTTTCCACCTTAGTTGTAATAAAGGAGGTGGTTTCCCTACCTTTAGTCTTGATTTAGATCTTACATCCACATGCTAGCAGCTGTGTGTGGTGTATATGGGCTAGATATAGTTTCATGTCAGATTGCATATGCTCTCACTAAGATAGATTTGATTTTGATTGATTGGTATCATCCATCGCAGTAGTGGTTTCTTATAACGAGCCATTAACACTACAAGAAAAATTACATTTAACGACATATTATTTACGACATGTAGTTTTTGAATGTCGTTGAAAAGTACATACAACGACATCTCCAACAAACATGTCATTAATAACATTTGAAACAATAATTAATGACATCTATATAGATGCCGTATTAAAGGTCTCCTTTTAACGACAATAGTTTAGTGTCGTTAAATTATTTAACAACAAGTAAGAGATGTCGTCAAAGCCTTGGAGATTCCACGATACCCCTTATAGACGACATCTTGACCAATGTCGTCTATAAGGGGTGTCGTGGAATCTCCAAGGCTTTGACGACATCTCCTACTTGTCGTTAAATAATTTAACGACACTAAACTATTGTCGTTAAAAAGAGACATTTAATACGACATTTATATAAATGTCCTTAATTATTGTTTCAAATGTCGTTAATGACATCGTTGTTGAAGATATCGTTGTATGTATTTTTTAATGACATTCAAAAACTATATGTCGTAAATAATATGTTGTTAAATGTAGTTTTTCTTGTAATGTGATGACCTTTATTCTAGATGTCGAGCTGACTTTTCCCTTCAGGTCTTGATGTCGTCCCTTATGCCTATGTTTTATATGTTTTTTTGGCTCGTGTCTTTGTCTAAGGTCAATTGTGCCCAAAGTGAAAGGCCATTTGCAACTTTGTGTGTACTAATTTTAGTATGAATGAAGTTTTATTTTTATTTTTATATTTTTTGAAAAAGAAGAGAGAGCGTAGTAATAAGTAATAACCAATAATGAAATGAAAAATAGAGAAAATTGGATCTAGCTTGGATGTATCTGTCTCCTATTAGAGGCCCACATGCATCATCATGTGCAGGGGCACGCCTGTTTTAATTATTTCATTTTGCTGAGAGGGCGTCTACTTCCTTAGAGGGCGTGTCAATACTGCGCGTTTTTTACCCGATTGAAACTTTTAAGGGATAAATTACTAAAATTCTAATGATGTCTTAGGTTAGAAAGAACGTTGCAACTTGAGTTGTAAACTGTTTGTGACAGTGGGTAAATTAAGACAATAAGCGGCAGAATTACATACTCTTGTTCAATAATACTATTAGGATGACAATTTGGGACTATCCGACACTAATGTTCATTAAAGGTCTTACAATCGAGCCATGTCCTTTCAACGCACTAAATGTTTTTAGAGTATTTTGTAAGAATAGAGAAAATGCCGGCTAAGAATTTCTGGAAATAAAAATGTATTTGGGACTTATATCAAAATAAATTTCTTAAAAGTTTTTGTTTGCTCTCATTTATTCAGGTTTGCTAAAGAGTTTTTGTAGCAAATTACCCCAAGATATAACAAACACTTGAATACTATATTTAGCAACAATATAGTATTCCAAACCTAGATATGAAATCTATATAATTTTGGAGATTTAAGAATAGACAAGAGTGTCATTTTATCAATAGACACAATCAATTCAATCTACACAACCTTTACTTGAAGATACTATTGCAGGTGATCTCAGTGGCTTAAGGCCTAAAGACATGATCATAAAAAAGCCTAATAAAGGCCCAAGTCCCAGAAGACATCTCAGTAGGAGGGCAAACTAACCAAGCCTTCGTTAGAGGTCGACATAACTCAAAGAGAACAAGAAGCCAAGATAATATAATGTCCAGATTTACTAAACTAGGCAAGGATTTGAATTACAAAATGAGTAACCAAATCTCCACTAAATTAGGAAATCAAGCCCTCATGCACAATATAGGGAAGTTGTGTACGAGGATAATGCGAATAAAATCAAGAAAGAGACTATTCTTGATTTTATTAGATTTAATTTAATTATATTATAGGTAAATTTGTAACTATAAATAGAGGTAGAAAACCCCATAGAAGGGACTTTTGGCCCTCTCATAGTCTTGTATCTAGAGATAACAGTGAAAAAAACTAGAAGGAGACGTAATTCACACTGAGTGAACCACTAAAAAATTCCTAGTACCATTATCTTTTTGGACTTTAATCTTCAATTTTATTCAAATAACATGAGTGATTATGAGGCTTATTGTTCACGAGGATTTACTATTAATAGTAGCTCTTCATTTGTAAATGTATCTATTCAATTTTATACTTTCAACGTCATGGCCTCAAATAAATGTGCCGCAGCACTCTAAGCTATCATAAAACACATTTTCAATGTGTTTTCTCACTTATACCAATGTGATCTTTAATCTCAAAATTATTATAGAGACATATTATAATATCTATAACAAAATATACTCACAATTAAAATACATTTAAAATACATTAGAGCATGATTTTAAGAATTCTAAATTGAGTTTTAGGTGTAACTTCAGATCAAATATAATACCAATACCTTAAAAAAACCACCTAGAACTCTAATTTTGATTATTGACCCATCACGATAATCTACTTCTATTGGCCACTCCAATCATAAGTTTGTGTGGGATCTTTTACTTCTTTGTCTTATTAAACTTTACAAACACACAAAGAAATATATAGTTAATAAGATTAAATTCTTATCATACCATATCATTAATTGCTATTAAATATATTTTTATTAAAAATATAACCATTGTAGATGTAACAAATCGATATGTCTATCCAACATATAATATGTTGTAAATTGGAACGCATAATTAACAGATAGAAGTTTTATAGCACCAAAACCTCGGACAAGCTGGCTCATCAATTGTGGAATCTACGTTTATTGTAGACTTTTATGTATTTTTTTTCGTTGCTAATTAAAGAACAAAGAAGCAATTTATTCAACAAGGATATAGAAAATGACTTCATATTGCTATTTTAAGTTGTTCCATTGATAATGCTAGAGAAAACTTTAGGTATATAATACATATTACATATAATGTGTGAGGACGTATTTTGTTGTTTATGTAACTTATTAAAAATTTAGCAAGTGTGAGCGCATTTTTTTTCTTTAATTTGCTCCTAACTTTAATTATTTGTACGAATGAGAAAACTACTTAAGTTCAAGATATATATACTAAACAAAACCCATCGTTTATAGAAAATAAATCCTGCCCTCTTCCTGATGGAATATATAGTAATTAAAATTATTGGAGGTCAACTTGTTGATAATGAATTTCTCTCCAGGCTATTAAAAACACCTATGACAGTGATAATTTATGAATTGTTAGATTTTATCACATTATTAGTGTTAAAATCAGAACCAAGAATTTGCAGAAACTTCAAGAACTCTACATGAACAAGCACAGCAACAAGAAAGAAAACGAGACAAAAATTTATCGTGGTTCGATCTAGAAGATCTACATCCACGTTGAAGGCAATATCAAAACTGTTTCACTACGCTTAGAAAGAATTACAAACACCAACTCAGAATGCTTTTTTCAATTTTTTTTGCCAGACCCAAAGCTCACTTTTTCTCTGAAGTTCTCTCTTTTACGGAATTCTCTCAGCACTCTCTTGTTCTCACATACCCGTACATCAAAAGAATGAATCTAATTCTCTCATTGTCAATCTTATATACACTATATGAAAGTCGGTTGTCTCAGAGCCTTTTAAACCTCTTCTAATGTGTAATTCTTCAATTGGATTGAATATCCAATTTCCTCCACCTCAGCATATCTTGACAGCTTAGCATAATTAAATTAACGGAACAATTAGTTTTTATTCTAATATATTTTTTCACTTAAGATGCTGTATAATTTGGCATTAACGATTATGTACTCTCCATGGAAATAAGGAAAAATGGTAAACATAATTTATGGATTTGCGTTTTAAATCTTTCACCTCATAGAATTCAATTTTGATACTAATTTTTAGCTAAAAAAATTTAATCCATGTAAATAGTTTAAGATATAGATCCATAAATAAATGTTACAGCACCCTAACGCGGTCCATGAGGTGAAACTCCACTTTCTCATGTTTGTCAACTCGAAAAAGTAAAGTGATACTTATTTTTAACTAAAAATTTAATCTATATAAATAGTTTAAGATATAGATCCATAAACAAATGTTACTGCACCCCAATGTGGTCCATGAGGTGAAACTCTGCTTTCCAATATTTGTTAACTCAAAAAAGTAAAGTGATACTTATTCTTCACTAAAAAATTAATCCATATAAATAGTTTAAGATGTAGACCCATAAACGAAGGTTTCAGCACCCTAACGTGGTCCATGAGGTGAAACTCTACTTTCCAATATTTGTCAACTCGAAAAAGTAAAGTGATACTTATTCTTAACTAAAATTTAATCCATATAAATAGTTTAAGTTATAGACCTATAAACAAATGTTACAGCACCCTAACGTGGTCCATGAGATGAAACTCTACTTTCCCATATTTGTTGGCTCGAAAAAGTAAAGTGCAACCCGAAAAAGGCCAAGAGCAATGCTCTTTAACTAAATGATACAAATTATCTTTAAACCAAAATTAAATAATTATAGAAATATCCATATGTACTTCCATTATTGCTACATATAAATGCACATTACAAAAAGAACGTCACATAATTACAAACAATTTTTTTATTCTTCCTTCCACTTCCTCGACATTGAGGCAGCAATTCAGTCCTTTGACACACAAAACAACACCAACCAATCAATGACACGATAGAATGAATCAGATGGCAACTTCATGATGATCATCCCCACCTAACGTATTGTGAACCCATGCCCAACGAATCAAATCCGATGAAAACACACAACAATAATTCCCTAATTAATATATATATATATACATATATGAATGTACGGATTATTAATTAAGGAAACACATTCATGCATGGTGAGTCACGATGATCATTTCATCATTTGCCTGATCAGTAACTACTCCGATGATGGCTTGTGCCCTGGCACAATGACCCGCTGCCACCCGGCTCACAGGGATCCTCTCCGGCTACGGCGGCAGCTGCGATGGCGACTCCATAAGAACTACCATGACCACTAATACTCTCCTCGCCGTAGCCTCCGGCTGCGGCTACACCTCCGTGGCTTTCTTCGCCTTCCTCGACGCAAGGAGCCGCCGCGGGAACCATCACTGGCTTTCTTTTCTTCTTGGCGAGGCAGAAGAGGCCGACAAGGAGGAAAGCGAGGAAGAAAGCGCCGCCAAGCGAGACGCAAACGGCAATGACGGTGGTGTGGTTGTTGCCTCCTGAAGGCGGCGCCACTATGTCGTTTGACGGAGGGACAGCGCCGATTGTTGTCGTAGGCGGTCCGTACGTGGGTGGGGGTGGGGCGTAGCCGTAGAAGGATGGCGGCGGGGCTGGAGGTGAGCTGCCGGGGCTGTAAGGGACTGTTGGAGGAGGTTTGGAATAGGGTTTTGGGGGTTGAACCGGTGGGGTTCCCTTGCTAGGCTTTGGAGGGTGTCCGGAATTCGGCGGCGGTGAATTGTACGGAGGTTGTGCTTTTGGCGGCGGTGATGACTTTGGCGGTTGTGGTTTGTAAGGTGTTGGTGGATGCGCTTTTGGAGGTGATGATTTTGGTGGTTGTGGTTTGTAAGGAGATGGAGGATGTGCTGGTGGTGTTTTTTCCGGTGGTGAATAATGTGGCGATGGGGCCTTATTAGGAGATTGTGCTTTTGGAGGCAATGACTTAGGTGGATGTGGTTTGTAAGGTGTTGGTGGATGGGCTTTTGGAGGTGATGATTTTGGTGGTTGTGGTTTGTAATGAGATGGAGGATGTGCTGGTGGTGTTTTTTCCGGTGGTGAATAATGTGTCGGCGGCGCCTTATACGGAGGTTGTGCTTTTGGAGGCGATGACTTAGGTGGATGTGGTATGTAAGGTGTTGGTGGATGTGCCGGAGGTGTTTTGTTTGGAGGTGATTGTGGCGGCGGAGCACAATGGGGAGTGTACGGAATTTGTGGTGAATTGGAGCCCTTAGGTGGCGGCGCTGCGGGAACAGCTGGTGGGGATGCAGTTGGTGGCTGAGGATAGTAATGGTGGTGGTCTGGGGGTGGAGGTTTTGTGTAGACATGGTGAGGTGGCGGCGGAGGAGATTGATAGTTGTAGTGGTGATCAGGTGTGGGTGGAGGAGGAGAAGACTCGTGTGGAGAAGGAGGCGGAGGAGAAGATTGATAGGTGTGGTGGTGATCCGGTGTGGGTGGAGGAGGAGAACATGACTGAGGTGGCGGTGGCTTTGGCTTAGGGTAGTCCGGAGTCGGCGGTGGCTTCGGCTTAGGGTAGTCATGGTGATGGTCATTTGGTGGCGGCGGTGGAGGAGATGGATAGAAGTGGTGGTGGTCCGGAGTCGGCGGTGGCTTCGGCTTAGGGTAGTCGTGGTGATGGTCACTTGGTGGTGGCAGTGGAGGAGATGGATAGACGCAGTGGTGGTCAGGAGTCGGCGGTGGCTTCGGCTTAGGGTAGTCATGGTGATGATCATTTGGTGGCGGCGGTGGAGGAGATGGATAGGCATGGTAGTTATCCGGCGTCGGTGGAGATGGCGGCTTAGGGTAGTCATGGTGATGGTCCTTAGGTGGTGGCTGTGACTGGTGGTGGTGGTCGTGGTGGTGATGGTGAGGCGGCGAGGCCTTTGGGTGGTGGTGCTGATGTGGCGGCAGCACGGGGTGATCGTCACATGGAGGAGGAGGTGGAGGCGGCGGCTCCATGGGCTTACATGGCGGAGGAGGAGATGGCACTGGTGGCGGAGGGGGAGAGTAGTAAGGATAATTGTAGGTCATTTTCCGATACAATTATAGGGAGTGAAGCACAATTTGAAGAACTAACTAATAAGAAGTACAATGGATATAGAGGAATATATGACTGTGGGAGTGGTAAGGACAAGGAATGCAATGAGAGTGAGGTGCTATTTGTACTAGTTGGAAAAGTATTCCAACTTTTAAATTAATGTATTCTTTCAAGGAATATGATAATTGCACTTACTCTCTTATTGTTTGAAATTTCTGTCAAATTGTCGAATGCATGAAAAATGAATAAATAAATACGAACAAAGAATGTGACCGATGGAAACACGATAATCATATGAGTTCATGTCCTTAACTGCTTTGCACGCATCTTTTAGATTTCATTTTTTTGGGTTTTGGTCTACAAGGACAGCTATGTAACCTTTGAACTTTGAATAAATATTGTTATACAGAGAGAGAGAGTAGCACGTGTTAAATTTCTCGGATGAGACTTGGAACAATGTCTACTATGAGAGGCGTGGATTTTTTTTGGTTTTTGTGTATTAATTTATTTATGTTTGGTCATCACAGTTATAATTAATTATAACGACAAATTGCAAGAAAACTAGTCAATTAAACAAATAATTTTGTTATCACCTAACGAACTATTTTTTTTTTCCTTCCACCAAAACGTAATTGTTCATACGTACTCTTAAGGGTTGTTCCCATGTGATTTGAAGATAAATGTCAAATAAACTCTCATTTAAATTATGAAAAATCCATTTTATCTTTGTAAAATTATAACTTTATTACTTATAAAAGTATAAATCTCAGTTTAATATATAGTGTATAGTTTAAATTGAGTCTAACTATTTTTTTAATAATAAAATTATAACTTCATAGATGATGGGTTAAATAAAATGTGTTTAACATAATAATAAAATTATTAATTAAAAGTGTACATATTATAATATTTTTTATTATATTATGTAAAAATTTTATACTATTTTTAATTAAAAAATGGATTAAAATTTAAGCAATTTTTTCAAACATGTTAACTCTTTCGTTATCGTGAACATGCAGGCTTTTGGCTCTTTGTAGAGAGAGAAAGGGGAAAAGTCAAACAAGGACTATGACAGGACGTACGTTTTCGGATGTTTCCGATTTTTACTTTTTCTCAATTCATTTTTTTTTTCTCTTGTTCCACTTTTCTTTTTTTTTTAAAGAATTTTCAATAATCATTCTTGTGACACGTTTTATTTCTTTTTTTTGGGTGGGTAAACGCGGACACGTTTTAATTGTTGCTTCTGATCCGATACTGATACTCTATGAACCAGCTTTTGAAAAAAATTTATGTGCACAGTATTTTAAAACGCTAAGCTAATTTTGTTATGTTATTATTTATGCTTCTCTGTTTTTCTTGTCCACGCATTTTACATACGTCTGGGAATTCACTGTCAAACCTTTTTATCCATGATGTCATATGAGCTGTTGTTCTCGTATTGAAAATTAGGATCGTAAAAAATCGCACTACTTAATCACATCACACGAGATTTGCTTGAATATCAGTTTGGAGTCCATTCAGAACATAAGCTAGAAACTTAAAACACTAACAATTTAAATTTAACGAAAGAAAGTATAATAGCAAAGTTGATTAGAATCTAAAATTAAAAGCCGGTTTGGTATTTTTGTTTGTAGTTTTATTATTATTATTTTTTGAATTATGAGGGTAGAGGTAAGCATTAAAAAAATTTACGGCATGTTAATTAAGTTGACACATTCTAGTAATATAATTTATCAAATTTATTTTTTACTTGTGCTTTTAGTGAGTACCGGAAGAAAACAAGCAAAAATTGTAACTTTTTAACAAGTGTTTGAAATTATATTTATTACAAAAGCTTAAATACGTCAAAATAATTTTTAAATTTTACGTTAAGTAGTAAAAATTATATAATAAAGTTCATAATATTTTATAAAAGCTTTGGCCCATGTTTAAAAATTTATTTTAAAAGTTACATTTTATGATTTTGACATAAACTCAAATTACTTCTAATAAACCATTTAAATACCTTCAAAAGTATCTTTTATACTCTAAAAGCTGAAAGTAAGTTCTAGAAAACCGTCCCAAACAGATCCTTTAACAGGTTGTTTAATTGTCACGCAGTTTTGCATTCGATGACACTGTATGCATTCCTCTATACATGATTTTGGGTTCTATATAATTTGGAACTAAACTTACCAAATACAGTAGTTTAATATCCCAATAGATTATAAGCTGGAAGCCATAATGGATGAAAAAAATAAGACAGGAAACCAACAAGAAAAAGAAAAGGTGAAGCCAACTACTAAAGGACTAAACGCCATATGGGGTGGCGTCTCAAAAAAATAAAAATTAGTGTCGAGTCTCTAGTGACAGATAAGTCTCCTTCCTTTTCTCACTATTTAATCAAAAAGTTCTTCTATAGCCACATAAAATGTAATCATCAGGTTTGCTTTTCTTACGTGCAATGCATCTTATTTCAACATTTTATGTTGGTCAAGATTAGAGACAGATATCGAGCAGATTTAAAAAGGTACTGCAACTTGACATGTATTGTCTTGGACCAATACTTGATTCCGCCCTTACATATGGAGACATTATGCTATGCTCTTTTTTAATATATAGGCAGCTTCCTAGAACAAATGACAGGCTCTAGTGGGAAATTTCTCATCATTAGGAAACTTATCCGTTAGTGAAATAGTCTTTTCATTTTTTATATAAAAAATAGTAACATTATTTAATTTTAAATCCTTTTGTTATATAAAATAAAAATTAAAACATCCCCAATTCCAGTTATGATTTACTAATTTTGTTAAGTCTTCCTTTCATCAGAGTAGTTAAGGCGTGAATGAGAACGTCTTCGAAGTTTGAGCCAGCCTTTACCTGTAGTCTAACTGCATGCGTTATGTTAGGATTTTTAATCCTTACTTTTGTTACCATTTTGTTTTGGGAAATATTATTTAATTATTAATTAAGTTACTATTATTTGCTTATTAATTTACTACTGATTATTTATTAATCCTTTGTTGAATTCGGATTCTTACATAATTAGTTAATAATCTTATCTCCTTTGTGAATTCGAATGTTTATCGTCTTTAATATTCACATTTGTAGTTTAACTGATTTAATTTTGAATTTATAGATAAGTGTATTTTTTTTTCTATTATAGATAAAGTTATATATCTATCTATATTTTAAACTTAGGCTTGATCCGAATATGAAGTCAATCTTTGAAGATTAACTCAAGTTATTTCGAAGTTATCTAGTTGGTTTCGACAAGATTTTTCATATCATATTCGTATCTGAATATGATAACGTTGGTTTTCTAATTAATAACATTTTAAGTTTGAATTTGTTGACTATTTGTTGTTCTTCTTTTTTGGGGAGGGGTAATGAGCTAAGGTCGTTGACAGGCAAGGCTTGTTATTTGGGGTTCATGAAGACGATTCTAATTGGTAGTTCAATGCTCAGGATTTCATCTATTCTCTTCTGCATTGGGATTTCGCTGCCGCATTTTTACAAATTTGCTTCATTTAGGTGCTCAAGTTGACACGTGTTGTTACAGCTGTCTTTATTAAATTGTATTACTTGTACATAGGGATTTCAAAACTGCATTTTAAGGTCTGTTTGATACAGCTTTTCTTTGTGCTTCTAGACAACTTTTCCTTGTGCTTTTAGTAAGTAGAAAAAAAGACACAAAAGTTACAAGTTTTCAATAAGTGTTTGGGATCATATTTTTAAAAGACGTTTAATAGGTCAAAATCGTTTCAATTTTTTTTAAAGTTACAAAAATATTTTATTCAAGTTTATAGGGTCCGTTTGGTAAAGAGATTCAAATTATGGTGATTTAGATCCTTTTGATAAATTATTGTGATTTAAATTATGATTTGAGTTGTAATTTGAGTTAGTATTTGATTGTAAGAGTACTTAAAAATAGATTTGGGTAGAATATCCAAGTATGTGTTTAGTAATTGTATATATTACAAATATAATCTCCATGGCCATCGTATTACACAGGTTGTAAATGGAAAATTTATATGGGTATTATAGGAGCAAAATTACTCTTGTTTTTTTCTCTCACTCTCTCTCTCCTCTCTCTCTCTTTGTATTCTCAATGTTACTTGTAATAAATACATCGTGTCTTGAAACAACTTTCCTGAGTACACCTATTACTGTAGAAGTGACATTGAAGTCACAAGACAACAACCCCCCTCATTTTGGGCTGAGAAAACTCAAAATAGAATTCACAGGATTTGAAATTTGAAGACACTAAACATGAATTATAGGGATTTCAAGTACTCAAATTAAGACTTGAGCTAAATGAGTGAAAATAGTTCTCCAACGAAATAAGGCCATAATGTATTATAAATACTCTAGTACAAGTTTTAAAGTCTATTTTAAAAGTACTTTTTTTAGAAGCCCTATTTTACAGCTTTGATAGAAAGTACTTTTGGATATCAAAAATATTTTTGACAGATAATCCAGACACTTTTAAAAACAACTTTTAGATTTGAGAAGTCAAAAATACATTCTACGAAGCCTTCTCAAATAGGTCCTTAGATTATGACGTGCTTTTTTTTCCCTTCCATTTTTTCTCAAGAGACAAAATTAGGCATATTGAGTGATGTACCAAGTTATTTTTAAGGCTATATCTTTGAAAAATTCACTTGATTAATTTTTGTTTTAATTTTAGTAAAGTTTGAGTGTGTGGCTTGGTGTGGGATGAGATTGCACGTAGCCAGGAATCAACCTAGTTGGAGTAGAGTTGCTTGCTTTTTCTGACACGTGACCTTCACTTCAAGCGCACCAGGGTGGAGACTGATGCTTTAGACGTGATCAACAAGATGTTCTCTTGCCCCTCTTCGGCCCTTGTTAAACCCATCATGGAAGCCATTGCTGGGCTTTTGAGTGTTATGAACTTTATGGGTATATCTTTTTTGTTCCAAGGATCTGCAATGGGGTAACACGCCTTTTAGTTAAGATTGCTATTGCCAAAGCTACTTCGCCTATGTGGACTGTGGAATAATGCTTTCACTATGTATTTCTCCACTCATGTGCTCTTGCTCTGATTTGCCAGCTTCGTTTGTGTCAATAAACAAAGTCAGCATGGATACATATAAAAAGTGAATAGAGGACGCCTATAAAGAACGATTAATAGGACGCCTATAAAGAACGATTAATCAAATGGAGGGAGGAGGGATGGAGTTCATGCTGAGCTAATAGAGGACGGGTTACCTACAAACAGTCCTCCATAATCTACATTAGAGGGCGGGGGTTTAAAAGACATG
This sequence comes from Artocarpus heterophyllus, assembly GCA_025403435.1. Taxonomy (NCBI): domain Eukaryota; kingdom Viridiplantae; phylum Streptophyta; class Magnoliopsida; order Rosales; family Moraceae; genus Artocarpus; species Artocarpus heterophyllus. The sequence goes on from CM046334.1 coordinate 19,920,527, forward strand.
TTTAAATATCTGTCCTCTATTTTGGCTAATTTTTTCATCCTCACAATCCATCTGCAACTTCAAATCCTTCTCATACTCAAACTTAATCCTTATCTCCTCTCTATATAAGTCACTCTTACTCTCTCTTTCTCTCTCTCTCTCTCTCTTTCTCTCTCTGTGCTACCATCCTCCATCATTAAAATCAAAGGTTTCCAATTAACAAGTCTCAAGCTGTTAGCCTCGAGACAAATTTAATTTGTTATCCCACAAGAAATTACTAACTTGAGGTTTTTGACATCATTAATAATCTCCAAGTGGAGATTTAAAGTGGTTACTCTCAACATCACATCAAACAGGTCTCGCTTTAAACAGGTCTTCATCAAAGAGGTCTCGCCTTAAACAGGTCTTCGTCAAACAGGTCTTTTTTAAAAAAGGTATTGTTTAAGTTAACTATGTTAAATGTGAACCTTTTGGAGTAATGGTCATTCTAAAAACAAAAAAGAACAGTTATTTCCATGTAGAAGATGGAACTCAAAGAGGTCAAAGGCGGGAGTAGTTAATTCTACACAGAAGATAGAGCTTGAAGAGGTCAAGGTGGAAGTAGTTAACTCCACATAGAAGACAGAGCTTTACTCTCGAAAAGTCGAAGGACATGGCTTAATTCAAAAGGAAAGGATATGAGATGGACAGTAATGCTTCAGAGGACAGTTATAAATGCTTAGGACTCTATAAATGAGAGGAAACGAAGCTAAAATTGGAGTTTCTAGAGGAGATTGATATAGGGATTGTGTTGAGAGTTCTTGTGAGAGATTTTGAGTGTGTAATCTTTTCAGAAAATATATAGTGAAGAAAATCAAGTGTATTTAGGTCATGTTGAGTCAAACCATTATAAATCCTGGTGTCGAACTTTACTTTTTCGTTTGATCTTTAGTATTTATTGTTCTCTTGATCATCAAATTTTAATTTTACTTCTCTTACATTTATTATTTTGAGGTTGGTGATTTTTGATTGTCAACAATTTGGCATTATAAGTAGGTCCCCCACCTTTCGAGCAAAGTTAACTTGATTCTCGAAGGAGTGACTGTGGTTTCAAAGTCGAAGACAAGGAAGGCGATATCCCAAGATGACATTGCTCCTGCTTTAAAGAGACTCGAGTAAGGCATTCAACTTGTGTCTGTGTAGTTTCGGTTCCTGGGATACCACCACACCTGCCTCTCAAACAAAGTCACTAGAGGCAATAATACTTGGAGGAGATGGTAGGAGGAGTGAGGTCCACAGTAGACAAATTCTTGGTAGTTTTCCAATGCATGGAGGAGCGACAGATGCGTTTCTTACCACAAAGGGTTTCAATCCTATCCTAGAGGGAACAAGCTCCTAAATAAAGGATGATAATAAGATCAGTGAGATCACTCCTTGCAAAAGGTGCCTCTTGTTGGGGAGCAAACGAGAAGAATGCTGAGGCAGAAGTCAAGCAACCATGGAACCTCAACAAAGGTCAAGCCCAGGAACAACCTCGCAACAAACACATAGAGTCTAACTCTTCACCTTCAGAGGCATACCATTTTGAAAGCAAAGTGAAGAAAGAGCATCTTGTCCAAAGACTAAGTCAGATTACTAAGGAAGAAGGCCAAGAAGACTTCTCTAGTGATGAGGTAATATCTCCACTTTCACTTGCCATCATGCACGTGCCTTTACCGAGTAACTTTCAGATCCATGAACTGTAACCGATTGTAATTCTAAAGGTTTCTAATTGAAACCAATCAATTTTTAACGGTTATGAATTCTAATGGTCTCCTATTTATGCTTTCATTAAAACATCAATTAGAGCACTGATAACTGATTTTTCTTGGGTGCTATATATTTCCTTGATGGAAGGAAATAGTTGCAGCAGAAAAAAAAAAAAAAAACCAGAAAATAAAGGTTTCATGTTTCTGTGAAATTCTCAAGGTTTGGTCCCTATCACCTTTCACTCCTTCTGGATATACACCATCAATCAGAGTGTCTGAGTGTTAGAAGACTCAAACAAAATTCTTGATACGTTGGAGTCTTCGTCTGCATAGTAAACAATGGCAGGAGGTATGTTTTCACGCTTCCGTTTCAATTCTTGATATGCATATAGTTTATAGCATATTAGAATTCGTTTTATGTTTACATTTGGCATCAGAGCCATAAGTCTCTCTGCCTTGCATGTGCAAATTGTGGAGTTTGTTTAAAAAAAAAAAATCCGTGTTCCTGAACGGCACGGTTGAAATTTTTTTTTTGATTTCTGGGTTTTGGTTTTTAGCGTTGCTTAATTGAAACTAATATTAGAAATCATTTAGACATTAGATTTCTATGAATTCTGCAATTTGAAACGTCAAAATTGGTGTTCGGAGGGTGAAAAACGAGCCAGGTCAGAATTCGAGTCAGCCGGGTCGAGACGACCCGTTCAGAGGAAGAAGACGACCTAAAATGACATGTCGTTTAGCTTTGGGACAGCCAAAACGACATGTCGTTTTGTAAGTAGAAGGGCTCGTTTCTGTGCTGAAAAATGACAAGTCATTTTGGACCTTAATGACCAAAACGACATGTCGTTTGGTATGTTGACAGGTTGCCCTCTCAGTAAAAGATGTGTCGTTTACGCTGGGGGGGGGGGGGGGCTCCTCCAAACGACGCCGTTTTTGGTATAAATAAAAAAACAAAAAACAAAACCCAAAAATTAAAAAAAAAAATTTGATTTTTTCCAGATTGAATAAAATGATATTTTTAGGGAAAATTTCATAAAATTTTCAGTTTTTATAATTTTTATGAAATTTTCATAATATCCACAATTTTAATATTTTTATGAAATTTTTCATATTATGGAATAATTTATGAAAAATTCATAATTTTGAATATTCATAATTTATGGTGTTTGTTATGAATATTATACAGTATTTGTGTGGATATAATTTTGTAAATTTATGTGCATATAGTGTTTATTATGTATAATTTGTGATTTAAAATTATGCATACAATATTAAGCTAAATAATTTAGTACATTTAATTTTGTGCAATAATGTGCTAAATTATATTTTGAATGTATAATTTTAATGAAAATTAGTACATAAATTATGGTTCTTTGTTCATATTTATTTATTGCTTAAGGTAAATGCAATTTATTTTATGAGCAAAAATTTAAGAATAAATGTCTTGTGATATATGTATTTAATTTTTGAATAATTAAAGAGTAGCCACAGCATCTTTAATTATGCAAAAAAATATGTAAGATGTTTAAATCACATATGTTAAAAAGATATTAAATTGTGATTAATCATATGTAATATGATAAATTTTATCCCACAAGAATTTTTATTGTATTTAATATGATTAGTTAGGATGATGTATCAAATTATCTTTCGTAATTTACCCACAGGAATTAAGAAAAGAGAATATAATTTGATAGTGTCATCATAAGGATATATAAATCTGATTGAATTAAAAATTTAGCCCACAGGCAATTTTTATGTCATTTGATTCATATTTTAATGCATGATTTACCTTGGTAAACATGTCATAAAGTATTGTAGCCTCAATTTAGTAACATAAGCATGTATGTTTTATTATGCAGCTATGCAAACTGTGAGTTACTCTGATTTCCAGTGTGACATTCCCGAACTTAAGGGAGACAACTATAAGGTGTGGAAGGAGAGAATTCTTCTTCATTTAGGTGTCATGGACATTGACTTGGCTATCCGTAAGGACGAACCACCTGTCATTATGGAGACCAGCCAGCCGGATGACGTTGACCGTTATGAAAAGTGGGAGCGATCTAATCGCCTCTGCGTAATGTTCATAAAGACGAAGATCTCGACTGGCATACGTGGTTCATTGGAGCAATATGACAAAGTGCGAGCTCTGATGAAGGCAATTGATGAGCAATTTCTACATTAGACAAAGCCTTGGCTAGCACCTTGATATTGAAATTTTCATCCATGAAGCTTACTGGAATTCATGGTGTGCGTGAGCACATCATGCAAATGAGGGATATAGCGGCTCAGCTAAAGACACTTGAGGTTGAGATGTCAGAAACCTTCCTTGTGCACTACATCCTCAACACTCTTCCACATCAATATGGACCTTTCAAGATATCCTATAACACACATAAGGATAAGTGGTCCATCAATGAATTGATGACCATGTGTGTCTAGGAAGAAGGAAGGCTTGCTATGGAAGCGGGAGAGAGTGTGCATCTGGCAACTCAAAGGAAGATCAAGGGCCAAGCCAAGAATAAGGGAAAAGGCAAACTGCCCGCTCAAGTTGATATCAAGAAGGAATCCAGGTGCTTCTTTTGTAAAAAGAAGGGGCACATAAAGAAGGATTGTCCTAAATATCAGAGATGGCTTGACAAAAAAGGTACTCAATTCTCACTTGTTTGTTATGAATCTAATATGGTTGATGTTGAACATAACACATGGTGGATTGATTCTGGTTCTTCAATCCATGTCACTAATTCCTTGCAGGGATTGCAAGGCCTAAGGAAGCCAGTGGGAAGTGAGCAGTGCATCTATTCAGGCAACAAGATGCACTCACATGTAGAGGCTGTCGGAACATGCAATTTAGTTTTATCTAGTGGTTTTATTTTAAAATTAGAAAAGACATTTTATATTCCTAGTTTTTCTAGGAATTTAATTTCAGTTTCAAGGCTTGTACCATTGGGATTTTTCTTTAATTTTTCAGACACTATATTTAGTTTGTTTTATAGATCTGAACTTATTGGAAATGGTATATTGTCAAATGGTCTTTTCAAAATTAATTTACAAGATAAAACTTCTTATACTTCTATGCATGTTCAAGATAATGCTAGCATTAAGAGATGTGTTATGAATGAAGATTCCTCTATGTTGTGACACCGTAGATTGGGTCATATCTCTATTGAGAGAATAAAGAGACTAGTAAATGATAGAGTACTTAGTACTCTAGATTTTGCTGACTTTGATACTTGTGTGGACTGCATAAAGGGAAAGCAGACCAATATGTCAAAGAAAGGTGCCAAGAGGAGTTCAGACATATTAGAGATCATACATACAGATATTTGTAGTCCAGACATAGACGCGTATGGTCAAAAGTATTTCATTACTTTCATTGATGATTACTCATGATATATGTATCTCTACTTCTTCATAACAAAAATGAAGCTATAGATGCCTTTAAGGTGTTTAAGGCAGAAGTAGAGAAACAATGTGGTAAGCAAATAAAGATAGTGAGATCTGATAGAGGTGGTGAATACTATGGTAGATACACCGAAGATGGACAAGCGCCTGGTCCATTTGCGAAGTTTCTTCAAGAACATGGGATAGTTGCCCAATATACTATGCCCGGTTCTCCAGATCAAAATGGTGTGGCAGAAAGAAGAAACTGAACATTGTTGGATATGGTGCGGAGCATGCTTAGCAGCTCCAAGCTTCCTAGGTCTTTGTGGACTGAAGCTCTCAAGACGGCTGTGTATATATTAAACCGAGTTCCAACCAAGGCTGTCTCAAAGACACCGTTCGAGTTATGGAAAATTTGAAAACCGAGTTTGCGACATATATGCGTTTGGGGATGCCTGTCTGAAGTGAAAGTCTATAATCCACAAGAAAAGAAGCTAGACCCAAGGACCATAAGTGGATATTTCGTTGGATATGCTGAACGGTCTAAGGGATACAGATTTTATTGTCCATCACATACCACTAGGTTTGTGGAATCAAGAAATGCAAAATTTGTTGAGAATGACTTGATCAGTAGGAGCGATCAATCCTAGAACACCGTTTCAGAGAAAGATCATACATATGCTCAAGCTTCCACTTCATATGATAGAGTGATTGTTATACGCGATACGCCTACAGTTCAAACGCGTGCTGAACAACAACCAATCATTCAAGTTCCACAGATTGCTGATCAAGAAGCAGTAGATCCAGCTGAACAACAGATACAAGAACCTGTTGAACAGCCAGATGATCAACATGCTCCTCAAAAGAACGTTGAGTCAACATTAAGGAGATCTACTAGAGTAAAGCAATTGGTGATTTCTAGTGACTATATTGTATATCTATAAGAGTCTGACTACAACATTGGAGCCAAAATTGATCCAGAAACATTTTCACAAGCCATGAGTTATATGGAATCTAACTTGTGGTATGATGCCATGAAAGATGAGATGAACCCTACGTCATCTAATGGAGTCTGGGATCTTGTTAAGTTGCCTGATGGTGTAAAAGTCATTGGATGCAAATGGGTCTTCAAGACAAAGAAAGACTCATTAGGCAACATTGAGAGACATAAGGCAAGACTCGTTGCTAAAGGATTCACTCAAAGGGAAGGTATAAATTACACTGAGACTTTTTCTCCTGTATCTAAAAAGGACTCCCTTCGTGTGATCATGGCATTAGTAGCTCATTTTGATTTTGAGTTACATCAGATAGATGTGAAAACGACATTCCTTAATGGTGATCTAGAGGAAGAGGTTTATATGAAACAACTTGAAGGATTCTCCTCTAGCGATGGTGAGCAATTTGTGACGACCCGCCTTTTCGGGCAGTCACTTTACTTTCATAATCGTCGTTTCGTAAACAGTAATCTTACTTACTTAGTAAGAAAATACTGTAATAAAAATTTTTTCTTTCCTTAAACGTTCTTTAAAACTGACGCGACCTCTGTCGCATTCAAGTGGAGACATCGCTCAACACTTGCCCTTAAACTCATTTCAAAACGTTTCTCAAAACTTAATAAGAAACATTTATTAAATCATAGTTTAAAACTTTACTTTATCATTACAAAAACAGTTCATAAACTGTATCTTAAAACTTTGAATACAATTCTTAAAACTCTGATTTTCTTTAAACTTTGAAAACACAACATTAAACAATGGAAAACATTTTCTTTACGTAGCGGAAGCAAACAGTGATGGTATCCATACCCAAATCTCGCATCTGTCCTCCGCAGCACCCAGCTCTTCTAACGGGTCCCATTGGTCACCCATAAGTTACCTACAGCATGAAAAACTTTTAATGAGCTTTCGCTCAGCAAGTTCAAACATATTCTCACAAAGCATTTAAACATGCTTTAAAACTTTTCTCATGAAAACTTTTCTCTTGAAACGTTCTTCATGAACGTTTTCTATAAACATTTATGAAAATATTTTCCATAAACGTTTTCCTTTAACATTTCTAAAAACGTTCTTCATAAACGTCTTTCATAGAACATTTCTGAAAACGTTTTTCATAAAACATTTCTGAAACGTTTTGCATAAACGTTTTTCGTAAAACATTTCCTCAACGTTTTTCTTAAAACGTCATTCGTAAACCTTTTCTTGCAAACATGAAATGTTTTTCATAAACATTTAATGTAAAACCTTTCTCTTAAAACATTTCTTGAACGTTTATCTTAAGACGTCGTTCATAAACCGTTTCTTAAAAACAGGAAAACGTTCTTCATGAACATTTGTCGTAAACATTTTTCAGAATGTTTTCCATAAACATAACATATAAACATTTCATAAAAAAGCATTCAAGTAACATCAGAATGCATGACTCCATTTATGCTCAATTATTAACTTCAATTATGAGCATATTATGAACATTCTATAAACTTAAATATTCATTTCTTTCTCAATCTTTATTCTTATTCCTTAACTTTCTTTATCTTGTAACCTTCATTTTCCTTACTTTACTTTAGTGTTCGTACCAACTCATTAATCATGAGATCATATAAATGATGCTTCCCTTGCGGAAGACTTGAGACCATCAAACATTGAGGTCTTGTACCTCACCTTTAGGAGGTCAAACTTTAATTTCACTTTCATTACCTCATAACAAAGAGGCTGGTACGACACTTTCCTTTTTATCTTTACGTTACCTTCTTATTAACTTTAGTGAGCATTTCAAATGCAATCACATCATATGCAATACACTTGCAATTCATAGCTTATACTATAAAACCAATTGCATAATAAATGCAACTCATTGCATAACAAATGCAACATAAAATGTAAACACATTTTACAAATCATAACTTGCATTCTAACACTCATTGCATAACAAATGCAACATATTGCTTAATAAATACATCATAAAATGCAAACACATTTTGCAAACTATAACTTTTATTCTAAAACTTATTGCACAATAAATGCAACTTATTGCATAGCAAATGCAACATTAACCTTTAACTTAAACTATAAAACATTATGCATTGTCATAACGCAAAACATACTTTCAATACTTTGAAAATCATAACTTAAACTTTTAAATAACGTTATGCATATCAATATGCAAATAAACCTTTAACATAACGGTTGCAAATTCATTGCAATTCTTTTTCTTGAACTTTAAAACTTCTTGCATAAATAATGCAAACATACTTTAAAAACAACTTACTTAACAATTGCAAACACATTTGCAAACATATAAATAAGCATTTAAAAATCATTTACTTCATGCTGTAGGTGAGGTTTGAAACTTACCCGAACTATACTCTAGCGTTCTCTATTCCGTTCCTTTCTCGTTCCTTCCATTAGTCGGCCTCTGTGTCCTGATCAAACGACAGCCGACTCATTAATTAACTTTCTTTATTATCAATCCACTCGATTGATAATAAAACGTAAACATTAACCATTCATTCCTTATTCATAACTTGGTATACTATCGGTCTACCGTTCTCTTACTCAACCTTATAAACCGTCAGTTTACATTTCCTTCAATTAACCTTGTAACCCACCGGGGTTACATTGTCTTTTTAACTTTGTAACCCATCGGTTACCACTCGTTTACTTAAAACATTCCTCGTTAAATCTTGATCTCACATGACCGTTACGTTACTTAACGTATCACGGAACATTTTCCATCTAATAACATTATGCTAAATCGGAGTGTTCGACTCCGTTCTAGCCGTTTCCTTAAAAATGACGATTTTACCCTTAACGGGTTTTTTCGTCACCCTGTAACGTTATAAAACCTATTCTTACATAAAACAGTGTAACAATCACTGATCATGCATTTCATAAATTTCTATGAAAGCATCTAAAACAGTTTATTCTAAAACAGTTCATACTGCATGCGAGATTCCTACTTACTTGAACTCCAAGCTAAGCAGATCCAGTTGTATCTCGCTGCATCTACAGTATGTGAAGCATCCTCTGCAGTGCTCCTCGAGCGACCATAAATGGCTAGGAATGCTTCCTGGAGATCATTCATTCTTGAAACATCATTCTGGACTCCGATATTGCTGCTTGAATCGCCTCGATCCGCGTGCAGTCGGTACCAGACGATTTTCATCGGAGTGGAATTTGCTCGAACGGAGGTCACCATTGCGTTCAGAGCGTCGAAACGAGTCGGGAGGCGGTCTCGGATCTTCGATCGGAGGTCCGGATCACAAAATCCCATTTTGCCCTTTGACCGGCCGTTGACCGCCGTTGGTTGGCTCCGTTGAGGGCTGAGCTCGAGCCTACCCCCCCTAATTTGACCCTCCTGAGTCAATTGGTGGGGTCAATTTCACCCAATTCGGCCTCCATCTGCTCCAATCGAGGATGGAATTCACGGCGAAAACCGACGGCTCCGATCTCGGTCCTCCGGCGACGGTACCGTGAAATTGAGGTGGGGGAATTGTTCCCCGACCTCCTCTGAGTGTTTCCCCTACGGTGGGGCAGCTCAACACCGCGTGGAACGGCGGCCCCACCTAGCTCCACGGCGGTGCACGACGGAGACGCCGTTCTCCGTCCTCCGGCCATCATTTCGTGCAATTGAGAGTTGCTTCACGCTCTTCTCAACCATCTGAACATTTTCCCCCTTTCAATTTGGGGCGAGGCAGCCGGGAACGTCGTGATCGGTGGCTGTCGCGGCGGCGCTCGACGACGGAGGTGGAACTCCGACCAACCGCGGCTGTGGCGTGAAATTAGGCGAGGGGTTTCACTCCCCGTCGCCGTCTGAGTCGAACGGTGGCGGCGGTGTACCTCACCGCCGCCATTATCGGCGGTTCTCGAGGGGCGACGACACGGCGGAGATGGGCAGCTCCGGCGAAGCCTTTCCAGCCAAAATTGAGCTGGAAAATTGGTACCATCTTGTTCCTCTCCTCACACTGAGTCCATAGACACCAAAATCACGTCGATTGGTGGTCGGACGGCCGAGAAACGACGTCGGGAAAAAATGGGTTTCGCCGCCACTTTGGGCGGCGCGTGAGGCTCCCTCCGGCGTCTATTTGGGTGGCACGACACCTCGTTGGACTCAGCTCAACGAGAGCTTCCCACTGGTATGGGAGGTGTCGAAAAATAACGCCGGAATCTCAAACGAGATTTGAGGAGAGAGAGAGAAAATCTAGAGAGAGAAAATCTAGAGAGAGAAAGTCTCGAATTTTTGATATTTTCTGATTTTTCTTTTTTTTTTTTTCATTTCTTTTCTTTTATAAAAAGTATAAAATAAAATTGTGGTCCACACAATTCAATTCTTATACTGCGTTGCTCCAACACTGTATAATTTTCCATCTTATTATACAGTATTTTCCTTTAATTGTACTTTGTCTTAACATAATCTTTAATTTAATGCATTTTTAATGCACTAAAAATCTCGGGTGTTACACAATTGGTATGCAAACTCAAGAAATCCATATATGGTTTGAAACAGGCTTCCCGTCAATGGTAATTGAAATTCCATGATGTCATCACTTCATTTAGTTTTGAAGAGAACATCATGGATCAATGTAGATACCAGAAGGTCAGTGGGAGCAAAATTTGTTTCCTTGTTTTATATGTGGATGATATCCTTCTTGCAACCAATGACAAGGGGTTTCTATATGAGGTGAAACAATTTCTTTCTAAGAACTTTGATATGAAGGATATGGGTGAGGCATCTTATGTCATTGGCATAAAGATCCATAGGGATAGATCTCGATGTATTTTAGGACTATCGCAGGAAACCTATATCAATAAATTCTTAGACAGATTTCGGATGAAAGATTGTTCACCAAGTGTAGCACCCATTGTGAAAGGTGATAAGTTCAGTTTGAACCAATGTCCAAGGAATGATTTCGAGAAAGTTCAAATGAGCAACATTCCTTATGCTTCAGTTGTCGGAAGCCTTATGTATGCTCAGGTCTGCACAAGACTTGACATTACATTTGCCGTGGGAATGTTGGGAAGATATCAGAGTAACCCAGGCATTGACCACTAGAGGGCTGCAAAGAAGGTGATGAGGTACCTTCAAGGTACAAAGGATTACATGCTTATGTATAGACGAACTGACATTCTAGAGGTAATTGGCTATTCCGATTCAGACTTTGCTGGCTGTGTTGATTCGAGAAAATCAACTTCAGGTTATATTTTCATGTTAGCCGGAGGAGCTGTATCTTGGAGGAGTGGAAAGCAAACGTTGGTTGCTACTTCCACAATGGAGGCAGAGTTCGTTTCTTGTTTTGAGGCTACTTCGCATGGTGTATGGTTGAAGAGTTTCATGTCAGGCCTTAGAATTGTAGATTCTATGTCTAGGCCATTAAGGATATATTGTGACAATTCAGCTGCTGTCTTTATGGCTAAGAATAATAAGAGTGACAGTTGAAGTAAACATATCGACATTAAGTACTTAGCCATAAGGGAATGGATTAAGGAAAATAAAGTGGTCATTGAGCATAAAAGCATTGAATTGATGATCGCAGATCCTCTCACAAAAGGAATGCCACTGAAGTCATTTAAGGATCATGTTGTACAGATGGGACTTGGTTCCATAATGTAAATTTGTTTGTACATACAATTTACAGTCTTAATGAAACTCTTATTCAGTTGTGATGTTTTCTCATATTTGTTTTGCGCATAAAGTTATTAGAGAAAAATTCACATTTAGTAGGACCAAGAATAAACATTGGGTTTATTCATAAAGTTAAGTTACCATATAAGAAATAAAGTCTGAGAAATAATACATTGTAATACATGGAAGATAATACTCACAATTTAGAGAAATTATCGCCATGATTCATGTATTTGTTTCCTGAAAGTTTGGTTTTAATGAATATAAGGTTAAATATGGAGACCAAGTGGGAGAATGTAACCGATTGTAATTCTAAAGGTTTCTAATTGAAACCAATCAATTTTTAACGGTTATGAATTCTAATGGTCTCCTATTTATGTTTTCATTAAAACATCAATTAGAGCACTGGTAACTGATTTTTCTTGGGTGCTATATATTTCCTTGATGGAAGGAAATAGTTGCAGCAGAAAAAAAAACCAGAAAATAAAGGTTTCACGTTTCTGTGAAATTCTCAAGGTTTGGTCCCTATCACCTTTCACTCCTTCTGGATATACACCATCAATCAGAGTGTCTGGGTGTTAGAAGACTCAAACAAAATTCTTGATACGTTGGAGTCTTCGTCTGCACAGTAAACAATGGCAGGAGATATGTTCTCACGCTTCCGTTTTAATTCTTGATATGCATACAGTTTATAGCATATTAGAATTCGTTTTATATTTACATGAACTTCCACCATTTGAGGGCAAAGGAAATCCTTAGGACCACTTGGATACTTTCAACAACCAGATGGATCTATAGCGCATATCTAGCTTTGCAAAGTGTTGAGCTTTTCCTATGATGTTTGTCAAAAACACGAAGAAGTAGTACCGAGGATTAAGAACCCATTCCATAGAATCTTGGAACCAACTTATTCAGCGTTTTCTCACTCAATACCAAGGAGATCATGCCTATAAGAGTCCACATGGAAAATTGATTGCTATTCGACAAGGGCATTATGAAAGTCTTAAGAGCTCACTTCAAAGGTAAAACAATGATTTAGCCAACATGATAGATATATCTAATGATGCGGCCTTGACTGTATTGATGGAAGGACTATGGGTGGAAACCAGTTTTTTGGATAAGATCTATGAAAAGGAACTGGCAACACTCGTTGAGTTTCGTCGGCATGCTTTGAAGCATATAAGTATTGAGGAGTCTAAAGCAGTAGTCGGAAGAGTGACAAGGCCCAACGACAAGAGGGATCATACAGAAAAGAGGAAGGCTGAGGGGACAAGCTCAAGGCCAGGGAAACACATGAAAGATCATCATGATGAGAGGCAAAAGAGTAAGGATGAGAGGTTGTTCTATTGAGCTCGTAAACTAGACTTTCAATTTTCATCACTCAATGCTAGCAAAGAGATGATATTTGACGAGATTCAAAGTGAAATTCCCCAGCCAATCCCAATCCACAATCCTTTGAAGAGAGACCTCAACAAGCATTACGGGTACCATCGAGAGATCGAGACGTCTCTAGATCTTCGTCATTGTTTAAAATAACTTTGGCTGATGTACAAAGTCTTCTTTAATATCATTCATCATATCAACCTTATCATTGCTGTCATCTTCCTCATCAACATGAGTAATATGGACATTTCCCTACATCATTGATAATGAAGTAGGACATAAGGGCATCCTCACAATGCCATACCCATAGTTGATAAGTTCGATCAATCTCATATCAACATAAATGAAGCCTAACATCATCATATGATTATTTTCTAATATTTCCATATCCTAGATAAGGACTACAAATCATATTTCCTTTCATATTATCCTTTGAAAAGCCATAAAATCCTCAAGCCTTTTCTCATATTGATCACTCATCCTATGAGCATACATCTATTTCTATCCATTGCTATAAAATGAAATCAAATTTTATTAAATCTCACAACAAATTATTCAACAACAAATTTATAACAGGTTCTAACAATTTCTATCAATAATCCATCAATTTTATGAAACCTAAGTAAAACATAACACTGAAATCATTTAAAAGAAACCAAATAAGAACAAAATAAGTTAACATAGAAACAATTTACTAACTAATAAATAACTAATTTAAAACAATTTCTAATAATAAATCTATTTGCAAAACCTAAATAAAACCTATTTAACTAAATTCATTCATAAAACCTAATTAACTAAATAACTAAAAAACCCAATTAAATAAAAAACAATTAGTACATTCTACTGACCAAACAATTAACTAAAATTTTCTACTAACTAAATTGGAGGCAGCGATGGCGACACAGAGTAACGATGGAAGGACAACAATAAGGAGAATTAGCAATGACACGAGTAACAGCTGAGGTATGAGGGAGAGAGAGGACGACGGTGATGAGGAGGGATGAGGGAGAGGAAGAACGACAACAATGACTAGGCTTGGGTGACAATGGCGGTATTAATGGAGATTGGACATGGGCGAAAAGGGCAATGGTGATAAGGTGACAACAGAGAGGGAAAAGGATGAGGAAGAGAGAGAGAAATAGAGAAAGAGGGAACACAATATGATTTTTTCAAGAAAATAAAATAAAGTAGGATATCAATTTATGAAAGGCAGAAGGTTTCGTGCCGCACTAAATATGATGATATTTTTAGAAAAACCGTTGTCTAACACCTATCATCTAATCAACTTCTAGTTGTGGTTTATGCAGGAGAAGAGCAATGAAATTTGGAAAGCTAGACCTCCACACATAATCATAATGACAAATTTCATAGGAAGGTAGTTTGTCTGCTACATTGATTACTTTCTCTAAAAAAACACGTGCAATGAATAGTCATCGATGAAATTTTATTAAGAAACCGAGAGACTTTAGACTTAAAAACAATAATTGGGGGCATTTATAAGTAGTGCTACATCATTATTTTGTTAGTATTATAAATAAAAGTGGCATTTTGAACTAAGGTACACGGTTAAAGGGCCAAATGAATCCTTTTCAAAATTCCGGAGCATGTCATGAACTAGGGAGTTGTAACATTTATACAAAAATGTATCAGTTAGGAGGTTAAACTCATCGGTCCTTCCAATGTAGTTATAGTTTCTCAACAAGAAGCTTTACATGAGATGCATATATAACAAGATAATATTGGGCAGATATAAAAGATGATAATAATATACAATAAATGCGTTGGCAATCAATGATCATACGATCCCTCAAAAAGAGATAGAGATTGCAGTTTGAAATTGGTAGAACTAGATGAATTGAGAAATAAATTGGATGAAGACTATGAAAATAGAAAGCCGTAAAGGCTCAAAAGAGGAAGGTATTTAAACTGAGAAAATAATAATATTTCATAAAAGTTCTGCTTCTTTAGCATTTTCACTTTTATTTTGTTTATTGTAATTAGATTGTTTTTCATTTTTTTTAGATCTCCTAAGACTTAGTTAGGTTTGTACGCTGAACTTTCGTCTGTTTTGGTTTTTCTTTTCTTTTAATAATTTTTCCTATTTCAAAAAAAGATATATAGATTTTATAGAGAGGATGATTACAAAGAAGTTCTAGCACATCTAATTTACGTTGGTACCAAATAAACAATTAAGCCCTCTACTCAAATTTATTAATAAAAAAATAAATACGAAAATTAAGAAATTAGAATCCTGCCACAAAGGCTAACAAAACAAGAAAATAAAAACGATAATAAAAAACAACTATAGACATTTTAAGTCAAATGAAACGAACAACAGAAAAAAAAAAAAAAAAAAAAAAGATTTATTCTTCTTAATTTAAGAAAGGCCTTATTCAATTATAACCAAGCGCAATCAATAACATACATATATGCAGACCTCACACTATATTTTAACAACTTATACAGCCACATTGCACAATTTCATAAGTTTCTATATTTCTTGTACCTTTTTTTAATAAACCTACAAGAGGGAATAACTGATATCAAAATCCACTAGTACATCCACACTTGATTGACCCCAAGTCTATATTTCTTGTCTACTTAATACGAAACATCAATTGAGAATTTCAATTCCGCTTCCTACAATTGGTTCTGATTTCTCCATCCGATCCTGGAGGAGGGCTGAGATTTCCCATCTTAATCATAGCGTCACCAAAATCGCCAAGAAAGTTCAAATTTCTTATGCCGTAGAAGTCCACTATAGATTCTGTTGAGCCACCGTTGTAGAGCTCTTGATCTGAGTGCATGAGTCCCTTATATTTCTTCTAGTTCATGAAATAAGCATTGTCAAAAAGTTTTTTAGTGGTCATATCTAGAGGAGCTAGGTTATCATCTCCGCCCACACTTAAACGATTAACCTTTAATGAATCAGCAAAAGTTGAATCTATGTTTGTCTCGTTGTAGATGCGTGTTCGAAGCGAAAAGCAGCCTGCTTCACCTATAGTGTGAGCTCCTACATGTATTGCAGAAAATAAAAATATTTCAATTTATAACATGCTTTGTAATTTTTAAAGTAAAGTTTGGAAAGGGGGTGTGTTATTAAATGGGGTTTTTCATACTATCTGATCTAGCGTAGTCTCAGACACTTTAAATCGAGTAGCAATTCAGACCATTAGGCCACCCGATTTGGTAGTAGTTATGCTTTGTATATGTAGTAATATAAAACTTGGTTATTTAGATTATAAGGATAAAAATTAACACACACTAAAAGGGGAAAAAAAAGAATTAGAATCAAGATACCAGAGAGAATAACCATTTCTTTAGTAGTAAAACCCTTGTTTGCGAATGATGGTGTTTAGAAGGGTAGTGAAAACCATTGATTAGAACTACTTTTACTGTAGCATGTAAGAGCTTTACACTATAACAATTTCTTTTATTGTTACTGTAATATATAAGAGCTTTACACTATTTATAACTGAGTTTATGGTGAGAACTGTAGTTCCCACCACTCAGCCAAACAGCAGGAATGGTGTTAAGATCTGAGAATGGAGAGGGTAGATCGGTGTTAGCGGCCGTGTAGTCTGTTGTTTGAGTCTTTCCTGCCTAATGAAACAATCCACGTGGTGCCTCCCAACTGAAAAAATAATAAATAATAAACAAATGAGGTGACAGTTGGCATTTAGAGATTTAAAAAAAAAAGTACTACTTATCTTACTCAACGTGATATAGAAAATTGATGATCTTGACCATTACATATTGCCCTATTTAAGCTTATGCTTTTAAGTTCAATTTTATATTAAAGATATAAACTCATAACGTGACAATTATAAGCATAGTCCACTATTAATTTTGATCACTTATTAAATGATATTTTTAACTCAAAATATTATCATAACACTTGTAATCAAACTTCGAACTAGAGAAGGTATAAATTTATTATGAAATTAAAATTCAAAAGTACAGTGTCGAGAATATCATTTTATATACTGTTGAACACTTAAAAAATACAAGGTACCTATAATATGGTAAATAATCCTTACATATTTGTTAGGAAGACTTGTCATGCAAGCATATTACATGCTTAATGTTATGATGCAAGAATAATTTAAATGATAATGAAATACATACAAATAAAAAAATTAAAGAATTAGAATCTCACTTTAACAACAGAATCGCGAGCAGCAAGAGCTAAACTATCAGTGCAAGAAACCTTTCCAGGACATTCCCCTTCAAGTGCAGATTTGATGGTATCAATAACTTCAAATCCTCCAAGGGAATTTAGATTTGGGCCTGCCTTCTTCTCTCCTATGAAATCACCTATATTGTCCAATAATACTGATGCATCACAGCACAGTTCAAATGATGTATATGCACACGTTAATATATTTATATAAATGTTAATATATTTATATAAATATATATGTACAGATACATATATTCTATACATATATTTATGTGTTCTTATTATTTCTACAGTCCTGTTTAAAATATATATACACACACGTTAATGTATTTGTGCGTGTGTATATGTGTACACACATATACATACATACTGTAACGCCCCGAAATTAATTAAGTGATATTAATGTGCCAAATTGTAATTTGATTTTAATCTAAATATTTTGCAATGATTTTCTAAGTAATTTGATTTTAAATTATTTTAATTATTTTTATTTGTTATTTTGAATTTTGAAACTAAACAATTTGTCAAATGTCAAATATACCTCTTTTTGTAAAATCATGGGTGGCACACAATAAAATCACCCCCTCTCCCTCTCTATTTATTTCTTCTCTCCCTCTCTCTTTCACTCACTCTCGTTCTCTCTCTTAGCTCACTCTCCCTCTCTATCTCTCGTCTCTCTCTCACTGCCTCTCTCTTTCTCTCTTCTTTCTCTTTTAATTCAAAATCTTTTGAGTTCAAACTACAATCCTCTGAATTGGAAGCTTGAGGACATGATTGAGCAACCATAAACTCGAATCAAAGATTAAATCAAGGTTAGTTTTCAAATTCTAAACTTTTTCTAAATTTTTCAATTTTCTTAGCATTTTGAAATCCGAGCCTTTTTGAGCTTAAAAAACCTTGAATCTAAGTTAGTGAAACCTAAAACATCTAGAATCTAGGCTTGGTTTGATAAAAAGGATTTAAATCAAGTTTTTTCTATTTTTCTCTATTTTTCTCATTTTTAGATTTAATTAAAATTTTCTATGCAAAACTTGTTTAAATTAATTTAAAAGTGTTTTACTATGTTTTTCTATCTTTTATGAATGTTTTGTATGCCTGAGAATTGAGAAAATAGGTTAAAAATGAGGATTTGAGCTCAGGGAGGCCGAGACTTAAGTTCTGGAAAATTCCAAAATTTTAAAGTTCGGCAGGCCGGACTCATACCTTCGGCAAGCCGAACTTGAAAACAGTTCTGTAGGCCAGTCCTAATTTTTCGATAGGCCAAATTGTGTAGTTCAGTAGGCTGAACCAAAGGAACTGGCAGGCCAATCGGGCTTCAAGAAAATTTGTCATTTTTCACCCGTTTTTACTATTTTAAACCCAGATTGAGATTTTAGTCTTATAATATGGTTTTATAAACACAAATGGCACACTAAGACTCCATGAGATAGCTTAGTAATGTAGGATATTTTAAGCTAGATACTGATAAACCTAGCTCCTATTTAAGGTTGTTTATGGTTTTGTAGAGCTAATGTATAGCGGATTGGGACTGTGGTGTTGGACATCGGCATGGATATTGAGGTAGGACTTCTACCCCTTTCTTTGATAGCCAAGTTTTTAAAAGATTTTGGCCCCAAAACAATTTCTTTCAAAATAATTTCAATGAATGATTGAAAAGAAATTTTTAACAATCATTTTTATAAACAGTAGAATGAGGTGATTTTCATAATGAACCATATAATGAATGTAAATGAATATACTTGGTAAAATGGGAATTTAATAATTATAGAAAGGTATAGATGGGCATGATGCCATACTCAGAGATAGGGTCATGTAGAGTGTGACCTTGAGAGCAGGTCTTGAAACCCAGCTGGGCTACTTCGGTGGTGATTATTATGATTTGCCCAAGAAAGATAAAAAGGTACTTTTTGGATGAACTGATTTTGATAAGATTAATTTAAATGAATTTACCTATTTAACTCTGTTGTCTAATTATTTTTCTTGAAAGATAAATTTTATATTTAAATTATTTATTTGTTTTAAAGCATAGTTCTACTGAGCTTTTCCCTCACTTTTTACTTGTTTTCAAACCCTTTCCCTCTAGGTGGAATACAACTTAGGATCGATGAAGAGTCCACTGACCAGACTTGTGAACTGTGGAAGAATCTTGAGTAGGTTTTTTGTATTAATCAAACAAGGCATGTGTCATTTTAACTTCTTTTTCTATGTTGGCCTATGGTTGTAATTTAAATTATGTCACTATTATGTGTGTGCACAAGTTTTGGGCCCGGTGGGACCCAACAAGTATCCTATTTTTCTTATTTTATTTTATTTTATTTATTCTATTTCATTTTTCGTCTGTCCGTTTTATTATTATAATATTTGCTTCAAAAGGTTTTAAACTGTCACCTATTTCATAATTAATTAAATTCTTTAACTTGTGTTTTAATTAAAATCTTTACTTAATTAACTTAATTAATCTTTCACATTACCTCCTGTACTCTGGGGCGTGACATATACATATATACATACATACATATATATATAGAGAGAGAGAGAGAGAGGAACTTGCATTGACGAAACAATAATGGAAATGGAGGCAGAGTAGTGAGGGTCCGACGCGAGGGTCATTGTCTATTGCGTTGCATACCTTGCGCTGAATTACACTGTTGGCTTATGGGCATGAGTTGTCATAAAAATGAGATGATAGCTCAGCGGAGACCATCATACTTCCTAAAAGAAAGAAGAAGATCAAAATGAAGGAGAATGTATACAAGGAAAAGGAACCCATGGCTAGGGAGGCCAAAACCTTGAAAATGTTTAAGTTCCACTAAGTATTGCAAGACCTTAATGTGCGTATGTTCAATATTTGTAGATGAAAAATTAGGAACTTGTCAACTATCCTTCCAATAAATAATTATTTTACTGGAATATATATACAATATTTAAAGAAGCAGGCTCCACTACAAGAAAAACTATATTTAACGACATGTTATTTACGACATGTAGTTTTAAATGTTATTAAAAAGTACATACAACGACACCTCCAACAAACATGCTGTTGATGACATTTGAAATAATAATTAACAACATCTATATACACGCCGTGTTAAAGGTCTCCTTTTAACGACAATAGTTTAGTGTCGTTAAATTATTTAACGACAAGTAGGAGATGTCGTCAAAGCCTTGGAGATTCTATGACATCCCTTATAGACGACATCTTGACCAATATCGTCTATAAGGGGTGTCGTAGAATCTCCAAGGTTTTGACGACATCTCCTACTTGTCGTTAAATAATTTAACGACACTAAACTATTGTCGTTAAAATGAGACCTTTAATACGACATCTATATAGATATTGTTAATTATTGTTTCAAATGTCATTAATGATATATTTGTTGGATTTGTTGTTGTATTTACTTTTCAACAACATTTAAAAACTGCATGTCGTTAAATGTAGTTTTTCTTGTAGTGCTCTTCAATGTCAAACTTCTTTGTACAATTTACATGGTCTCTTGCGCCTATCTTCAGGCAATGATTGAATAGAGCACGTCGTAGTAGTAGTAGTAATAATAATAATAATTATTATTATTATTTTAAAAACTGAGCGTGTACATAAATCCGGAATTGATTTTTAGTCCTCAACATTGAGGATTTACCTCTAAACTAAACCTGAAATCACAAGGATGCAGGTAAAAGAAACAGGAATACCGGTACTTAGTGGCCCCATTTAATATTGCTAAACGAGAATGAAAGGGCTACGGGACGGTAAGACGAAGAAAAAGTACTGAGGAATTTTTAAAATTGGAAGTAAAAGTAATCCATCTTGGTATGTTTTCCAACATAAATTGAATGAAAATATTTATTGATTTCAACTTATAAATCGGTGGTTTGGAGAAAAAGAAAAAGAAGAAGAAGATGTATCCTTTGAGGAGATTTCACCAAGTCCTTAGATAATACAACGTGATCCTTATCAATATGTGATTGGCAAAACATTTTGGAAAAAAATTAAGTACCCAATTCATTTTTTCTTTTTTAAAAAAGTCCCTTTTGTATCCTGCATTTTTTTTTTGAGAGTATTATTAATATGAAGTTGATTTTTTAAGTATATGAAATGTCCTCACCCTTTTTCCTATATTATCTAATTGTTCTAAATTTATGAAAAAGAAAGAAGAGAATATCATTTATATTGACATTTGTATACAACGATTATATTTATATATATTTTAGGTCTTTTTTCTTGGACCATTAAATTAACCAGAATGACATTTTTAAAAATGTCACGCTGTCATTTTAATATTACCAAAATTAGTTTTTCAAAAAACACAAAGTGATAAATTGTATTTTTTCTCAAAACAATTTGTACTCAAGCGATTTCGTTCTTTGTCATTTAAGGATACCTAAATCACATATGCTACTGAAATTATTAGATTTATAGAATTAATATAAGAACTATTGCCATTACCACCCGTGTATTTCATCTTTCGATATAGGAAGCTATTGACTTCCATTTGAAATGTATCATCCATATCGCGCGACAATATGATTAGAATTTATTTTAAATTATCATATTTGGATAGCGGCCGAATATTGGTTAAACACACCGGCATGAGTCGGCTGATCTCTACAAGTTAATACAATGTGTGTGTATATATGTATATATATTTACGTGTTGCGTACAGTTCTTATGTATCAAAATCAGAAACAAAGAGAGGAAGAAAAGGGCTTGGAACAACTAACAAATGTATATAGAAGGAGTTGTAGTTTTCAAAATTTTTCCTTAAAAAAAGGATTTTAGTGGTGCACGTTTTTCAAATCATTAAATTTAATCAAAATCACCTTTTTTAAAAAATAATTGTTGACAAATAGATAATTACTAGTGGTTATATTTTTTTGTTCCCAAAAAAATTGCCAAAAAAAAAAAATACGAAGACGTGGTTATGGTGGTGAATGCAGCTTGGTCCAAATACTTTTGAGAAATGAATTTCTCTTAAGAGAATGAGGTTGTGACGAACATTTCCCGATGCTGATTAAGCTAGTTTGCATGGACAAATATTCGATGCTCCATATGGAAAGTCTAAAACGACAACGAGATAATAAAAGGAAAAATCTTAGCCGACCATGATTCTTTTTATTCTATATTTAAAAGGAAAAATCTTAGCTGGCCATGCTTCTTTTTATTTTATATTTAATTATTGATTTGCTTATATTATCCTTAATTTATCTGACCATGCAATTAGTTGTTGTGGAAAAAAATATGTCTAAGCAGAAAGGAATGCGACACCATACAGCTGATATTTATATGAAGCTCTTAATTTTATGGCCAATTGTTCAGTTCAATTAGGTACTAGTTTTCAATTTTTTTCAGTCTCTTGCATTGACATACACAGCTAGCTATTATTTGCCTTGAATTCAAAGCTCCGGCTCAAATATAAAATGCTCCGCGTGACTCTGATCCTTAAATAAATATATTATATTATAAATCTAATTGACATGAGTTCGTGGGTAGTTTTTAAATATGCAAAAGTTTCATTGAAAAGAAAAAAAAAAGAAAAGATTAATGAGCCTGCAAACCTGGAACACAAAATCCAAAAAGGAAAATCAGCACGGTTCGTCCTCTAACTGTTAACATTGAGACACTTTAATCACTGTATTTTAATTAACCTATAAATCATGTTCGTGTCACATAATACTAGTGAAACATGTTCACGTAAGGTAACTTTAAAAAAATTATCACTCGATAGACACATGAAATTACCTTTGTTAAATATCATAAATTCTTCCTCAATATTAGTGAACCCAAACAGAAACAAATTTTTTCATGGAAGAATATGTCAAAATTATAAGTTCAGGGAATAAAATGACATATCAATACTTGTTTATAGTTCATAACTAACAATACTAATAACCCAAAAAAACTTGAGAATGAAAAGAGAAAATAATTATAAAATGACTATTTTCTCACTTTAAAACCTTTTCTCTTACAAAAGCTAAGTTGATAATTAAGGTAACATTTTCGTCTTGGGGTTCCTCCTTCTCAATTTCTTTGTTCAATCAATTTCTTAAAATATCAAGATCTACCAATTTATCACAAGAACATTTTATCTCTTTCTAAGAAAGAGTGATTGCTGACTGCTAGAGCATTGTCTGTAATATATTGAGAGTAGTTAAATGATTGTTGAATTAGTTACAGAATTAGTTGGATTGTTAAGACAAGTTGTTAGTTTGTTAAGCCCTCTGTTATTGCACTAAGTTAATATAAATGCAGCTCACTAACTCTAATCAAAGTCAGTTGAGCTTTCAGATCCAATCCAAATTCAATTCCAGAATATTCTCTCTTCTTGCTCAGCTCTCTTTCTTGTTTCCTATCCAAATGTCATCATATTCCATATGATCAAATAGCTGCAAAGATGAAAATCTTCCAAAGAGAGAAAACTAGAGGGTTAGACTTCTTACCCATCTCCTTAAGTAGAAAAGCTTCAAAATTTGTAGACAAGTCCAAATTCTTAGTAAAAGCTTTTGAGATATATATAGTAGACCAAATAAAGTGGGAATAATCATAATGAAAAAACAATGATCTAAAGTTTGCCAATCCTTTTGAAAAGGCGCTAGATAGTAGCTAAGTGACAGCCATAAGAACAAAGAATATCTCCAAAAAAGTTGGGATCAATAGAGTAACTAATTTGGATGAAATTAATTCACCCCTATTGGACCGGATAATGAGAACCATAAATATAGTCATGTAAGTCTTGTTTAAAACCCATTGTTAAAACACCAATTTCTACAATGGTTTTCGTATTTTTCGCAGACCATTGCTTTTTTCCCCCACTTTACACAATCGTTTTGAAAAAAGATTGTTAAATGAGGGTCATGTATTCTAAGTTTTTAGTAGTGATAATTGCATGAAAGTTAACCATGCCTAGAAAAACATATACCCATGGTCTCAACAAATTAGTAATACAAAAATTAAGATTTGATGAGTATCAAGGAGCTAACGAGATTCCTCCATTGGATCCTTAACAAATGGGCTTGTATAGAACTCTTCAAAAGCTAATTCAAAAGAAAAGAGTACTCAATCTACATTATAAACACCATAAGAGCCCAGCAACTGAGCGATGTATGGCAAAGTCAGCTTCCAACACACCTTTCCTCAAGCATACCATGTCATGAGAAAATGGACTAGGGTCCAAACCCACCATCGCCTACAAAAATATGCCTCTAATACCATGATAGATGGGCTTAAACAGAACTCATACTCAAAAGCAATCTTAAAGAGAGGGGTGCCCACCTACATTATCAACATCATAACAGCGTAATAGCTTAACGAGATAGGACAAATTTAACTTGCAACGAACCTTACAAAAGGGCCTACTTGCACCCGAAAAGGAGGACCCAATAAAATAATATCTAGGAACAGATCAAGATCCAAAAACTTTGCCTCAAGATGCATATACTTGATGATCTTTGGAATTAATACACACTTAATTAACATAAAACCACACCTTTTTTTTTAGGGGAGCACACAACCAGACCATTAAATGATCTCTTTGTTTATTTGTTCAGCGTTGTTCTAGCTAAGCTAGATCAGCACACAAAGCAATAATGAACGAAAACAATCATTTATAGATCACATTAATTAGTTTCTTATTCTGCAGTTTGTTCTAATCTCTCCAGCAGAGCCCGTGAGAGGGCTAAGTCTTCCCATCTTGACCATGGCTTTTCAAAAATCTTCCAGAAACACTCGTGCTGGGCTACTGCTGTAGCGTCTGACCTGAACATCCGTTGGGCCGTTGTTGAAGAGCTCTTGGTCAGAGTGCAAAACGCCCTTTTCTCTCACCAAGTCCCCGAAGTAAGTGTTGTCAAAAGTCTTGAATGTTCCATCTGAAGGAGCCAGATTATCGTCCCCAGCCCCGACATTTCTCGGACAACTTTGCCTCAACGCAAAAGCAAAAAATGGATTTTTGTTTGTCTCCTTGTAGATTCGATCCCTAAAAGACGCGCAACGCATTTGGCCAACGGTGTGGCCTCCTCTATGTGTATTTGTGAGTGTATATATATGTATATTGTTAGGTTAGGTAAAATATATTCAAATAGGTTTATTGCGATAGGTATTAGGGGAAAATGAAAGAGATGAAGTAGTTTTAACCTGAGAGAATAACCATTTCCTGAGTAGTAAAGCCTTTTTTGGAGAAGGCAGATATAAGGCCAGTAAGATTTGTCAAGGGAGTAGGGAGGTCTGTGTTAGCATCATTTGTACTTGCTGTCTTGGAGTCTCTTCTGCCTAATTCCACTTTCCATGTTGGAAATGGAAACAGATCAATTGGAAGAAATTTCCCAAATGGCTGAGGTCGCAACTGAAGAATTTTCCAGATATATATAATTGAACATTAGCAGAAATTACAGATTAATTAAGGAAAGGGAAATAGATCAAATTTATTATTGAATCACTAAGAAGGTTTGTTCAATACATTAGATCATTGTTTTAATTTATTAGGGAATCTAATAGCCATATGTATCATATATTAACTTCCCGAATGTTATGTATAGGGTAGATTGTGAGCCAAAATCATGTTTCTATAGACTCAAATTATCTGTCTAATTTTAACATCAATCAAAATAGTATCAGACCAATTAATTATCATGTATACATTATTTGAAAAAAAATCAAAAAAAATTTTAACTGACGTTTTATACTTTAACATTTGAGTCCGTTAAATGACATAACAAAATATGATTGGTTAAACACTATTTTGGAGCACAAAAAATTAAACAAGTGATTTGAATCCGTTTTCTTCTATCATATATGTATGATCATAGTCTATTTAGACATTAACAAGAAAGCTCTAATTAAAGGTTTGTAATTAAGAGACAAGACTTACTGCATCAACCGAGTCACGAGCAGCAACTGCTAAAATATCAGCACAGGAGACAATTCTAGGGCATTCTTTCTCTAGTTCCTGTTTTATTTTGTCAATAACCTCAAATCCTCCCAGGAAGCCCTTATTTGGAAACGCATTCTTCTCTCCTTCGAAATTATTTGTGTCGTCCAATAATACAGAAGCATCACAACCCTGCTTACATAAATATAAACACACCATAACAATATTTATAGTAATCCGATCATATTATATCAATACATTTATTATCTTGTAAGTACATGGAACAATCATGGAGCATAAGTACTGAATATATTACAAATGAAAGCCAACAAATTAAAGGGGAAAAAAGAGAGAAAGCTTGGAAGTAATTCAAAATTGATGAGGTTTCTTGCACATGTTAAGCTTGCTAGATAGTTTTTTTTTTAATAAATTGCGAGAACAAAATAACTCATACATAAAAGTTAACTGACACGTCTTAACTAGATTAGTATCCACTAGCAACCTTATTTTTGTACAAAGTCCCCACTCATATTTGTAAAACTTTTTTTTTAATGAAGAGTCAAAAGTTATAAGAGTAAGAAAAAAAAAAATTAAGTGATGAAGTATGAAAAAGAGGACTTGCATTGACAAAGCAATCGTGGAAATGGAGGCGGAGCAACGAGGTACCCATGCGAGGCTCATTTTATACTGCTTTCTGTACTTCTCTTTGAATTATTCCGAGGGCTTTTGGGCATGAAACAGAATAGAAGTACTCGTTGGATAGATTAGCAGAAACCCTTCCCAAGATAAACAAGATAATGGAAAGAGCAGTAAGTAGAGAAGGAAAAGGAAGCCATAATATTGATTTACTATAAGACAATAGTGATCAATTAATTAGCTAGAGACAGCTAACTAAAGAATACAAATCTCTCTAGTATCCTTACTTGGATCGATCTATCACATGCTTGGGAAGTGCTATATGTATAAATATATATATATATAGTTGTCAATATATATGTATATATAAATATATATATATAGTTGTCAATAAGCAGCCTTCCAAATAAACAAAATTAGTTAGGTGATATAGTACTTTGTCAACTTTTTTTTCATACGTGCCTGCATGCTATTTAATGATGATTGAATGAAATTAACAGCTACCAGATGAAATTGGCATAAATAATATTATTTTACTAGTTTATTAATTGATAAACTATATAGAACAGAATATGTGTTCTCTCTTTTTTTTTTTGAAGAATAGAACGCAAAATGTAGCACATATATTTGCCACATGATGTCTAAAATATACTAGACTAGTCATAAATTAAATCCCAGGATCTTTTGCATCCCTCAACTGGTGAAATGAAACAAAATAATTATAATTATGATTATAATAATAATTTTCAATTATTGACTTTGTTTCACTTGAGCCGATTGAGAGATATCCCAACAAATCTTGGACACTTGGACAGGGAATTTTAGAAATTCTTGAGGATCATTTATTCATTTCCGGTCTAATTAAGTAGTCTATAATTTGCACGTTGAGCGGCAGGAACATCAATGATTTATTTAAAAAAAAAAAAAAAAAAAAAACCTCTGGGATACAGGAATTCAAGGTTACGAGCTGGCTGGCATTAGTTTGGTATGGTTGGAATTTGGATCCCTTGTAATCCTGCAAAAGTGGGAACTTGGTTTTTTATCGATTACGGGGAAAAAAGATTTTTTTTTTGGTTCCAAGGTTAAGAGAGAGAGATTATTTTATCAAGTCGGCAACAGAATAACGACTTTCCCTTTACGAGATCCATTTTTTGAATGGCAGTAATATAAACATGTCATTACAGACGCAACTTTTAAATTTTCTCTCCATTTTTTGATTGATCAATATTTTGCTCCTAATTGCGGCAGTATTCCACATATAGAACTTCATAAACATTATATGGAAAGACTACTATACGACTTAAAAATTTTCATCCATGAGAAAGGCTCTCGTAACCGTTAGATTTGATCTAATAAATAAAAAAAAAATCCAATTCCACCTCAATAGAGTAGGATCTCCCTTAGAGAATAAAAATAGAAACAAATTTTTTTTTTTTTTTTTTTTGAGGAGAAGATAAAATAACAATTAAAACAACTATTACTTAAAAAACAAAAATAATGAGAAAAATCTCATGTACAAAAAAAAAAAATGCCTGCGACCACAGTCATGGCTCTTGGAGGCATTTTCGATCGGCAACCGAAGGGTGGTCGCAACCCTGCATGGAGGTGAAGTATGGCGCTCCCTCTACAGTAGTAGCGGCGTGGCAGCAAGGTCACGAATGCAGCCATTTCCATCGCGACCCTCGTGATGGACCTTCGTGACCGACAATGGTCACAACCCTCCCGGCGAACTTCACGGTCCACAATGGTCACAACGCCGTTGCAACGTATTCCGTTGCGAGCATTGTTCGATCGTGATTGTGTGTAGGGTCGAGAGGCCATTGCAAGCACGGTCGTCGCAAGCAGGATCATTGCAACCGAATCATAACCCCCGTCGTGGCCTAAGATGGATGGTGCCTATTACGACCTGATCTGGTGGATGGTGCCTCGCAGCAAGGTGGCGACATACTTGCGCCACCTACAATGGTCGCAACGGTGGTCACTAACAAAGTTGTGACCCCATGGTGGCGATTAGGACCACCGTTGTTTGGCCGGTCGTGTCATCAATATCGAGGAATGCCCTCGTGAACTAGGGTCCTCGGGGGCCAAGTTGGCACCGAGGTTTGAGTATTTCAAGTCGCCGAAGAGCCCCGTCAATGGAGGGTATTTCTTTGTCGATCTAAGTGCTAGTGTTTTTTGGGGACTTTTTAACCTTAAGAGTTTTTGATAAATTTTGTGTTTGGACTCGTATAACTCTCATGGTAAGCCTGTTTATTCCTAACCATTTGATACAGATTAATGGCTGAAAAAAGTGTCACGTTAACGAGAGAAAACTAGACTCTCTCATTATAGTTTTTCCAATATTATATGCCTCAATGTTTCATGTTTGTTACAAAGAGAACTTGTTGTTGATTAATTAATCCATGTAGTTTGCTAACTACCCTATAATTATGGATCAACAGAGATCATCAAATATTATCTGCATATAACGAGGCTGTATTCCTTGAACATTTGTGGTGTTTCACGTGAGTATTAGACAAATTTCTTGACATACAACGATGTTGGATACGATATCGATTCTTCTAAACATCATCTTATTTCTTAACAACAGTTTCCAAGCGTTATCCTATCGTCTATTTGCAGTAGTGATTTAAGGCTAAAATGACCTACACTTTTGTTACTTTAATCAACCCTTGGATATTTTGGCCCACTTCAGTCAAATCTTCGTTTAAAAAATCTATCATCTGGCTATGTATTATATATAATCTCTTTAGATATTAGTGAGAAGACACTACAAGGTGTTGAAGCATTCAGACTAAATTTGTTTAATCTTCCGCACCATACAAACATGACTAGAAATGACATGTTTACTTAATCTCCATCCGATAGTCTTACATATTTGGTTGTCATATCTAATTTGAGGTTGTTAGATGATCTCTTTCTCTAAGTAGTATATTAATGGTCATATGTTAATGCATAGTTGATATGGTCCGTCTTTTTTAAAATATAAAACTAAAATTGGTACCCTTATAATTTTGAAATGTATCACTAGATAATCATAAGATTTTTTTGGACATGAATGTCACGATATACTCTCTTTTAAGTTTGAATCAGTAACCAAATTCCAAACACAAAAAAAATAATAATAAAGAAAAGAAAATGGAAACTCACCCAAAAGGGAAAAAAACAAAAGTAATTGAAAACGTCAAAAGTCTCAGATCCAAAGATACATATCAAATATATGTTTTGCTAATTTACCATAAATTCATGTAAAAGTTGCAATGACATGCATATTGGAAAAAAACAATCAACCAGATGAAAATTCCTTTTTTTTTAATACTATTTTCTTTATGAGGGTGATAAAAACAGTGTAAAGCTCTCAATAGGTACAATAAATTGCTAGAGTGTAAAAGTCTTAATGATACGTCAATTATATAACCTGTAAAACATACAAAAAGACTTAATAAATACTATATTATTAATTTAATTACAATACCTTAATTCTAATTTGTCAGTAAAATTATAATTCCAATTTATCGGTAAAAAAATTTCATCTTTTAACTAAGAGAATTTCAAAATCGTTATTATAGGTATGAATTTGAATTTAAGCAACAAACACTCTAATTTCATATATTTTTTTATATATAATGATATCATAATCTGTTTAAAATCTTAAATACTTATATTATCATTATTCTAAAAAAATAAATTAAAACTAACAAAATCATTACTAAGATCATTAATATCTTTATACATATGCATTAAGATACATAAAAAATATTCATAAATTAAAATATATTTTAACTCTACAAATAAAAAAAAAAATCACTTGTCACATTAAAACCCTTAGATATTTGCTACCAATCGTTTTGAAAATACAACATCACCTACAATTTCCTGTATGAAAATACCCGTCAATCCAAACCAAATCTAAATGGGCATCCAGCCCAAATGAAGCAAGAACAGTGCCATGCAGACCACAACTTCGGGCGCACTCCACGCTCCGCGGACTTCCGCCAGTCAACTGTTACTTTCTCTTTTCTTTCAATTTTTTCCATGATTGATTTACCATAATCTTACTTCAAACAAAAAATTTACCATAATTTGATCCCATCTATATGCCAAGATTTCCCGAGCCCTTTTACTTCCTGCGTGACAACAGTCGTTTAATTTTTTTTTCTTTAAGTTAGTACGTGGCTGCAGCTGACTTTCAATACTGATCATCACTCATTTGCAATCGAAGACTAAAAAAATACTAACTCTCCGTGATTCCTGAAAAAACCCAACAATTAATCAGCTAAGAAATCAGCAGATGAGAGAAGAAGAAGACCCTTTGCTAATCTCATGCCCAGAATCAGAAAATGGAACTAATCTGATCAGACGGACATGGATTGAATCAAAGAAGATATGGCAAATAGCGGGGCCGTCCATCTTCTGCCGCCTCGCCATGTTCTCCGTCACCAGTATCACCCAATCCTTCGCCGGCCATCTCAGCGACGTCGATCTCGCCGCCATCTCCATCGTCACCACCGTCATCATCGGCGTCACTTTCGGATTCCTGGTAAATCTCAACCCTTCCTTTGATCTTTCAGACATCAAATCAAACACATTGCGTGCTTTGACCGGCCTCGTTTCTAGCTAGGAATGGCGAGCGCGCTCGAGACCTTTTGCGGGCAGGCATACGGAGCGAAGAAGTACAGCGTGATGGGCATTTATCTGCAACGCTCTTTCGTCGTGCTGTTTCTCTGCTCGGTCTTACTTCTGCCCATGTTTCTATTCCCCGAGCCGATCTTGAAGCTCGTGGGACAGACCAACGAGGTGGCGGAGCAGACCGGCGTGGCGGCGAAATGGCTGATACCGTTTCACTTGACCTTACCGTTTCAGTTCTCGCTGCAGAGGTTCTTGCAGAGCCAGCTGAAGACGGCGGTCATAGCCTGGATTTCAGGAGCCGTTTTGGGGCTCCACGCTCTGTTGAGTTGGGTTTTCCTTTATAAGCTAAGGGTTGGTATTGTTGGTGCTGCGTTGACCATTGATTTCGCAT
Organism: Artocarpus heterophyllus; assembly: GCA_025403435.1. NCBI lineage: Eukaryota > Viridiplantae > Streptophyta > Magnoliopsida > Rosales > Moraceae > Artocarpus > Artocarpus heterophyllus. The sequence goes on from CM046334.1 coordinate 19,952,318, forward strand.
GGTGGATCTCGACTGTTGGGATGTTTGGATACGTGGTTTGCGGGGGTTGCCCTGAGACGTGGACTGGCTTTTCGGGCCAAGCCTTTGTTGGGCTTTGGGAGTTCTTTAAACTCTCTCTGGCTTCTGGGGTCATGCTCTCGTATGTAACTTAATATAAATACATATAATTGGACTCTTTTTATATCTTCTCTTAATGGAATATCAATGTTTGGGTTTGTGATGTGTCAGGTTGGAGAACTTCTATTACAGGATGTTGATCATTGTGTCTGGCTTTTTTGAGAACGCTCATGTTGCGGTTGATGCCCTTTCTATCTGGTTGCTTTAGTTTACTATTTACAGTATGAATTTTTCTAAATATTAAAAGCTTCTTTTTCCAATAGCGTTGTTGTTCTGTTTCTTGTATGTAGGATGAGCATCTACGCGTGGCAGTCTATGATTCCTCTTGGATTTTTGGCTGCAACAGGGTAAGTTATGTTAAATTGGATGTACGGTTCTGTCTTCGGTTTGCTGTCTAAGTGTTAAGTTCAGTTGGTGAATCCTTGACGGCTCTAGATTTGACCGCAACTGTATTGTTGTATATTTCATGGAAACGAAGCATGTATATTGAGCATTTATAGTTGGAGCCATAGAAATAGTACATTGCATCTTCTAAGCAAGTTACTAGTGGTTGAATGAACCACAGCATATCCTTACTTTTCTTGTGTCTAATCATGCAAATTCTTTGGATGGGGTACGTCATGAACAGCGAAAGTTCCGTCCTTTAGATTGTATTTTGCAACTACAAACTCATGCTTGTTCATTGTGTATATTGTTTCTTGGTGACCTAGGGTACGCGTAGCAAATGAACTTGGTGCAGGCAATGCGAAAGGTGCAAAGTTTGCAACCATGGTATCAATGTTCACCTCCCTCTCCGTCAGACTTCTCTTTTGTTTAATAGTCATAGCGTTCCATGAGAAGCTCGCAATGATCTTTACCTCGAGCATTCCTGTTATTGCGATGGTCAACAAATTAGCAGTCATGTTGGCATTCACCATTCTCCTCAATTGCATTGCACCAGTTCTCTCAGGTTTGGACTTCCACAAGCATTCAATTTGCATAGTCTGATAAATTGTACCGGGTGTTTGGATGGGTGGTGGGAACCATGGTTTCTATCACCTTTTCAGTTATAAACAGTGTAAAGTTCTCACATGCTACAGTAACAATTTAAAAAAATCACTACAGTGTTAAGCTCTCACATGCTAGAATAAAAATTGTTCTAACCAACGGTTTCCATCACCCTTCCAAACACCCTAGTCTCACTATCTGATAATATTGGATTTTAGGGGTCGCAGTTGGATCGGGTTGGCAAGCAATAACAGCTTTTGTAAACATGGGTAGCTTCTACCTTATTGGAGTGCCTCTTGGGGTCCTTTTGGGATGGCTGCTCTCATTTGGTATTATGGTATGTGTTTTTACATTTTACTTTTGAGGTACCAGTTTATTGCAGCAAAAGAAATTGTGAATATTTTTGTTTTTCATGGGATATGCTGCTTTTTTTATTATAAAATGAGGCCAAAAATTCCTAATATTCACTTCTAATTTTGTTACTTTATGCACGGGCAGGGAATATGGGAGGGAATGATAAGTGGAACTGTCGTTCAAACCATTATTTTAGCAGTCATCACTCTGAGATGTGAATGGGAAAAAGAGGTAACGAGAGTAGCAGATGAAATAAGAATACTTTTTCATAATGCAAAACTTTTGATATTTCTCATAGAAGTTCAGAAACAATAAAGAAACTACGTGGTTGGAATTTCATTCACAGGTTCTGAAAAGCTCGGATGAATATAACTTATGATGCACGTTCCATTCAGTAATAGGAGGTCACAGTTAAACTGGAGTGATGTTGTTTTTCTTTCAGATTATTGGGGGTGATTAAGTGTTCCCTAATTGACATGTTTGTCAAATTAATTGCGAAAAAAAATGGCAAAAAAAAAAAAAGTCGATCCACAGTTTGGGCTGAGAGTCTGGTAAACATATTTGTTTCAAAAGCTAGCGATAAAGATTTTGGGAATTTATGTGGTGGGATCAAAGAATGTGATAACGTTCATCCTTGAAGAAACAGTTCTACCTAGCTGGAAAGAGCAGTGATGTGTAACACAAAGCAGAAAAGTGGGGAAGAAAAAGAAGACTCTGGCCTTTAGTGATCATTAATGTACGAAAATTTATATTTACCTTGCGAAAGACAAAACAGTTCAAATTTTATGATTTCAAACCGTGCAGAGTGTAAACATGTTATCGTTAAAGTTTTGATATGTGTAAATATAAAACTAAACCTATATTTGTTGATCATAAAGACTTAGGTCATGTTCATCTTGCATCAAAAGAAAAAAGAAAGTGAGGAGTGATTTTTTTTTTCTTGTTTAACAAGTTGTTTACGTATAAGATCAGTAATAAGAGTTTGTGGGCTCTATACAATGTAAGGAATTAAAAAAGAGTATGTCAATCCTCATATCCCCTTAGTATTGATGTCCTATCAAACAAAATGAATGTCAAATTTAGTTAGATGCTTAAATTTAAATTTCATAATTTAATAATTATTTAGTTATATAGAAGGATTTTTTTTAATGGTTGTCTAACTTAACCATACTGTTAATGTATAATTAAGTCATACGGCTTTATATTTTTTAAAACCATTATATTTATGGAAAAATAACAGTGGAAAAATTTGAACCTTTTAAAAATCTTGTGATTTACAAACCATTATGGAACTTTACTGATTGAACCTTGTACTTTACAAACCATTATAACAATTTACTCGCAAAATGAAGGCAAATAAAACACCACCCGAACCATATGTATGGCAATCCTCATGGTAAGTACAACTATACAAGTTTCAAAATATCATGTTAAAACAAAAGTGTATCTGTATAAGGTCAACAATGTTCGACGTGAGGTTCTGAGAATGGGAGTGTGCCAGTTGACCTTCTAACAAACACTACTCAAACGTGCTGTCATATGCATCACAAAAATTAAATGAGCAAATGCTTAATAAATAGAAACTATACATGCAATTCAATGCAGTAGCATCATGTATGGGCTCAAAAAAATTTCATCATACTTGTCGTACCATAAAAATGTATAATATGAGTATAATTATGTACACTATAAGTCGTCTACCTATACCTATTATTAAGTAAGCATCTATACTATCAGACCTTTAACCACGTAATTAAGTATCTCAATCTAAACATAAGGCACTACAGCCCCCAAACCTAGGAATTAGAAAAGGTCTAAAAATGGTCTCAATCTAACCCATGAAACTAAGTAGGACTACTTACAAAAAAAAACAAAAAAAACTACACAATACCCACAAAAATAAACTGTCTTATAGTACGATATTTTAACGTCATGTATATAAGTGCTCTAGCAAATCACATATATATAATAATATTAACTTTGTGATGCAGTTGAAAAAAAAAATTATTGATTAATTTATGATTTTCATCTAGTTGAATGTCCTAGCGTGCCTAACATTATTTTATTTTATGACATATGACTATAATGTCGAACAAAAAAAATGAAAACATGATTTGCAGAACAACAATCAACGGTTAATAAACCTCACGTCAGCACCTAGAAAGAACAACCAACCAGATTAAAAAAAAATCATTTAAATATAGAAATATTCGTTTATTTATCTTTTTGAACAAGAAGTACAAAAGTATTTTTACCATACATCAATGAAAACGCTATAAAAGTTTTAAAAGAGTAACATGCATTAAAGACGAGTAAAACTTTCCCACTTCTCAAAGCATAACACGCCGATCTTAAATTGTGAACTAATTGCAACTAGAACACAATGTAACATGTACAAAAGAAATACTAAAGTAACTTTATAAAGTACACATATATAAAGACTCACTCCTGAAGGTATGTGAAATAAAGAGAATAGGGACTTTAAGAAACTTGGTGGAAATAGTTGTGTGGTATAGCTTTAGCTCCACTTGAGAAAGTTGAAGCCTAGAGATGGGAATTGACAAAGAACGTGGAAGAAAAGGGTTATTGAGCGGTGGTGAGATCAACATAAAGAACGGAAAGCACCGAGTAGCTGACCCAAATTTTGTATTTCTTTTTTCCTTTTCTTATATTACTATTATTATGCATGCATAGCTCACACTCAAAGTGAAGAATACTTTGGTAGAAAATAACATTATCAAAGTAAAAGATTTATAAAGAAAAGTAAACTTGCTAATCATAAACAATTAATAGAGAACTCGTTTACCACTACCATGTCAAACTTGTTTACCGAGCAGACATAGGCTTCTCACTACACTCAATAAGATAAAGCCAAATTTATAAGAATTAAGTAACTCAAAAATAATTATAATGTAATACAAACAACTAAATTTGCATGTGAGAACACCATATATTTTAGATAACTATTAATAACTCAATTAATTGATAAATCAATTAAAATAAATGCAATTATATTTGAGAACAAAACGTTTTTATGCTTAATATATTTAATTTGATCTATATCGGCATTAATTCTATCTTTTATTCATGTAGTTTTTTTGTCGCCAAATGTCGAGCTACGTTTTTTCAAATCGAATTGAAAATGAGATTGATCTATAAACCTATAATAAAAGTGCTAATTTTTTTTTTCTCTTAGCTTGTATTGGCAAGTTATAAGCTTTCAATGAGATTGTCAATATTGTTCTAGACAAATTTATGATTTATTCAAGCATTTTCACATTCTTAAGCATTTGAATGCCTTTTCACGTGGTAAAAAAATGAGCAAGGACTAAAATATGCCATGAGACCTTTTTTTTTTTTTGAAGGTTAAAGTGAATAACGCTACATAAGCAAAACATAAAAAATAAAAAACATAAAAAAAAAAGGTAACGAATCCTTTTTAACCAAAAATAAAGCAGTCCAAAGGTTACACGCCGCCGATTAATTCCATTTCTTGGGCTAGAATTTCATTTTATATATTCACAGCGGAGCAAATATATAATCGCACTTTATCTTCTTTCAAAATAAGATCAATGGCACTTGCTTTTGACGTTTTGGACTTGATTCAATGAATTCTTTTTTTTTTCTTACCCTTCTTTACTCTATGATGAATGGCACTTCCGTGATTCAATATTACTAGCAATCACACAGTTCGCAGTCGAAAGAGTAGTGAACGTAATGGTAATTGTAAGCAACAATAAATTGTGCACAACAAAGTGACCATATTTTCTTTTTCTCGTGCTATCCTAAAAATGATATGTAGAATTTGCATTTTCCAATTGAGCTTCAAAGTTTTGGTGAAAGAGACCAAGAAATCATAGGCAAAATTTGAATTGAATAGCTTTACAGCACCCTTATTGTTTTGACCAACCTAACCCGTCCATTTTCCTTCTTAACTTCCATTATAGATAGGTACCCGTCCATATTTTCTTTACTATTCCAAAGTAAAGAATCTTTCACTTTTCAGAGCAACCCAAAAAACAAAAGCCAAACAATAAACTAACTAATCCTTCACTTCTCAGAGCAAAAATTAAAGAAAGAAAGAAAGAAAGAAAGAAAGAAAGAAAGAAGGCTAAATACAAAGGTAAATATGCAGCCAAATACAAAAGAATCTTGATTATAAAATCTTCAAGCAATAACATTTAGCTTCAAAACTAAGATGCGATTCAAACGTAATCTCATTTTTCAATTAATGTGAAGAAAAATTGAGAAATACTTTTTCCAATCTAACCATTGATTGCATATTAAACTTTCTCTCTATAAATAACTAGCCTTTGCGAGCTTTATTTACTTCTCCCTAAATTTGTACCTTTAATAAAAATATCCTCGAAAGTTTTAAAACACGGGCCAAAACATCAAAATTAGAAACGACCTTTTGATTTCTAATAAAGGCATAGATCACATGCATTGCACGAGTTTTGATATTTGAGAGTACATTTTAGTAAAATAATAAATCTCTATAAGTTTTTGGAGGGGAAATTATATTGATTTGATACACATTAGTCATAAAAATTAAAGATCAGAAACAGAGAAAGAGGGACGCGATGAAATATTTTGATTTTGACGTTGGTTAACTATATTTTTTGTCCTTTCACTAACATTTTAAGAGTTAAGGCAAATCTTTTTATAAAAATAAATATTTTGGGAACCAAATAGTGATCTGCTTATAATTTGGAGACATTTGTTCCACTTGTTAAATAAATAAATTTTAAAATTAAAATTTATAGGGCTTGGGCCCAGCATGGTCATATAAAGGCTCAGCGTGCCGAGGCCTTTTAGATATCCTGGAAAGTAAAAGGCTCCTTGCTAAATATATTCGAATTAGTGATTTAATTTAAATTGTACAATTTAAATTAGTAATTTATATTGTTATTTAAATTGATTTTTGGATGTGCATTAAGTTTTAATTTGAGTATGGAATAAAATTGAAATTTGTGTTTGAAGAGGTAGTGAAAATAGTTTTTGATTTATTAATAAATCTAATAAAATTTTAATGCTAATAATTCTAAAAAAATATGCAATATAAATTTTAATTTATTCCTCTCTTTACTAAAAATACAATGAAAAAAGAATCGTCTCAATTGGATATTAAATAAAAAAGTTATGTTTTTTTTTTAAATATAAGAGAGAAAATTTTAGCTTTTAATGTAGCAAGGATATCCAAGTATCAAGAGTTTTGGGAGTCAAAACTCTAAAAATTTAAATTCTTAATACTCATTTAATTTAGATTTTGAAAGAAACAAACACGTATCAACAGATTGATAATAATCGAATCTAAACTTGAGTCAATTGAGTCAAAAGAACGATTAAAAGAAACATGACTGAAACTACCATAGATAATATATTATATATATAATATGTCCACCTAATTTTCAAATATAAAATTAGATAATAAGTCTTAATATGTTATAACTCTGCTCCAGTACCGATCTCTTGCTCCAGTAGTACCACCAGTTGATAAAACTTTTTCTTTTTTTTTGTCTCTAATGGAAAGCTTCAACAGGAACAAGCAGGATGAGGATCTCAACCAGGCCCTCATATCAGAGTCATCTACTACTAACAAAGACGATTACGGGTCATACCAAGGCCTTTCGCCTAGGCTGTGTATCGAGTCCAAGAAGCTATGGCACATCGTTGGCCCTGCCATCTTTAGCCGTGTCGCCTCTTACTCTATGAACGTCATCACCCAAGCCTTCGCCGGCCACCTCGGTGAAGTCGAACTCGCTTCCATTTCCATTGCCAACACCGTTATCGTCGGCTTCAACTTCGGCCTCCTGGTAAATAATTAGTACACTAATACATAAAATACTAGTAACGATCAAACGATGTGAGATTCTTTACATTTTTTTTCATTAATTTTGAATGAATGGATCGAGCAACTCGTTTGACTTTGGTGGGCTTTGATAACAAAATATCGTTATAAATTAGTGTACAACTTTATGTATAAATGATATGACGCTCAGGTTTCTTTTATCATTCTTGTTACTCAATAAATCAGTTAGGAATGGCAAGCGCGCTGGAGACGCTGTGCGGTCAAGCTTTTGGGGCCAAAAGGTACCACATGCTGGGAATTTACATGCAGAGATCATGGATCGTGTTGTTCCTCTGCTGCTTCATCCTGTTGCCAGTCTACATCTTCACAACACCAATTCTCAAATTGCTCGGACAATCCGACGCTGTGGCGGAGCAGTCAGGTTTGGTGGCGCTCTGGATGATCCCTCTGCACTTCAGCTTCGCCTTTCAGTTCCCGCTGCAGAGGTTCCTGCAATGCCAGCTTAAGAACCAGATCATCGCCTGGGTTTCCCTGGCGGGGCTGGCGGTAAATGCCTTGACGAGTTGGCTTTTGGTTTACGTTTTCGATTTTGGCGTCGTCGGCGCTGCAATTGCTTTGGACATCTCGTGGTGGTTCCTGGTTTTGGGATTGTTTTGTTACACCGCGTGTGGTTGGTGTCCCCTAACTTGGACTGGTTTCTCTTTCCAAGCCATTTCCGGACTCTGGGAGTTTGTCAAGCTCTCTGTTGCTTCTGGAGTCATGCTCTGGTATACTGTCTAAATTTTTACATCTCTACTATTTTCAACTTTGACTTGTCTTTTTGAAATAAATAAATAAAAAAAGAGAATGTATGATAGTGATGGTAAAATTGTCAATTGCTTGTGTCAATCGGCCACACATTCCGTATCTAATTTATCCTTTGCCACTTTTGGGCGTTAATTTAAATTCAAAGACTTATTAGAGTTGGTTTTGTGCTCTCAATTGAATAACCATTTTTGTTTGGTTGAATAGACAGCAACGTAGCAAATTGGCACGCTGTCGTGTCGTAGTAGGACTCGTTTATTCACTTGCACTTTTTTTTTTAACAAAATGGATGCTAATTCTGCAAAAGGCCTCTCATATGTGGTGATTTTTTCATTACTATGGATATAGATGAGGGATAAAGGGTGTTCATGTGTTTGTTTCAAAAGAAAATACTTCTAATTAAATAAAAAAGTGTTCATTAATTTTTAGTCAGTTGGTCAGTTAATTTTTTTTTTACAATAAATCTAATTAAAATAATCGGTTTGGTATTTTGAGTCGCTCTTGTAAAATTAGGTATTTTTTAGAGCTTTTAACTAGTTCAAATTTTACTTAAATTATTAAAAATTAAAATAATATTAAGCTATAAGAAAGATAACATGCACCCGTCAAAAAGTTAAAAAAAGGAAAGATAACATGCACCAAAATATCGTGAAACATGACATGCGTAAAAATATTTTTAGAAAAATGAAAAAAAAAAATTGGTGGTTTGAAATATCAAAACCGCTAATTAATCTTAAAAAACTGAAACTTTCACACTGATAAAATCAAACTAATTAAACATGAAAATTATCGGTTTTGTTCTGTTTGATTTTATTTGGTTTGGTTTTTTTTTTTTTTTTTTGAACCCCCTAGATGAGATTGCTACACTAGTGAGAGACTTGAATTGTAGAATATATTTTGTAATCTGCTAATCTTTTTACAGCATCGGGCAAACGAATATTTTTTTTTGGTTATGTTCTTGTAGTAGTTTTATTACTATTATTATTATTATTTTTTGGCAGCTTGGAGAACTGGTACTATAGAATACTAATATTGATGACTGGGTACTTGAAGAATGCTACCATTGCTGTGGATGCCTTGTCAATTTGGTATATCTCCATTCTTATCACTTGAATTTATTTCGATGCTTTTCAATATAAATTCTAACTATTCTTTTCTAGTATTCCGTGATTATATTAACCTGGTATTTTTGTTTTTTGTTCTCTCTGTTTTATTGGGTTGATGGGTTCAATTCTTCAGCATGACTGTTAATGGCTGGGAGATGATGATTCCTCTGGCATTTTTTGCTGGAACTGGGTAATATTCTTGATCACATTCGTTTTTCTTCCATTTTGAATTCTGTAATTTAACATCTATGAACAAGTCGACACTTCCAATATGAGTTGCCTAAGTTGATTTTATATAACTGATACCTTAGAGAGTATAAATTAAGAAAAGAATGTATATATATATATATATATATAGACAAACACACACGCACACACAGAGTTAGTTAGGAGTTTCATTTATTTGTTAACTTTTCGGATACCTAATTTTGATATCGTGATTTTTATTTATCTTTAAAACTATATTCATCACCATCCCATCCTCTCCAAAGAAAGGTGGAGACAGAGTCGGGAAATCGCCTTTTAGAGGTCTTACTAATATTGCTGAAACTCTTGTCACACAATTCACAGAGTGAGAGTGGCGAATGAGCTGGGGGCTGGCAATGGCAAGGCCGCGAAATTTGCAACAAAAGTTTCTGTGGCGCAATCTACAATGATTGGCCTCTTCTTCTGCGCGCTCATCTTAATACTCCATAACGAGTTTGCATACATGTTCACGTCAAGTTCTGCTGTTCTCCAAGCAGTGGATCAAATGTCTTTCCTCTTGGCCATCACAATTCTACTTAACAGTGTCCAACCCGTTTTATCAGGTCAGTATGAACAATTAATCTTCAACAACATTGTGTGACGAAATAATATATGTGAAATCAGTTCATTATAACTTTGTACAAAGTGCATATAATATAATGAAAACCTTGTATTCACAACATTGATATATTTTTCTTCGATTTTTTTTTCCTTGTCACAGGGGTAGCTGTGGGCAGTGGATGGCAGGCATGGGTGGCTTATATAAATCTGGGTTGCTACTACATAATTGGGCTGCCCCTTGGGATTCTAATGGGATCGATCTTCAAGTTGGGTGTTATGGTATGTTTTACTTACTCTCATTCCTTAAAAGAAAAGAAAAGAAAAGAAAAAAAAAAAGACCACACGCACACACATTATAGCATGTGATTATCCTAAAAATTAAAAATTATTAATTAGACCGAACCCATAAAATAATTAGGTAACTGTACCAAAATTGATCACCTTTGATTCAGTCCAATAATTCTTAATTTTAGTAAATTTGAGCCAAATTAGCTTCATTACAAAAAGTCGCCATTTCCTTGGATCATCACAGGGCATATGGGGTGGGATGATCTTTGGTGGGACCGCGATTCAGACCGTGATATTGGCCATTATAACAAGTCGATGTGACTGGGAAAAGGAGGTATGATTATTTAAGATGATGGCTTCCCTGGTTTCTTCTTATTTTAGCTCATCAACTTGTTAATCATGTTCATGATTTTGATGGTATCAAATTTTGCAGGCGGAAAAAGCCAGCAAACGTGTACAGAAATGGTCAATCCCTGACCAAGATAATCGACTGGAAGACCAAGACCAGCATTGACCGTACAAAACTTGGATTTGAGCACAATTTCCTCCATTTTTAATCACTTATATACATGCGATTACATGTATTGAAAATTCGTCAAAGTGTGTAACATTTTCTTCTATTTACCGACTTACCAAACATAATGTAGCTAGGTGGGAAAAGAAAAAAAAATCATATGTTTAAAAAAAAGTGAATTTTTGTGGTAAGATATGAAAGAATACCCTATCGAAAGGACATGTTTTTAATCATAGACATAACTTGAATGGGGCGTACGGGCACGTGGGGCAGTAAGGTCACGATTTGTGCTGTCGTTGTCTGTCATGGCTTTTTCTTAGCAGCAGGACCAAAAGATTGAGGCCAGGAGTTTTCGCACTTGAGAACATTTCTATGTAGTTTTGTGTTAAAAAACCACAAAAAGAAAATCGAAACTAAAATCTATTTTTAGAGGGTTTGATCGGTTTGATATCTCCACGCAAACTAAATGCAACCAAATCACTTATTATTAATTTGGTCAGTTTAGGCTTCAATCAGAGTTTTTCATTTGAGTTTAAATTTTGCATTTAACTTAATATAAAGGTTTACATCTAGAAAGATAATATCCAAGACTCTATATTGTTGTAAGGTACACTTGCAATAATAAGCAATAGAAATCGTTAGAATTCTAAAAGAAAATAATGCAGGAAAAAATTTAACAAAAGTTATGAAAATTGCACATGCATTCTTTGTCGATTTTTTAGTCGGTTTGGTTGATTTAAGAATTGGGCGAAGAAATATTTGATTTGATTTTTCGGTTTTCACAATTTGCAAGTTTTTGAACGACCCTATTTTTTTGTAGCCAAGAGAGAGTAGTACTATGGCAAACTAAAAATAGAGAAAATACTTACCATAAAAAAAATAGAGAAAATACAGGGGACAAAATAGGGGAAGTACATGTGGCCAATAGCTTCTAGTGATTAACACAATAATGATGCAACTAGAATTGAAAAACTGAAGCAAAATTTTGGGTTTTTTTTGGGTGATGTGTATGTAGAGCCGGCAATTTCAGACACGACACGATGACACGAGACGAAAATAACATGAGATAAATAGGTTTAAACCGCACATATATTAATTGGGCCATAAATAGGTTGGTACGAATAACACGAAAATAAATGTATTGGATTCGTGCTAGCACGTTTTAAAAAAATTTCAGGGCGGTTGTAAGGAATCAAACCTTGCTCCAAAGGCTGAGTATGCTGCCAGCCCACTAACCAGGTGAATTAGTGTTTTTGGTTAAATACGGGCTTCTAATATATTTATTATGGTTTTAAAGTTTTGAACCAAGAGTCCCACGTCGAAAGCAAAGAGAGACTTTCTCCCCTCTTTCCTCTATATAAACACTACCCGTTCACCTTTGTTTCAACATGTTGGCATCCCTTGTGTTTCAAGGTGTTGGCGTCGAAATTAATTTTTGTCCAATCTTGGTTAGTTAAAATTTAAAGATTGGAAGGAAGTACAATTTAAATATTTAATAATTAAATATTGTTATATTTTTTTACACTAATAAAGACTTTTTAGTTTATAGTAAAAAAATTTATACAGTAAAACAATTTAATTTTTAAAATTTTGATAGTTAAAATTTTAAAATATATATATAATAAAAAATTATGTAATAAAATTTTTTTAATCATGTTGTGTCGTGTTAAACATGTTTTAGGCGTGTTGTGTTCGTATTTATATTTTAAGCACGATTGAAAGAGAGAGAACATAACAAATCAACAGAGAAATGTCCTTAAATTAAAGGCTAAAACTGTTACGCTGTTATGAAATAAAGCAAAGTATAACAAAAGACTAAAGAGAACAATAGAGAAAGACAAGAGAAAATTGGAGACAAAACAACTTTCTATACTTTTACTTGTGAGGGATGAAACTTACAAGCTTAGTACAACTACTATTTATAGGCCAAGTCATCATACTAGAGGTAATGGTAATAGACATAACTTACATGGGTTTCATATACAATTAAAGGAGACATAATGCACAATATTAAGAGGGATTTAATAGGGTGATAATGTGGTCTAAATGGTAATAAAATATTTGCATGTAACTCATGGAATACCAAGAGGTGGCATCCACACATATTTGATTCACAATATACGCAAGTTTTTATTATTATTATTATTATTATTACTGCTATGAAAGATTTTAGAGTTTGCACTAGAGGCATAGTCGAATCTTTGATATGGTAGAAGTAGTCTTCCAAGTAACTCTCTTTTATCATCATATCAGCACCACAGATGGTTAATGATTTATTTATGGTCAACAGCGCATTTAAGTGTTGAATGGCATCCCCATCCGCCAGTCAAGTACCACCTCCTCGTTCCATGCATGTGCAGCCAAATAGAAAACCAGATTTACTAAAATGCCTCAATCAAAAGCGTCAACTTTGCGTTATATTTTAAGAAATCTGTCAGCAATACTATCAACATCATAATTAGTTTCAATCACTTGCTAATTAATCTGCAATGTACCTTTTTTAATTTACTTTACATGGAAAGAGCTGAAACGCTTTATGTACATAACAAGTTTTTATTTATTATAATTATTATTTTTACAAATGCCGTTGTATCATCTGAGACTCGACAACTAAGGCCTTTTATAACTATATTCTCAATGTTGCTACTAGGATTTAAAATCAAGACCTTTCAACAAGGATCTGTGACGAGTCCAAGAAGCTATGAAGCATCGTCGATTAATTGGCAATGATCATTTGATAAACTCACCAATGATTTATGAATAACAAGTTCAATTAATGTGCTCAAAGGGATACACAATTAAGAGAAATTTACTTTTTATCTTTCATTTATCTAAATATTTTTAGTGGTATAATAAGTTTCAAACTTGTGTGGTATGTATAAAATGTAAGTGTCAAAAATAGAATTTATGAAAATTTCCATTTATATAATGCGTTAACTTTAGAACTACAACATTCAAAACCAATTATAATTTGGCCTTTCAATAATGTTTAAATATCATAAACATGGTCCTTCCATGACATTGTTGTCTTTAAGAGAATAACAAGAAAATGTGAAATGATATGTGATTCCGAATTCCTCATTAAGAAAAAAAAAATGTGATGTGTGGCATTTAAAGATGAAATTTAAATTGGAATTGATACTTTCATTAACTACATATAAATTAGCTGGTTGATTAATTAGAAGCCATATTTACCAAAACAATATAGATTCATTAATTAATAGCACTAGTGATCATGAATATTAACAACATAGATTCATTAATTAATGGCATTACTGATCTTGAATAATATTTTGAAAATGGTTTTTGCCGTTTTCGTATTTGGGTTAGGATATTTAAGTTTTCTTCCCTCTATATTGGACCATATATGTCATTTTCCTTGGGACTAAACAGAGTGTAAACATGTTATCGATAAAATTTTGATATGTATAAATATAAAACTAAACCTATATTTGTTGATCATAAAATCTTAGGCATATTCATTTTGCATCAAAAGAAAAAAGAAAGTAAGTAGTGATTTTCTTTCCTGTTTAATAATTTGTTTATTTATAAAATCAGTAATAAAAGTTTATGAGCTCTGTAGAATGTAAGGAATTGAAAAAGAATATTTCAATCTTTGCATCCCCGTAGTATTGATGTCCTATCAAATAGAATGAATGTCAAATTTAGTTAGATGCCTAAATTTAAATTTCATAATTTAATGATTATTTAGTTATATAGAAGGATATTTTTTAATGGTCGTCTAACTAACCATAATGTTAATGTATAATTAAGTTATATAGCTTTATATTTTTTAAAACTATTATATTTATGGAAAAAAAAAAGAAAAATTTGAACTTTTCCAAAATCTTATGATTTACAAGCCATTATGGAACTTTACTCATGGAACCTTGTACATTACAAACCATTATAAAAATTTACTCACAAAATGAAGGCAAATAAAAACCACCCCAACCATATGTATGGCAATCCTCATAGTAAGTACAACTATACAAGTTGTAAAATATCATGTTAAAACAAAAGTGTAACTATATAAGGTCAACAAAGTTCTACACGAGGTCATGAGAATGGGAGCGTGCCAGTTGACCTCCTAACCAACACTAGTCAAACATGCTCTCATATGCATCATAAGAACTAAATGAGAAAATGCTTAATAAGTAGAAACTACATATGCAATTCAATGCAATGGCATCATGTATGGGTGATAAGTTAGTTTTAGGCTACTTAATTAGATGATTTTCACTTAATATTTTTGTTAGTTTTGAGCAATTTATAAGGATTTGATAATGTTTTATGTTCTTTTATAGGTTTTGAAGGAAGATGATGCATAATGGCAAAACACAGGGTAAAGAGGACCGAAAATTAAGCAAAAATAGACTCGAGATGAAATGAAGCCTAGACGCCAGCGTATGGGTGCCTAGGCGCTCAAGCAGACAAGATTCCATACAAAAACCCGAGAGCAAAGCGCCTAGGCGTCATAACTTGGGCGCCTAGGCGCCATTCTATGAGCAAAAGAGGCCGAGAGCAAAGCGCCTAGGCGCCATAACTTGAGCGCCTAGGCGCTATTCCATCATAAAGGCGAATTAACACTGTGGCGCCTAGGCGCCACAATCCTGGCGCCTAGGCGCCAGTTCGAAAAAGGGCATGTCGTCTGTGTAGCGCCTAGGCGCTACAATCATGGCGCCTAGGCGCCGTAATGAAGCCTAGGCGCCAGAAAATCGAGCCTAGGCGCCATTGCGATCCCAGTTTAAATTTCAGTGTAATTTCGTTCCAAAATTACCCTTTCAAACCCTAGCCTATGAATAGAACATTATAGAGGGTTGGAACAAAAATTTCTAACAGAGGAAAACTACAAACAAGAGGGGAGAACTTACTTCTTTGGAGAAGAAAAACGGTGCAACCCGGAGACAGAAACCATCTTCGCATCCAAATAGAGTTCTTTTCTTTCACTCATCATGTTTAAGAGATTATTTAGGATTGTTTTTAGTTTCATTAGGAACTAATTTTCTCTATTCTAGGGCTACGATGTAGCCGGATTATGAAAGTTCACTTTTGTTTAATTTAATTCAATTCGATGTTTATTCATTATCTATGCTGAGTATTTAATCTAATCTTAATGCTTGTAAAAGTTTGCGCACCTTTTGCATGATATGTGATTTAATTTGAGGCTGAGAAGCGATGATTAAATTAGACTATGATTGAATGCCATGAGATCATCATAGGATAGAGATATCTATGAGACTTGTGTAACACTATGAATTTCTTGTTCTTAATGAATCTCGGTAAGTTTAGAGTTTCCACAGAGATGTAGGAAATTTGCTAACTAAGATAAATTATTAATGCTTGAGAAAGATTAATGACTACCTAAGAGAAATTCGTTATCGGCATAGCAGTAAACATCAGTTGATTAAGTTAGATAATTTGAGTAGGATTAATTTAGGTGAAATCGGATGCCCTAGTCTTTTATTGTTTAGGTTTCATTTATATTTTTTTGTTTTGTTATTTTTCTATTTTATATTTGATTGTTCAAATAATTTTAGGGTTAACCAATTTCGGTACTTAGCTAGATTAACGCAATCCTCGTGGGAACGATACTTTACTCACTCTTTATTACTTGTTAACGATACGTGCACTTGCGTTAGAAAATCCACAACAAGTTTTTGGCGCCGTTGCCGGGGATTGTTGTTTAATTTAGTTAATATCGATACCAATTAGCTCTAGAATTACTTTGAATTTTTTTATTTGTTTTATTTCATTTTTATTTGTTCTAATTTTTTTCTTTTAAGTCATTTGTTTCCCAAGGAACTTCATGATGTTGCATCGGAATATCCTTGCCAGTTTTATCCAACAACATATGGAACCATTTTATGCGGCTTGGGAGCGATTTAAAGATATGCTTAAGCGGCATCCACATCACAACTTGCCAAAGTGGGCACTTCTCCAAATTTTTATTGAAGGATTGCATTTTGAAGCTAGAGATTGGGTGGAAAAAGGCACAGTTTCTGATGGTCATTCTTTCTTTTCAAGAACTGTTGATGAAGCTTACTACTTATTGGAGGATATGGCAGCCTTTAATCATCATTGGCATTTGAATTCTTCAATGCATAATTTCTGTTGGGAGAGGCACCAAAATCTTTCATGGAATATCCACCCCAACATGATGGAACAATCCTGTAAACAATATCAAGAAGAAAAGACACCTTTGGAAGTTGCATTAGATAGTCTAAAGGCCACTCTTGAGGGAAGTCATGAAGTCTCCAAGTCTAAGCAATATCTTGACGAACAAATCCGTTTAAAGAGCACAAGTTTAGATAGTCATCTAGAGGAGGAAGTTGCAACATTAAATCCTTGTGGTGACTATAAAACGATAAAGGATGTGGTTTTGTTTGATGATGATTGTGCGAAACCTCAGGAATTTGAGCCTCTAGAGGAAATGGAACCTCAAGATGAAGAACAAGAACCCTTTGAAGTTGTCTTAGCTCAACCATTTGCTGAGTTGGGATCTTGCTCAATCAACAACGATGTACACTTGCTAAATCAAGAGGAGTCTATCCAAAACTTTGACTTTTATGAAGACCAAATCACAAACATGCTAATGGATAGCCAAAAGGAAAGGGAAGAGCAAATAGAAGGGTTATTAGAGGAATTCCTATATGAGGAGAAGCCACGAGGGTCGTTGGAAGATATAGAAGCGCATAAGACCGTTGATTTGAGCTTGTTAATGGTTCCAATATATAGATCACCAATCGATTCGTGTTGGCCATGGACATCACCACCATCACATCTCACCATGTTCAAGCTCGAGCCAATAATGAAGTTCCCATCAAAAGCACATCATTTGAAGACATCTGTTGTTGGTGCTATGTGCAAATCACTTCTAAATCTCGCCAAGCTTGAGGGCATCTATAACCAAGACCCATATGTGGTGCGGTTTGACACTAACTATGGGCGAAAGCCGCTCTTTGACAAGCGCTTCTTTGAGAGTCAGGCTGATGACTATAAAACAAGCGCTTCTTGGGAGGCAACCCAAGCTCTCTATCCTTTTCAGTTTTAGTTTTCATCATATTATTTAGTTTGTTAGTTGTTTCTTTTAGTTTTAGTCTATTTTGCAACTTAATCATGATGTAAGTCTTGTTTGTGGTGGTTCTAGGTTTTCAGGGGACATCAAGGTGCTCAGCTTGCTAAAAAAAAAAAAAAAATTCAAAAACTGAAACCATATCGGCAACTTGGCACAGATGATGAACCACATGGCCATGCATCTGAACATGAACTTGGACAATTTTCCTACAGTCTGTACTTTCAATGAAGATAATGAAGAGAATGAGGATGAGGAGGAATAGGTGCCGCAACCTTCAGTTTAAGGAGTGTTCTTTCCTTTCTTATTTTTGTTTTCTTTTTTACTTTGAGGACAATATATTGTTCAAGTTTGGGGGTGGTGTGTTGCTTTATTATTATTTTTTTGTGTCAATTAGTCATTATGGTTTAATTAGATCTTAGTTTAGTTTTTTTTTTTTTCTTTGCATTTGATAGTAATTAGGATAGTAAAGTTGTGTCGTTTGAGCATTGTTTAACTTGAATCATAGGAGGCCAATGATAAGACGATGGTTGAAATTGAATATGGCTTTTAGGGGATAATAATTATTGTTGGTCTATCCTTGTTTTTCTTGTGATTTTTTGCCATGCTGTGATTCTTTGATCATTTTGAGCACTCACGCCTTGATCACCTAAATATTCTACACTTAGAGGACTTTTATGTTGATTAAGTGATATTTTTGATCTCAAATGAACGCTAGAACCTATTTGATAACCACTCGAGGCGAAATCCTAGGCTACACAACATTAAGGATATGATTTAGGCCATTTTTGGACCGTTTGAGCCTTTCAAGCCTACCATTGACATCATTTAATCACTAGTTACCCCGTTGAGCCTTATTATCCATTTTCTTTGTTACCCACATAATTAGCCTAGCCTTTGATTAATTTTATCATACTTGGTCCCTCACTCATAAGCATGACTAGTTTGTCTAGGAAATTATTTGAAGGTAGTTGGTATGACGGGAGGATGGGTGGAGTTTTGAAGAACTTATCAAGGAAATATGTTTTACTATCATTCATTCATGGGTGGAGTTTTGAGTATTGTCATCAAGAGATTATATAGTCACGTTTACAGCTTTGGGCATTGCTATCAGGGGATTGTGTATTTATGCTTCTTCATTGTGCTAAAAAAAAATTAAAAAAATGAAAAAAAGAAAAAAAAAAAGAAAAGAAAAAAAAATGCTGATATATACATCAAATAAATGTGAATGACAAAGGGAGTGCAACATAAGTTTGGGGGTGTACTTAGAAAGAAAGAAAGAAAGAAAAAAAAAGATGTTCTCATAAGGTCCTGAGATAAATTGTGTGTTTATGGGTGAATTTTGAGCTACATTATAATATCTTTTATCTCACCTTTTTACCTTAGCTACACATTACAAGCCGAATGAAGTCCTAATGATCTTTGATGTTGCGATAGTCTACATTAGTGGAGAGTGGGTTTGAAAAATAGGCCTATGGAGTTCATAAATTTCACTAATCTAGAGATCTTTCAAAATAAGCTTGTTGACATAAACTAATCCGAATGTAGGTACAGAAGTGCTAGAGGCATCACACACACACTCGAGGAATTATGAGTATGGTAAACTTGAGATTTAAATTAATTTTTTACATGATCACAATGGTTAGAGTGTCCTTTGAGTCATAAACTTTATGCAATCTTTGAGGCCAAGTATGATGAAAATTTAAATTGATGCTCGAACTATGTCGTGTTCTTTTTGTTTTGTTCTTTGTTTTTCTTTTGTGTCTTTTGCTCGAGGACTAGCAAAATCTTAAGTTTGGGGGTATTTGATAAGTTAGTTTTAGGCTACTTAATTAGATGATTTTCACTTAATATTTTTGTTAGTTTTGAGCAATTTATAAGGATTTGATAATGTTTTATGTTCTTTTATAGGTTTTGAAGGAAGATGATGCATAATGGCAAAACACAGGGTAAAGAGGACCGAAAATTAAGCAAAAATAGATTCGAGATGAAATAAAGCCTAGACGCCAGCGTATGGGTGCCTAGGCACTCAAGCAGACAAGATTCCATACAAAAACCCGAGAGCAAAGCGCCTAGGCGTCATAACTTGGGCGCCTAGGCGCCATTCTATGAGCAAAAGAGGCCGAGAGCAAAGCGCCTAGGCGCCATAACTTGAGCGCCTAGGCGCTATTCCATCATAAAGGCGAATTAACACTGTGGCGCCTAGGCGCCACAATCCTGGCGCCTAGGCGCCAGTTCGAAAAAGGGCATGTCGTCTGTGTAGCGCCTAGGCGCTACAATCATGGCGCCTAGGCGCCGTAATGAAGCCTAGGCGCCAAAAAATCGAGCCTAGGCGCTATTGTGATACCAGTTTAAATTTCAGTGTAATTTCGTTCCAAAATTACCCTTTCAAACCCTAGCCTATAAATAGAACATTATAGAGGGTTGGAACAAAAATTTCTAACAGAGGAAAACTACAAAAAAGATGGGAGAACTTACTGCTTTGGAGAAGAAGAACGGTGCAACCTGGAGACAAAAACCATCTTCGCATCCAAATAGAGTTCTTTTCTTTCACTCATCATGTTTAAGAGATTATTTAGGATTGTTTTTAGTCTCATCAGGAACTAATTTTCTCTATTCGAGGGCTACGATGTAGTCTGATTATGAATGTTCACTTTTGTTTAATTTAATTCAATTCGATATTTATTTATTATCTATGCTGAGTATTTAATCTAATCTTAATGCTTGTAAAAGTTTGCGCACCTTTTGCATGATATGTGATTTAATTTGAGGCTGAGAAGCGATGATTAAATTAGACTATGATTGAATGCCATGAGATCATCATAGGATAGAGATATCTATGAGACTTGTGTAACACTATGAATTTCTTGTTCTTAATGAATCTCGGTAAGTTTAGAGTTTCCACAGAGATGTAGGAAATTTGCTAACTAAGATAAATTATTAATGCTTGAGAAAGATTAATGACTACCTAAGAGAAATTCGTTATCGGCATAGCAGTAAACATCAGTTGATTAAGTTAGATAATTTGAGTAGGATTAATTTAGGTGAAATCGGATGCCCTAGTCTTGTATTGTTTATGTTTCATTTATATTTTTTTGTTTTGTTATTTTTCTATTTTATATTTGATTGTTCAAATAATTTTAGGGTTAACCAATTTCGGTACTTAGCTAGATTAACGCAATCCTCGTGGGAACGATACTTTACTCACTCTTTATTACTTGTTAACGATACGTGCACTTGCGTTAGAAAATCCACAACAATGGGCTCAAAAAAATTTCATTGTACTTGACGTACCATAAAAATGTATAAAGTGTGTATAATTATGTACACCATAAGTGGTCTACCTATACCTATTATTAAGTATGCATCTATACTATCAGGCCTTTAACCGCATAATTAAGTATCTCAATCTAAACATAAGGCACTATAGCCCCCAATCCTAGGAATTAGAGAAGGTATAAAAATTGTCTCAATCTATCCATTTGAGTCTCAATCTAACCCTGAAACTAGTTACAACTACTTACAAAAAAAAAAAAAAAAAACCTACACAATACGTGCAAAAATAATATCTTTCCTATAGTACGATTTTTTTTTTATTATACATGTGTTGTAACGTCATGTGTATAAGTGCTTTAACAAATCACATATACATAATAATATTAATCTTATGATGCGGTTGAAATAATTTTTTTCTGAGTAGTTTATGATTTTTATCTAGTTGAATGTCCTAGTTGCCTAACATTATTTTATTTTATGATATATGACTATAATGTCGAATAAAAAAAAATGAAAACATGATTTGTAGAGCAACAATCAACGGTTAATAAACCTCATGTCAGCACCTTCAAAGAACAACCAACCAGATTAAAAATAATCATTTAAATATAGAAATATTCGTTTATTTGTCTTTTTGAAGAAGAAGTACAAAAGTATTTTTACCATACATCAAAGAAAACGTTATAAAAGTTTTAAAAAAGTAACATGCATTAAAGACAAGTAAAACTTTACCACTTCTCAAAACATATCATGCCGATCTTAAATTGTGAACTAATTGCAACTCGAACACAATGTAACATGTACAAAAGAAATACAAAAGTAACTTTATAAAGTGCACATATATAAAGACTCAGTCCTGAAGGTATGTGAAATAAAGAAAACAGGGACTTCTAAGAAACTTGGTGGAAATAGTTGTGCAGAATAGCTTTAGCTATACTTGAGAAAGTTGAAGCCTAGAGATGGGAATTGATAAAGAACGTGGAAGAACAGGGTTATTGAGCGGTGGTGAGATAAACATAAAGAACGGAAACCACCGAGTAGCTGACCCAAATTTTGTATTTCTTTTTTCCTTTTCTTATATTACTATTATTATTCATGTATTTGTCACTGTAAAAGTGAAGAATATTTTGGTAAAAATTAACATTATCAGAGTAAACTATTTATAAAGAAAACTAAACTCACTAGTCATAAACAATTAAAAAAGAACTCGTTTACCACTAGCATGTCAAACTCGTTTTTGGAGCAGACGGAGGCTTCTCACTAAACTCAATAAAATAAACCCAAATCTACAAGAATTAGGTAACTCAAAAATAAATATAAAACAATACAAACTGTGAGAACACCATATATTTTAGATAACTATAACTCAATTAATTGATAAATCAATTAAAATAAATGCAATTATATTCGAGAACAAAATGTTTTTATGCTTAATATATTTAATTTGATCTATATCGGCATTAATTCTATCTTTTATTCACGTAGTTTTTTTGTCGCCAAATCCCAAGCTATGTTTTTTCAAATCAAATTGTAACTGAGAAGTGCTATTTTTTTTTTCTCTTAGCTTGTATTTGCAAGTTATAAGTTTTCAATGAGATTGTCAATGTTGTTCTAGACATATTTATGGTTTATTGAAGCGTTTTCACTTTCTTAAGCATTTGAATGCCCTTTCACGTGGTAAAAAAATGAGCAAGGACTAAAATATGCCATTTTTTTTTAAGGTTAAAGTGAGTAACGCTATATAAGCAAAACATAAAAAAACGTAACGAATCCTTTTTAACCAAAAATAAAGCAGTCCAAACGTTACACGCCGCGGATTAATTCCATTTCTTGGGCTAGAATTTCATTTTATATATTCACAGCGGAACAAATATATAATCGCACTTTATCCTCTGTCAATGAGATCAATGGCACTAGCTTTTGACATTTTGGATTTGATTCAATGAATTCTTTGTTTTTTTTTCTTTACTCTAATGATGAATGTGGCGCCTCCATGATTCAATATTGGTAGCAATAACACCGTTTGCAGCCGAAACGATGTATAGAATTTGCATTTTCCAACTCAGCTTCAAAGTTTTGGTGACAGAGACCAAGAAATCATATGCAAAATTTGAAACAACGCCCTTCTCATTTTGACCAATCTAACCCGTCCATTTTCCTTTTTAACTTCCATTATCGATAGGTACCCTCCAAGAACGTCTATTCGGAAGACAAGCAACTATTCCAATGCAAAGAATCTTTCACTTTTCAGAGCAACCAAAGGAAAAGCCAAACAAAAAAGTTACTAGTCTTTCAATTTTCAGAGGCAAAAAAGAAGGCTAAATACGGAAGAATCTTGATTATAAAATCTCCAAGCAATAACATTTAGCTTTAAAACTAAGGGGCGATTCAAACGTAATCCCATTTTACTATAAATTAGAGAGTTAATTAGTGCGAAGAAAACTTGAGAAATACTTTTCCCACTTTACTGTCGATTACATATTAAACTTTCCCTCTATAAACAACTATCCTTTGCGAGCTTTATTTACTTGAAATATGTAAATTTTTACCTTTAATAAAACTATCCTTGAAAGTTTTAAAACACGGGCTAAAACATCAAAACTAAAAACGACCCTTTGATTTCTAAAGAAGGCAAAGATCACATGCATTGCACGAGATTTGATATTTGAGAGTATATTTTAGTAAAATAATAAATCTCCATATGTTTTTGGAGGGGAAATAATTCTCTATATTGATTTGATACACATTGGTTATAAAAATTATAGATCAGAAACAGAGAAAGAGGGACGCGATGAAAAATTTTGATTTTGACGTTGGTACATTTTAAGAATCAAAACAAATCTTTTTATCAAAATAAATATCTTGGGAACCAAACAGTCATCTACTTATAATTTGGAGACCATTTGTTCCACTTTTTTTAAGTAAATAAATTTTAAAATTAAAATTTATAGGGTTTGAGCCCAACATGGTCGTATAAAGGCTTAGGGTGCCGACGCCTTCTAGAAATCATGAAAACTAGAAGGCCTATTTCATAAATAGATTCGAATTAGTGATTTGATTTGAGCTGTAGATTTGAATTAGTGATTTGCGTTGTTATTCGAATTGATTTTTAGATGTGTGTTTAAGTTTTAATCTGAGTATAGAATAAAATTAAAATTTGTGTTTGGAAAGGGAGTGAAAATAGTTTTTGATTTATTAATAAATCTAATAAAATTTTAATATTAATATTCTTAAAAAATATACAATATAATCTTAATTTATACATCTCTTCATTAGGAACATAATGAAAAAAAAATCATCTCAATTAGATATCAAATGAAAATGTTATAATTTTTTTTTTAAATATAAGAGAGAAAAATTCAGCTTTTATTGTAGCAAACATATCTTAGTATCAAGAGTTTTAGGAGTAAGAACTTTAAAAATTTGTATTCTTGATATTTATTTGATTCAGATATTAAAAGAAACAAACACATACTTAAAAGATTTATAATGTTTGAATCTAAATTTGAGTCCATTCAGCCAAAAAAGATACTTAAAACAAACATGCTCAAACTACCATTTATGATATGTCCACCTAATTTTCAAATATAAAATTAGATAATAAGTCTTCATATTTATAACTCTGCTCCAGTTCTGATCTCTTGGTCCAGTAGTACCACCAATTGATAAAACCTTTTTTTTTTTTTTTTGTCGCTAATGGAAAGCTTCAACAGGAACAAGCAGGATGAGGATCTCAACCAGACCCTCATATCAGAGTCATCTACTACTAACGAAGGCGATTTCAGGTCATACGAAGGCCTTTCGTCTAGGCTCTGTATCGAGTCCAAGAAGCTATGGCACATCGTTGGTCCTGCCATCTTCAGCCGTGTCGCCTCTTACTCTATGAACGTCATCACCCAAGCCTTCGCCGGGCACCTCGGTGAAGTCGAACTCGCTTCCATTTCCATTGCCAACACCGTCATCGTCGGCTTCAACTTCGGCCTCCTGGTAAATAATTAGTACATTAATGCATAAAATACTAATAAAGATCAAACGATGTGAGATTCTTTCCATTTTTTCATTAATTTTGAATGAATGGATCGAGCAACTCGTTTGACTTTGGTGGGCTTTGTTAACAAAATATCGTTATAAATTAGTGAATAATTTTATGTATAAATGATGTGACGCTCAGGTTTCTTTTATCATTCTTGTTCCTCAATAAATCAGTTAGGAATGGCGAGCGCGCTGGAGACGCTGTGCGGTCAAGCTTTTGGGGCCAAAAGGTACCACATGCTGGGAATTTACATGCAGAGATCATGGATCGTGTTGTTCCTCTGCTGCTTCATCCTGTTGCCAGTCTACATCTTCACAACACCAATTCTCAAACTGCTCGGACAATCCGACGCCGTGGCGGAGCAGTCGGGTTTGGTGGCGCTCTGGATGATCCCTTTGCACTTCAGCTTCGCCTTTCAGTTCCCGCTGCAGAGGTTCCTGCAATGCCAGCTTAAGAACCAGATCATCGCCTGGGTTTCCCTGGCGGGGCTAGCGGTAAATGCCTTGACGAGTTGGCTTTTGGTTTACGTTTTCGATTTCGGCGTCGTCGGCGCTGCAATTGCTTTGGACATCTCGTGGTGGTTCCTGGTTTTGGGATTGTTTTGTTACACTGCGTCTGGTTGGTGTCCCCTAACTTGGACTGGTTTCTCTTTCCAAGCCATTTCTGGACTCTGGGAGTTTGTCAAGCTCTCTGTTGCTTCTGGGGTCATGCTCTGGTATACTGTCTAAATTTTTACATCTCTACTATTTCAACTTTGACTTTTCTTTTTGGAATAAAAAAAAAAGAAGAGAATGTATGATAGTGATGCTAAAATTTTTAATTGCTTGTGTCAACGGCGAATGGCCACACATTCCGTATCTAATTTGTCTTTTGCCACTTTTGAGCGTTATTTTTAATTTAAAGACTTATTAGAGTTGGTTTTGTTCTCGATAGAATAACCATTCATGTTTGGTTGCTTAGACAGCAACGTTGCAAATTGGCACGCTATCGTGTCGTAGTAGGACACGTTTCTACGCTTGCACTTTTTTTTTTTTTTAAAAAGGGTTTAATTCTGCAAAAGGCCTCTCATATGTGGTGATTTTTTCATTACCATGGATATAGATGAGAGACAAAGCGTGTTCATGTGTTTGTTTCGAAAGAAAATACTTCTAATTAAATAAAAAAAGTGTTCATCAATTTTTAGTCGGTTGGTCAGTTAATTTTTTTTTACAATAAATTTAATAAAATAATCGGTTTGGTATTTTGAGTCGCTCTTGCAAAATTAGGTATTTTTTAGAACTTTTAACTTGTTCAAATTTTACTTAAATTATTAAAAATTAAAATAATATTAAGCTATAGGAAAGATAGCATGCACCCGTCAAAAAAAAGTTAAGAAAAGGCAAAGATAACATGCACGAAAATATCGTGAAACATGTAAAAATATTTTTAGAAAAATGAAAAAAAAAATTGGTGGTTTGGAATATCAAAACCGCTAATTAATCTTAAAAAACTGAAACTTTCATACTGATGAAATCAAACTAATTAAACATGAAAATTATCGGTTTTGTTCTGTTTGATTTGATTTGATTTGGTTTTTTTTTTTTTTTTGAACCCCCTAGATGAGATTACTACACTAGTGAGAGACTTGAATTGTAGAATATATTGTGTAATGTGCTAATCTTTATACAGCATCGGGCAAACGAATATTTTTTTTTGGTTACGTTCTTGTAGTAGTTTTATTACTATTATTATTATTATTATTATGGCAGCTTGGAGAACTGGTACTATAGAATACTAATATTGATGACTGGGTACTTGAAGAATGCTACTATTGCTGTGGATGCCTTGTCAATTTGGTATATCTCCATTCTTATCACTTGAATTTATTTCGATGCTTTTCAATATAAATTCTAACTATTCTTTTCTAGTATTCCGTGATTATATTAACTTGGTATTTTTGTTTTTTGTTGTCTCTGCTTTATTGGGTTGATGGGTTCAATTCTTCAGCATGACTGTTAATGGCTGGGAGATGATGATTCCTCTGGCATTTTTTGCTGGAACTGGGTAATATTCTTGATCGCATTAGTTTTCCTTTTTGAATTCTGTAATTTAACATCTATGAAAAAGTCGACACTTCCAATATGAGTTGCCGAAGTTGATTTTATATAACTGATATCTTTGAGGATATATATTAAGAAAATAATTTTATATATATACACAGTTAATTAGGAGTTTTATTTATTTGTTCACCTTTTGGATACCCAATTTTGATATCGTGATTTTTATTTACACGGAACCTATTTATAGTCAAGGATATAAACGGTTACTCTCTAAAACTATGTTCATTTCTGTCCCATCCTCTCCAAAGAAAGGTCGGGAAATCTCCGTTTAGAGGTCTTACTGATATTGCTGAAACTCTTGTCACGCAATTCACAGAGTGAGAGTGGCGAATGAGCTGGGGGCTGGCAATGGCAAGGCCGCGAAATTTGCAACAAAAGTTTCTGTGGTGCAATCTACAATGATTGGCCTCTTCTTCTTCGCGCTCATCTTAATACTCCATAACGAGTTTGCACGCATGTTCACGTCAAGTTCTGATGTTCTCCAAGCAGTTGATCAAATGTCTTTCCTCTTGGCCATCACAATTCTACTTAACAGTGTCCAACCCGTTTTATCAGGTCAGTATGAACAATTAATCTTCAACAACATTGTGTGACGAAATAATATATGTGAAATCAGTTCATTATAACTTTGCACAAAGTGCATATAATGTGATGAAAACCTTGTATTCACAACATTGATGTATTTTTCTTAGACCATTTTTTTTTTTTTAATGTGACAGGGGTAGCTGTGGGCAGTGGATGGCAGGCATGGGTGGCTTATATAAATCTGGGTTGCTACTACATAATTGGGCTGCCCCTTGGGATTCTAATGGGATCGATCTTCAAGTTGGGTGTTATGGTATGTTTTACTTACTCTCATTCCTTAAAAGAAAAGAAAAAAAAAAAAAGACCACACGCACACACATTATAGTATGTGATTATCCTAAAAATTAAAAATTATTAATTAGACCCAACCCATAAAATAATTAGGTGACTGTACCAAAATTGATCACCTTTGATTCAGTCCAATAATTCTTAATTTTAGTAAATTTGAGCCAAATTAGCTTCATTACAAAAAGTTGCCATTTCCTTGGATCATCACAGGGCATATGGGGTGGGATGATCTTTGGTGGGACCGCGATTCAGACCGTGATATTGGCCATTATAACAAGTCGATGTGACTGGGAGAAGGAGGTATGATTATTTAAGATGATGGCTTCCATGGTTTCTTCTTATTTTAGCTCATGAACTTGTTAATCATGTTCATGATTTTGATGGTATCAAATTTTGCAGGCGGAAAAAGCCAGCAAACGTGTACAGAAATGGTCAATCCCTGGCCAAGATGATCGACTGGAAGACCAATACCAGCATTGACGGTACAAAACTTGGATTTGAGCACAATTTCCTCCATTTTTAATCACTGATATACGCGCGATTACATGTATTCAAAATTAATCAAAATGTGTAACATTTTCTTCTATTTACCTACCAAACATAATGTAGCTAGGTGGGGAAAAGAAAAAAATCATATGGACAAAAAAAGGTGAATTTTTATGGTAAGATATGAAAGAATACCCTATCGAAAGGACATGGTTTTTAATCATGTAATGGGGCGTATGGGCACATGGGACAGTAAGGTCACGATTTGTGCTCTTGTTGTCTGTCATCGCGTTATCTTAGCAGCAGGACCAAAAGATTGAGGCCAGAAGTTTTCGCTCTTGAGAACATTTCTGTGTAGGTTCATGTTAAAAAACCATAAAAAGAAAATCGAAAGTAAAATCTATTTTTAGAGGGTTTGGTCGGTTTGATATCTCAACACAAACTAAATACAACCAAATCACTTATTATTAATTTGGTCAGTTTAGGCTTTAATTTAAATTTTCTTTTTGATATTTGACAAGCAAGGTGAATTTTTCATTTGAGTTTAAATTTTGCATTTAACTTAATATAAAGGTTTACATCTAGAAAGATAGTATCCAAGACTCTATATTGTTGTGAGGTACACTTGCAATAATAAGCAATAGAAATCGTTAGAATTCTAAAAGAAAATAATGCAGGAAAAAATTTAACAAAAGTCATGAAAATTTCACATGCATTCTTTGTCGATTTTTAAGTCGGTTTGGTTGATTTAAGAATTGGGCGAAGAAATATTTGATTTGATTTTTCGGTTTTCACAATTTGCAAGTTTTTGAACGACCCTATTTTTTTGTAGCCAAGAGAGAGTAGTACTATGGCAAACTAAAAATAGAGAAAATACTTACCATATAAAAAAGAGAGAGAGAGAGAGAGAAAATACAGGGGACAAAATGGGGAGGTACCTGAGGCCAATAGTTTCTAGTGATTAACACAATAATGATGCAACTAGAATTGAAAAATGAAGTAAAAAATTGCTTTTTTGTTTCGGGTGATGTGTATGTGTGGTTGGGGGTAGCCTACGATGATAACAGCGAAGATATATTGGAAAAGAGAAAACAAAACAAATCAAGGTCCTTAAAAAGGCCAAAACTACTACGAAAGTTATTATTATTATTATTATTATTACTGCTACGAAAGATTTTAAAGTTTGCAGTAGAGGCATAGTCGAACTTTTGATATGATAAAAGCATAAGTCTTCAAGTAGGTCTCTTTTATTACTATGCCATCGCCATCGGTGGTCAATGATTTATTTATTGGGGGTTGGGTCAATAACGCATCCAAGTGTTGAATGGCATCCCCATCCGCCAGTCAAGTACCACCTCCTTGTTCCACACATGTGCAGCCAAATAGAAAACCAGATTTACTAAAATGCCTCGATCAAAAGCGTCAACTTTGCGATGCATTTTAAGAAATCCGTCAGCAATATTATCAACATCAGAACTAGTTTCAATCACTTGCTAATTAATCTGCAAAGTACGTTTTTCATTTACTTTACATGGAAAGACTCAAATGCTTTACCTACCGCAATAAGTTTAAAATAATTTTTTTTAAAACTGCTGTTGTATCACTTGAGACTGAAAACTAAAGCTTAGCCTTCGTGAGAAAGTTGGTTTTAACCAATTTTTCAGTTAAAAATAGTGTAAAGCTCTCACATGCTACAATATTTTTTTTAAAAAAAGCTATAGTATAAAGCTTACATGTTACAGTATTTATAATTCTAACCAATGGTTCTAACCACCATGTCAAACACATAACTACATTCTCAATGTCGATGCTAATATTGAAAATCTAAATTATCTCCTAAGTACTTGCATTTCTTATTACGTCAGTGTCGCTCTTTATTATATCTACAATTAAGTATGATTTGGTGGGCGCGTATTGCCTAATTATCACAATATCATAGAATTAATATGTAAAGCCAAAAAGTAAGCACAACCCTCGACACCGTAAAATTTATGTCTTAACTTAGCTTGTTTCTTAATAAATATTTTATACTCTAGTTAGAAAAGAATTACGGGTCTAATCCGTGATATAATTATCAGATGTGACATCGCATTCTCAGACTTCACTGGTGGGTAGCACGTGGAGGTTCAAGACGTAAAAACTAGCTAGTACAACACACCTAATTTTCAAAATTGCATAAATAAACACCGTCACTCTTTGGCCTCTTTAGAACACAATAAATGGTTTCTCCAGCGCCACATATTCAATGCACATGTGTCCCCGACAAAGTAACTAAATTGACCCTAATTAACGAACCTAGTTTCTCGGGATACGAGTGATCAGTCTCTAAAGGGAAGCGTCAACAGGGACAAGGACAGCGACCTTAACCAGAGACTCCGCAGAATACAGAGCCGAAGAAGAAGATCAGCAAAATCAAGGCCTTTCGACAAGGATCTGTGACGAGTCCAAGAAGCTATCGAGCATCGTCGGTCCCGCCATATTCAGCCGTGTTGCTGGTTTCTCGATGAACGTTGTCACACAAGCCTTTGCCGGCCATCTTGGCCAAGTCTAACTCGCTTCCATTTCCATTGCCAACACTGTCATCGTCGGCTTCTGCTATGGCCTTCTGGTAATTATCATTCTGTTTATTATAACATAGTAAAGATCCAACATGTGATGGCAATTTTATACAGTACATTTATGATATCATGTAAGCTTACCAATTTCTTCCAAGAGCTGAGGCAGTTAGGAGAAAAGAGCCAACAATTAATAGTTTATTATTCTTACATATTAAGTTGACAAGTTAAAAATCAATGGTGGTATTTACACGTATTATGCTTAATATTTTATGTTCGTGTTAAATTTTCTAAAACAATTTCAGTTAGGAATGGCAAGTGCGCTCGAGACATTATGTGGGCAGGCTTTTGGAGCGAAGAGGTACCACATGCTGGGAATTTGCATGCAGAGATCATGGATTGTTCTGTTACTCTGCTGCATCTTCCTGCTTCCCATCTACATCTACACTGCCCTGATTCTGAAACTGTTCGGATAGTCTGATGCAGTGTCGGAGCAGGGGGGTGTCGTGGTGCTGTGGCTTCTTCCCCAGCACTTCTGCTTCGCCTTCCAGTTTCCACTGAAAAAGTTTCTGCAGTGCCAGCTAAAGAACCAGATCATCGCCTGGGTCACCGTGGGTGGTCTAGTGGTTAGCGCCTTGGCGAGTTGGCTTGTAGTTTATGTTTTTAATTTCGGTGTTGTCGGGGCAGCGATTGCTTTGGACATCTCTTGGTGGTTTTTGGTTTTGGGATTGTTTTGTTACACCGCGTGTGGTTGGTGTCCCCTAACTTGGACTGGTTTCTCTATTCAAGCCTTTTCTGGACTCTGGGAGTTTGTCAAGCTTTCTGTTGCTTCTGGGGTCATGCTCTGGCATGTTTAAAAAACGGCTAAATACATTGTAGTTTCTCCTAAAAATAAATACAATTTCCTTTTTTCTTTTTCTTTTTTTCTCAAAAACATCACAGACGATGCATTGGTACATATACATTATCAATCCAAGTAACATTTTTGCATTATTGAGAGAACAAATATTTTCCTCATTAATACATCTATTTTACACGAGCTTTTCTTTCGGAGCTAAAATGGAAATGTTGATCTTATGTAGTTTGGAGAACTGGTACTATAGAATAATGATGCTAATGACTGGATACTTAAAGGATGCTGCCCTTGCTGTGGACGCCTTATCTGTTTGGTACATATCTCTCCTTCATTTCTTGTATCCTAAGCTTATTTTTGGTTTTTCATTTCCGGGATTATATTGGTTTTGTAAATTTAAGTTATTTTCCTTTCTTTTGTCAATTGGATTCATGTTTACAGCATGACTATTAATGGTTGGGAGTTCATGGTTCCTTTGGCTTTTTTTGCTGGAACCGGGTACTATTCTTGACACATTTTTCTCTTTCTAATTTCTGCTCTAATATTACTCTAAACGTGTGTAAGATTGTGTGCTTGAATTACTTCATTTCATAGTCTTCTTGCCACTTTTTAAAATAAAACCATGGAAGACATTGTCAAGATAAATTTGGGTCAATTTTTCTAAATTTTTAAACTGCCGAGTTAGTTTATAAGAATATGTGACATAGAGACATAATTAGACACCAAAAGATCTCAACGATATTACAATTAAATAGCAGAAGCATGCTAAAAGTTTTGTCTTTGATTTCAAATAGTGAGGGTAGCAAATGAGCTTGGGGCTGGCAATGGCAAGGCAGCGAAATTCGCGATAAGGTTTCTGTAGCACAGTCTACCATTATCGGTCTCTTGTTCTGCGTACTTATCCTGATACTCCATGACAAGTTTGCATACATATTCACGTCGAGCACTGATGTTATCCAAGAAGTTGGCAAGATGTCTTTCCTCTTAGTCATCAAAGTTTTACTCAGCAGTCTTTAGCCCATTTTGTTAGGTTTGCCTAAACCTAGTTCATCAATTGTCAAAGAAAAAAAAAAATCTGGTTTTAATTGAAAACTCTTTTTGATGTCCAACATTTTTATTGGTTCCTTAGTACAGGAGTAGCTGTGGGCTCTGGATGGCAGGCATGGGTGGCGTATATAAATCTAGGCTGCTATTACATAATCGGCCTGCCGCTGGGGATTCTAATGGGACGGGCATTCAGGGTGTTATGGTACGTCTTATCTATTTACATTCCTTTTTATCAAGCCAACTGTACAAAGACGCTCTCGTGGGTACTTGTGAAAAGAAAAATGCTTAGGCGTACCAACAATATTAAGCACTATCATTAATAAAAAATAAGCTTTATTTGTGGGTCTTATACTACGAGACCTACATTTTATTAGTAAATAGTATTTAGCACAGTATTGTAGTATAGGAATGCTCTTGTGAAAACTCCAGACTAAGTAATATGTATCTGAACATAAACCACTTTTTTGTTTTGTTTTGTTTTTTTTTTTTTTTTTTGGACTAGGGTGTCTCTTGTGTCATTTTTCCCTTCAAAACTTGACCCTTTCTTTAGGGTCCATTCGTATTTATTTTGATTCCAAACATATGGGGTAGTGCTCAGACGCAATATAATATTATGGATAATTGGAACGCTTAGAGAAAAGTTGAGATTCTTTTGTCTCATCCTTGAGTGGCGGTTATGGAGGAAAAGAAACCTGTTCATTTTCTTTGTCGCTTGTTAGCTGGTCTCAAAGCAGGGTAACCTCAAGCCCGGCATCCAAAGTGTCATGAGTCATCTTTCGGCTTTATTGAAAAAGGTGATTCTCAATCAAACCCAAAAAGTATTAGCCCATTTGAAAACCCAGGTCGATGAGCAAAAGTTTTGGTCAATATCCATTTTTATTATTATGTCTTTTTTTTGTTACAAAATCTGAATTATACCAGTATTTTACATTTAAATAATTGATTTATAAAAGGTTTGATAAAGTTCGTTAGAATCAACTTTTTAATTAAAGAATAATATAAAGCTCTTGTATACTACAGTAAAAGCAAAAAAGTATTACAGTATAAAGCTTTTATATGCTAAAATATTTAAGTCAAAAAATTGGCCCTAACTAATTTTATCAGACACAATGTTAATATTAAATTTCTTTATAAATATATAATATTAGCTTTCCCTCTAAACAAATATACAGTATTTGGAATGGCTGGGGTTTTATGCAACTTTGATTCCACTTGACAGGGCATATGGGGTGGGATGATCCTTGGTGGAACTGCCGTACAAACGGTGATGTTGGCCATCACAACAATTCTATGTAACTGGGAAAAATAGGCATAAAAATATTCAAAATAATAGCTCCATTTTTTTTTCTTTTTTTTTAAGAAAAACGCCACTTGTTTTTCTTAATTAATCGTATGCAGACTCAGCTTATAGAACCTTTGTTTGTTAGTTAGAATAAGCTTATAGAACTTGTTTTCTAATACATTATTGTTGTAATCAAACTTTGTAGGCAGAGAAAGCCAGCAGGCGAGTACAGAATTGGTCAGTTCCCAATCCAGAGAATCAACCAGAAGACCAACATTAGCTGATCACATGGATGGATTTCGGCATAGTTTTGTGATCTTAATTATTTTCTATCCATTTTGTAGAATTTTCTTATCACATGTTGTTGTCGTCTCTTTTAAATTAATTTTATTAGACTGTACATATAATACACAATTTAAAGACAACGACGACAATGTGTTTACGACAAAACGATCACCATAGCAGACGACAACGAAAATTAGGAGAAACAATAATTAAGTATGAAGGGAGAACAAAAATTGAGGGAAAACAA
Organism: Artocarpus heterophyllus; assembly: GCA_025403435.1. Lineage (NCBI taxonomy): Eukaryota > Viridiplantae > Streptophyta > Magnoliopsida > Rosales > Moraceae > Artocarpus > Artocarpus heterophyllus. The sequence goes on from CM046334.1 coordinate 19,987,218, forward strand.
ATAAACAATCAAACAATCACTCATAAAATTTATGGTTTTTTACTTTTAATGTAAAAGTTACTTTCACTTTCGTAAAAATGACTTCCACTTTCACTTTCAACGGCTATATATTTAATGTGAAAATTATGATGGGTCTACATGTTGTTGTTTAGGTAAAGTGGTATAATCTTAATATATTATAAATGCAGAAAAATATTTAACAGATTTTATGAAAATTATAGATAATATTGGATTCAGCAATCAAGAAGATGATAGTGATAATTTGTTTATTAAAGTAGTGTCCAGTGAGGGGGAAGCTTTTATAGTGATTATGCATTGTGGATTAGCTTTCCGAATAAAAGAAAAGTTTGATATTTTACAAGCTCAAAGAATAAATGCTTCCATGAATACTTGTGATTGAAGGAAGATTTTAAAAGAGATGAAACTTCCTATGAAAAAAAAAAGGGGAAGAATGAGAGAAATAGGCCATTTTGGAAGTGGAATAAAAATTAATAACACATTTTTTTGAGGTTAAAAAATAACAGCATATTTTTTTTGAAATTCCAAAAAAGCCCTCCAACCAATCTTCCTCACTAGAGTCACACACATCATTGCCCGAGTCGCACCAGCAGCAAACACCAAAGTTATGCGAGGAGCAAGTGCTCGAGTCTCTCGAGGTCACCAAAGTTGCATGGGAAGCAACGTCATTGTCGCATCCTCGTCGGAGTTGCATGCAAAGCAACGTCGTCGCCTGAGTCATGTGAAAGCAGCGTTGTTGCTAGAGTTGCATGGGGAGCAAGTGTTGGAGTAACGCGAGGTTACCAAAGTCGCACGAGGAGCAGGCTCATCGTCGGAGCAGACGGAGAAAGAAGACAGAGGGAAGAAGAGAGAAAAAATACGTGCTAAATCAGTTTTTTAGGGGAGATGAAAAAGAAACAAGTTTTTTTTTATCTGAAATTTTACTTAAAAGTGAATATAAATTTTTAAAAGTTTGGTCTAATTATTATAGTTATCAAAATTTTTACCTAATAATTTTTATCGTTATATTATTTTGACTTATTTGTTGCAACCCAACCACCCCCCCCCTCCCCCCCCCCCCCCCAACAAACACGCACCAAAAAAAAAAAAAAAAAAAAAAAAAACAGTGAATAGATTGGACACAAGAACTAGATGCCAAGCTTTTCAACATTTTGCAAATACAAAATGTAGTTCCTTTTAATGCAGAACAAAATCATGAGCTCACAACACTACTAGAATCGCATTTGTTGCAAAGTACAGCTACAATTACGTGTTATATGAGTACTCAGGTAAGTCATTCTACGTCATATACATAATTTGATTACCAAATCTAGACCTTTATCCATACAAACAATTTCTTTTAGATGGAACCAAATGTAAAGTCAAGGCGTGGGATTTGACCAAGTACTCAAAGATCATTTTTCATTTTGGCTTTGATGAAACAAGAGAGCATAGAGAAAAGTGATTGAGATATATTTTTCTTTTTCTTTTTTTAACTTGCTTTTGATTATATCTATGAAATTTAACTTTGTATATTTCTTTCTTTCTTTCTTGATATGGTTAAGGATATAGTTTGGAAAAATAAAATGCTTTCGGCTGCAGTTTGGTTCACCCAACAAAAAGCAAGTCCCAACAAAAACAGAATAGAAAGAGTTGTAACGCCCCGATCGAATAAAATAAAGTAAAGAGCAAAGCAAATGTATAGAACAATATTTTTAAATTATAAAGAAAATAATTTAAAGCTACATAATTAATATAAAAGATTTAGGTAAAATAATTAGGGTAAATTTGACTTAACAATTAATTAGAGTTGGCAATACGAGTTACAACATGATGACACGACATAAACATGTCATGATTTTTTGTGGATTAATGTAAAAAAAAAAAAATAATACTAAGTGTTGCCAAAAATCTACAAGTGCATAGAATTGTAAACAAGTAATAAAGAGTAAATAGAGTATCATTCCTACGAGGATTGCATTAATCTAGCTAAGTATCAAAATTGATTAACTCAAAAATTATTTGAAAAATCAAATATAAAATAAAAAATATATATAAATGAAAACCTAAATGAACAAAAAACTAGGACATCCAATTTCATCTAAATTAATCATGTTAAATTAACTAATTTGATCAACTAATGTTTACTCCTACGCTAATAACAAAATTTTCTTAGGTAATATCTTTATCAAGCAATAACAATTTATCTCAGTTAGCAAATTTCCTACATCTTCGTATAAATTTTAAACTTATCAATATTCATTAACAACAAGAAATTCACAACATTACACAAGTCTCATTGATATCTCTATCCTATGATAATCTCATAGCATTCAATCATAGTTCAATTTAATTATCGCTTCTTAGCCTCAAATTAAATCACAATTCATGCAAAGGCGTGCAAAATTTTACAAGCATTAAGATCATATTAAACATTCAGTATAGATAATGAATAAACATTGAATTGAATTAAATTAAATAAAAGTAAACGTTCATAATATGGCTATATGGTAGCCCTAGAACAGAAAAATTAGTTCTTAATAAAACTAGAAACAATCCTAAATAATATCTTAAACATTATGAGTGAAGGAAAAGAACTGTGTTTGGATGCTAAGATGGTTTTCGTCTCCAAATTGCACCATTCTTCTTCTCTAAAGCAGCGAGTTCTCCCCTCTTATCTGTAGTTTTTCTCCTTTCATAATATTCTATTTATAGGCTAGGATTCGCAAGGGTAATTTTGGGACGAAATTAAACTCAGAGTTGAGTAAAAATCATACTGGCGCCTAAGCTTCGTATTTCTAGCACCTAAGCTTTGTAAAGGGGCCTAGGCTTCATGTTTATGGTGCCTAGGACTATACCCTTGGGTTTTAATACTAGGATTCCTCTTGCAGGAGCACCTAGGCACCCATAAATTGATGTCTCGGCTTCATTCTATTTCTGAGTCCACTTGTGCTCACTTTCCGGTTTGTTTTGCCCCACAACTTACCAATGTATATTTTTCTTCTTAAAACCTACAAAAAAGCATAAAACACTATCAAATTCCTAGAAATTGCTCAAAACTAACAAAATATTAAGTTAGAATCATCTAATTAATTAGCCTAAAACTAACTTATTAAATACCTCCAAACTTAAGATTTTGCTAGTTCTCGAGCAAAAGACACAAAAGAAAAACAAAGAAACAAAACAAAAAGACGGGATTGATACTAACACACAATATAGGTTGAGCATCAATTTAATTTTCATCACACTTGGCCTCAAAGATTGCATAAAATCTATGACTCAAAGGGAACTCTAACCATTGCGATCATGTAAAATTTCAATTCAAATTCTAATCCTACCATACTCCTAATTCCTTAAGTGTGTGTGTGTGTAATGTCCCTAGCACTTATGAAGTTACATTTGGATTAGTTTATGTCAACAAATTTGCTTTGGAAGATACATAGATTAGTGAAATTTGTGAACTGTATTGGCCTATTTTGCAAACCATTCTCCATTAATGTAGACTATCGCAACATCAAAGATTAATAGGACTTTATTCAGTTTAAAATGTGTGGCTAAGGCAAAAAGGTGAGATAAAGGATATAATGTGACTCAAAATTCACCCATAAACACACAATTTGTCTCAGGACCTCATAAAAGTATCATTTCTTCTTTCTAAGTACACCCCCAAACTTATGTTGAACTCCTTTTTTCATCCATATTTATTTGACGTATTCCTCTTTTTTTCTCTCTCTCTTTTTTTATTTTATTTTGCTATTTATTTTTTATATTGATAATGTCACTCAAAACTCCACCCATCATCCCATAATGCCAAAAACCTACAAACAATTTCCTAAACAATCAAATCATGCTTATGGGTGAAAGATAAGGTTGGACAAAATCACTCAAAGACTAGGCTAATTATGTGGGTAACAAAGAAATTAGATATCAAGGCTCAACAGAGGGTAACTAGTGATTAAATGATGTCAATAGTAGGCTTGCAAGGCTCAAATGGTCCAAAAAGGTCTAAATCATGTCTTTAATGTTGTGTAGCCTAAGATTTCGCCTCAAATGATTATCAAATAGGTTCTAGTGTTTGTTTAAGATCAAAAACATCACTTAATCAACATAAACTTCCTTTAAGTGCATAATACTTAGCTAATCAAGGCATGAGTGCTCAAATTGCTCCAAGAATCACTGCATGGTAAAACAACATAAGAAAAACAAGGAAAAACAACAACAATTATTTTCCCCTAAGAGCCATATTCAATTTCAATCATCATCATATCTTTGGCCTCCTATGGTTCAAACTAAACAATGCTAAAATGGCACAACTTTATTGTCCTCATTATTATCAAATGCAAAAGAAAAAAAATGAAACCTAAATTAAAACCTAAGTAAACTGAAATAACTAATTGACACAAACAAAATACAAAGCAACAAACCACCCTCGAACTTGAACAATATATTGTCCACAATGTAAAAAGAAACAAAAAAAAAAAAAAAGAGAAAGGAAAGAACACTCCCTAAACCAAAGGTTACGACAACCTATTCCTCCTCATTCTCATTTTCTTCATTATCTTTTTTGAAAGCCGAGACTATAGGAAAGTTGTCCAAGTTCACGTTCAGATGCATAGCTTGTGCCAAGTTGCAGATATGGTTTCAGTTTTTGAATTTTTTCAGCAAGTTAAGTGCCTAGGCACCTAGGAGTTGGCATCTAGGCTTCATTCCTTCTCTGAGTCCATTTGTGCTTACTTTCCAGTCTGTTTTATCCTACAACTTGTCAATATGCATTTTTCTTCTAAAAACCTACAAAAGAATATAAAACACTATCAAATTCCTAGAAATTACTCAAATTAAACTAACAAAATATTAAGTTAGAATCATCTATTTAATTGGCCTAAAACCAACTTATCACTAAGTTATAGATCATTTTAGAGTCAATATGAAATTAACCCGTCTAAAAAATAGGTTGTGTTTATGCCAACCTATTCAACAATAAATTGACACTAAATTGACTCGAAACTTATTATTCTATTTTTTAAAATTTGTCTTAATATTATAGGAACAATAAATTAACACTAAATTGGATGTGTTTATAATATAAAATTGATTTAATTTTGAGAAAATATGTGTTTTGTGTGATTTTGGTGCATAAGTTGTAAATTTTAAAAAAATATTATTGGTTGATTGAGGGTCACATGTCAAATAGGTCACAGGTTAGGGCAGGTTGTGGTCGTATCAGCCCGTGTTAGGGCGAGTCGTGTTTGTGTCTGGATTTCTCAACCTATTTGTAACAGGAGTCGTGTTAGTGTTAAGGTATTTTATATATATTGAGTCTCAACCTAATACGAGCAAGACCAGCCTACACCCCTACAATTAGTACAATAGACATTAAATAAGAGAAAGATAATCACAAAATGCTGACATACTCAAACCAGCTAAATTTTTGTTGAAAAGGTGTACCATAGAGCAAAATCAATATTAATTGAATAATTTTCAAGGATGAAAAATATCGATATCGACAGAAATATCGACACTTACATTTTACCAAAATATCGATGGAAATATCGATATAAATGAAAATTGAAGTAAAATATGAAAAGTCATCTTAAACTACTTTATTCTTAAATAAGACTTTAAGAAACTCTAACATTTTTAATAATACATAGGTTACATGATCATCTAAACAAATACATAATTTAAATGAACTTTTCAACCAAATTACCAAGTATGTAATCAATTTGAATAGTAAAAAAGTGATCATAATAGGATAAATGATAAGCATATGATCTCAAATTTGAGCAAATTAATTAAAAGTCAGCTAATACAAATACGTTACATCTATAGTTTCATAAAAGAAAAAGAAAATATCAATACTTAAAAGAGCTTCTAGAAGGTTCAAAGTTATTTGGAATACTTTCTTAGTTCAAATAATATTGATACAAAAACATAGAGTTTGAAGAATTATAGAGAAATTAGAGGTCTATCATGATTGTTAGTGACTCTAAGGTTTGAGTTGGTATTTTGAATCACATATCCTAGTGTACGGAATAAATTAAAAATTGTACTCATATCATTGAAAAGTAAATTTATGAAAGACTATTTAAAAAAAATGAATAAAATAGCTTGAATTTTATATTTCAAAATAATTTAAAAAATTACATATAAAAGTTTGGTTATTTTATCAATTTTTTTTACCAATATTTCTACAAAAATTTTCACAAAATTTTTAAATATCTTTTTATTTTACACTACAGTTTTACAGAAATTTTTGGATATTCTGTAAAAAATATATAACACTTCTATTAATGAATATGCGGATTTTTCAATCCTTGATAATTTCTCATGAAGTAGCTACTTCTTAGAAAATAAAAAATAAAACAGAAAACAAATACGTAAGAGGTAGAAGAAATTATGGACACGTAAATTTAGTTTTGCAGCCCCACAATCAGGATTTTTTGTTTTTTTATTTTCGTGTGCTCGAATTGATCGCGGTTTCTCCTAAAAAAATATAAAAGAAAATCGACGTTTCATGTTTTCATTTCATTTTACGTCTCTTTCTCTCAAACAGGTTTTAGTCCCCACATCCTCACCACAAAAACAAACATGATTCTCTCTCATTTCTCCTGGTCCAACTGAAACAGAAGAGAAGTCGTAGTAAGTAGTAGACCCGGAAGACTATTTCTTCGATGGAATACCTTAAGGGCAATGATCATAAGAGCAATGATCTAAGCCAACCACTTCTTCAAGAAGAGTCACATCAAGAACCACACGATCACGATCATGACCATAACCAACATCGTAAAGGAAAATTAGACGGTGATCATAATGTCGACCTCACATCAAGAGTCTGCTCTGAATCCAAGAAGCTATGGCTCATCGTGGGCCCCGCCATCTTAAGCCGCGTCGCCGCCCTCTCCATGAACGTCATGACCCAGGCGAAGGCCGGCCACCTCGGCGACGTCAAGCTCGCTTCCATTTCCATCGCCAACACCGTTATTGTTGGCTTCAATTTTGGTCTTCTCGTAATATTTTTAAAACTCGACATGTGAATTTATAAGTGGTTAAAAATTAATAACAATAAACTTTATTTTATTATTATCCTTTTAAAATGGAGTAGTTAGGATGGCGAGCGCGCTAGAGACACCGTGCGGGCAGGCTTTCGGTGTAAAGCGGTACGACATGTTGGGAATTTACATGCAAAGATCATGGATTGTGCTCTCCACATGCTGCTTCTTGCTGCTGCCCTTGTACGTCTTCGCGGGCCCCATTCTAAAACTTGTAGGGCAGCCCGAAGACGTGGCGGAGCAGTTGAATTTGGTGGCGGTGTGCTTGATCCCTCTGCACTTCAGCTTCGCCTTTCTGTTTCCGCTGCAAAGGTACCTCCAAAGCCAGCCCAAGAGCAACATCATTGCGTTCGTTTCCCTGGCTGGGTTGGCTGTCAATGTGATCACTATTTGGCTTCTTGTTTACGTTTGGGACTTTGGCGTTGTGGGGGCTGCCTTTGCTTTGGACATTTCTTGGTGGATCTTGGTTTTTGGGTTTTTTTGTTATGCTGTTTTTGTTGGGTGTCCTCCCACTTGGACTGGTTTCTCTACTCAAGCCTTTTCTGACCTCTGAGACTTTTTCAAATTATCCGTCGCCTCTGGACTCATGCTTTGGTACGTACGACTCTACTAATTGGCGGTCTATAATCCCTTTAGGAATATAGTTTCAACCGACAAAATAATATGATCTTAAAATATTGTAATAAATCAAATTCTGGAAAGAAAAGACTAATAAAATCAATTTAAACTAGCATTTTTTTTTTTAGTTTAAACTTAAAACATTGAATAATTTAAATATTTTGTGAGATAAAACACTAAACAAAATTAATTCGAATTAGCTTTTTCTAGTTCAAATTATGCTTTGAACAAGTTTTTAATATTTTTGTGAGGAATACTACGCATGCAGCATTAATTGTTATTTGTTTGTAATTATTTATGAACCATCAACTTCTCCAACCCAAAAAATAAATGAATAAATAAATAAAAAGTAGTTGTAACGCAAAAAAAAAAAAATAAATAAATAAAAAGTAGTTGTAACGGTAAGCATGGCCACAGTCGCTCAAGATGGTTGCAGATACGGTATATGTAATATGTGGCTGAAAATCGTGAAAACCTTACCCGTTATATATTCTGAAGTCAGCACGCAGAAACTTAAATTGACAACATCACTAATATTGAAGACACCCACGACTCGTAATCAATGTTCATGGAAAAAAGAAAGTTATATAGAGAACGACTTATATATAAAGCAGTGGTCAGATACACAGATAAGCATTTCGACCAATTTTGGTGGTCCAACATGAGAAAAAAGAAATACAAATTTGTGCGGTACATTTTAACACGCAGATCATGACACAAATAGTAGGTGTTTGAACCTTTTTTTTTTACTTTTTTTTTTTCATCTGTCAGAGTTAGCCATATGTGAATATGTGCATGTTATGAGAATTACATTTGAAAACACCAACTTAATTTTAATTTTTTATATCAATTTTGACATGTTATCTTTTTACTACTAACTTTGTTCTTTTATACTATTAATTGATGTAACAATCTTTTAAAGAATTATTGGCAGAAAAATGACAATTTAGAGATGGTATATAAGGTTAGGATTAAAAACGATTTAAAGGAAAGGAAATTATGAAGTGGCTAACCGTTTCATAAATATGGCCAATAAACTTTTTAGTATTTTACAAACAAATCTAAAAGAGGAAATAGTTACAAATTGTACAATTAAGAAACTATCTAAAATTATTAAGAATATTTATCAGAATTGACATTCTTAAAAATGACACAATTGAATCTAGTGGTCGACTTTCCTTCTATTTTTTTTGTTTTTGATACAAGGGGAGAGAAAATGCCACCACTTTCGAGTGGGGCTAAGCGTGACTCGAACCCTCAACCTATAATTCGAGTGGATTAACTTTCCTTCTTAATAATTAGAGTTTGTAGCCCGTTTACATTTTCCCCTAATAGTGTCCAACACGAAAGTTTTCTTAAAAAACAGTACTACTCAAGTAGCTCACCAGGAGGCTTTTCATGCATGAAGTATTAATCGTCCAGTCTATTTTATTTAATTTATAGTTATATATAAAATGAATATAAACAGCCACTCTTAAGACTAAAAGCTTAGCTCTCTTATATATGAAATATTTCAGTGTTAGGGTAGCAAACGAGCTAGGTGCTGGCAACGGCAGAGGAGCTAAATTTGCAACCATCGTGTCAGTTGCGGAATCTACTCTGATTGGTCTTTGTCTTCTGCATTGTCGTCGTCATATTCCACGACAAGGTTGCCTGCATTTTCTCCTCCATGCAGTTGATGAACTCTCCTTCCTCTTAGCCGTCACAATTCTCCTCAACAGTGTTGAACCTGTTTTATCTGGTTAGCTTTCTCACCTTCTTAAATAAATACCAGATATTAATTAGGCAACTTAAGATTAATGTGTATGTGTATTATCATATAATTTATAACTTCAATTAAGTTTAACCACTTGTTAAACCTTGCTTGCTATAGTGTTTCCTCTCACAAGAATTTTAATTTATGTTTCTGTTTCAAATCTGTAAACCAAATGGATACACATTGTTTGAAACTTTGAACTTTGAAGTTAATTAGACGTAGGACGAGGGTTTTATTTTTATTTTTCCTTTTAAATCTAGTTCCTTTCAGAGGAAAATGTTACAAATTGCAATATATTTTTTTTTATTTGATTCAGCAAAGTGATTGATGGATATTCTTGAAGATATATAGCCGAATGCGTGATTAGTAAATAATATATATTCTGAATTGTGACAGGAGTAGCTGTTGGATCCGGATGGCAAGCAATGGTCGCCTATGTGAACATTGGTTGCGACTACATTATTGGTCTCCCACTTGGTTTTCAGATGGGATGATTCTTCTATTTAGGTGTCGCGGTATGTTTAAGCCCATTCACATCTTCTATGGCCCAAAAAAATGGTAGCAAATGACGGGCCCATTACCAATCAACAAATTGGCAAAATTCATGTCATATTTTTAAAACTTATATTTATTCATGCCATATTTAAAAAAAGTTATATTATATTATTATTTATATTACATATTAAGTTATATCATAAATAAACATATATGGTGTTTATAAAAATTAATCTTAAAAGAATGTATTTTAAAAAATTTTCCTTAAAAATTTGAGGTCAATTTAATAACAACGAAAAGAAAAAATTACACTCTTTACCACTTTTTTCCCCACATTTTATTTATTCCATAAGAGTAAAACCTAAAAAAAGTTTATGTCATAAATAAAGTAATTTATTTGTGACATAAAACTTTTTTTAACTAACTTTTGTGGCATGAATAAAAATTAAGTTTCAAAAAGTGACAATTTATGAAAATAACTTGCCCCAATGTTTTATCCAGTTTTACTCCCTAAATTCAAATTTACTAATTAAATTAGCCAAGACATAAGAGATTTATCAATTAATTTAATCAGTAAATATAAACTTTTTTCTAATATAAAATTTTTTTCTCAAAAAAGGTTATTTATTTTCGACCCAGTAATTTTAGCTATTGTTTTAACTCTCAAACTTCATCATTTACCTAGACCAAAAAAGAAAAGGCCATCGTAAAATTGAAATATAGTAAAAAAAAATTAAAATATTTTGCACATAGCAAGATCTAAAGTCAGTGTAGTAATTACTAGATGACTTTGTCGTATGAAACGTGAAAATGACTGCAATAATTATTATCTATTTTTCAATTTCCAAACTCTTCTGAAAAACTGTTCAATTTCAATTCCACTCTGTGTAATTTTTATATGTGATGCATTGTAGCTTTGTCCAATTTATTAACTTATGCATCTTGGCCTTGATCATCTATATAAATAATACATGCATAACAGGGTATATGGGCTGGGATGATATTTGGAGGAACTGCAATTCAAACTGTAATATAGGCCATTATAACAATACGATGTGATTGAGCAAAAGAGGCAATTACCAGTGATATTTAAACAAGATCACAATTTATAGAGACAGAGAGAAACGTCAGTTTTTTGAAATTTTTTTAACTAAATATTAGGTTTTGAAAATATTTAAAGTAAATGTTGGATTTACAATGTAAACAATTTATATATATAAATAACAAATATTTATATTATAAACAATAAGATAAATATATTATTTATGCCGTAACTCTATTTATTGTGTAATTCTTATTTATACCATAAATAAAAGGATAGATAAAGTATTCACATCATAAATTTTGATATTTACTACAAATATTTTAAGAACTCGATATTATTATAATTATTTTTGAAAAAGTTACTTTCTTGGCTATTTTCATTTATATATATATATATATATATATATTAAATTTTATTAAATTTTCCTTTTATTTTACATTCAGGCTTGCATTAACATCTGTTTATGTATGTAATGTTTAATCTGCAGGCTGAGAGAGCAAGCATGCGTATTAAAAGGTGGTCAATCAACTAATCAAGTCCACAAAAACTAATTAGTGGACCAGCACTAACATACAATACAAGTACTACGACTTTATAATTTACTATTTGATTTAAAAACCGGCTTCGATCCAAAGTTTTCTTTTCCTCTGGCCTAATCTGGGGGTCTAAATTGAAAATTCTTCCAATTTTCAATGCCACTTCCGGTCTTTTTTATTATACCCCGCTGATTAAGAACTTAATCAGATTCGTGCGTTGACATTAAAAATCAACAGAATTCGTTATTATACAAAGAGGGTTTTTTTTAAAAAAAAAATTCGGAGTTGGTTGTTTTGAACTCCAAATCATATAATAGCGTTATGTTTAAAATAACTGTTAAGCTATGTATTTCCCAGTCATATATGTAATATATAATAATTTATTTAATTACTGTATCACTTTATCTATTAGATATAGCTCTGCAATTTATAGATATCGATTTAATATTTACAAGCTTCACAATTGGAGCGTGTTTAATCAAAAAAGATATTGAAAAATTTATTAGCTAGTGTAAAATTCCTCCCCTTTTTTTTTTATCTTTTGGATAATCTAGGATATATTCTATCATCGAATGTAATTTCCTAATTTTCTTTAGGAAGCTATATGTGAAAATGTGAATACAGATTTCCAAGCTTGATCAAAACGTGAAAAAAGAGTGTAGTTTAGGGGGGGGAAAAAACGTGATAGAAGAGTGTAATAAAAAGAAAAAGAAAAAGAAAAAGGGAAAAGAAAAAAGAAGAAATGAAATGAAGAAGAGTGAAGGATAGAAGGCAAGAAACATTCAAAGCGAATGATGTTGGTTAAACCTAATCTGCGCTTTTTAGCCCCATCTGTCGTGCGACAACGGGATCACGAAAATAAAACAAACATATCATAACAAATTGTTTGATTTGAAAATTAAATACCTAAGTGCTTGAGAAAGCCCCTTGTTTAATTAGTCAAATGGTAAGATCACATAGAGTACTTAATCATTTGTCTTTCTTCAAAATTGTTTTTTGAATACAAATTATATCACACCAAAAGGGAAATATATATAACATATATAAGCAAATGCTATGGTAAGACCATTTAAAAATTCTTATCAATAAGACTTTTTTGTCCTTTATATCAACATCTTATAGTTAAAATTTTAACAAAAAGCTGACTAATCTTAAAATAAATCAAATATACTAAATTCATTTAAATCCAAAAATAAAAAAATTACTCCAAAAAAAATTAAAAAATAGTTGAAAAAAAATTAAATAACCCATGGCACCAGCGACCACTTTTCCTTTACCTCTAAGGGCCCTGGCGACCCAAAACTGGGTCGAACCTCATCGTGACTAATGTAAGTCCATCGTGACCCCGTTGCACCACGATTTCTTCAATGACGATGCCGAATTTGGGGGTCGCACCCCCTTGGGTCGAGAGTTCGTAGAGGTCGCGTGGAGGTGGGGTTGTCAGAGTTCCCTCGTGATTCAGTGGTAGAATCAATCGCGTTCCCTCATGATTCCAACCGAAGGTCTGTCGCAAGAGGGTTGTCCTCCTCTGTGGGTCGCCTGGGTCGATGCCCCTATCATCGCGATCACCATGGGCGACCCCACGGACTTTTCTTGAAATTTTTTGGGGTTGCAGCTTGCTTCACAATCTCCATTTTCGCAGCCACAAATGCCGCCGCCATGTCAGAAACTCTGTCGCTTCTCGTAGCAGAGCTTGGCTTTGTTTTTGCCTCCACCAGTAGACGTTCCCCTGTCGATGACGACCCTTGCGGATATTTTTGTTTTTTCTTTTTAAATAAATTGTTTAAGTTTTGAGTATTTTTATTTATTTTTTGTATGATTTGATTGAAAAATATATTGTTTTCAAATGTGGTCATGTTTATTTTTGTTTCTATTGGAATCTGATTTCAGACCATAAACTTTCAATCTAAGAATTAAAAGAATTAGGCTTATCAATAAGAACTTTTGCGTAGATTTTATTATAGCCTTTCCCATATATATACATATATATCTCAATCTACTGTTGACCGTGATGTAGCATTATACAATATACAACTATATATTATTGTCCTTTTAATACCCCCAAAATTCTATCCTTCTCTTATTTTTTTTCCCTCTCATTTTAGGCGGTACTTATTTTTCTTCTACATATGATAAGAAAACTGAACGAAAACGATTGCAACATAGTTTATGGATAAATTCACCTAACTTGACCATAAGATGAAAAATTCAAATTCTTTATCTCTGTCAAAAACAAATAAAAAAAGAAAGAAAAGGAACTGACCGACAACAAAAATATTATAGACAATAATATTGACAAGCAAGGGCGCCACCGCTGCAAGAACCTTGATCAACTCCAAAACCAACGTTGGATATAAACATACATATATGATCTCCAAAACATAAGATCACTGGCTGACACTACGTAAAATAAAGTTTCCAACTTAATATGACTCATCATTTATTACTCACAAACTTCTAAGTTTACAAAAAAAGACTTGTCCTTCTCCCGTAGGTACTCCTACAATTGCTATACATTTATCAGCCATCAAATCCGTCAACATCATTTTTTTTTCCTGCAAATAAAGAGAGACAGATACTAAGCAATAAGTTATTTTTTTTTGGTACGTAACAGATAAATCTCCAAAATTTCACCGAAGTAATATTTTGTACTTCATACGCTTCCAAGCATAATCACGCCAAGACTCGACCATCCACCGTCACCAGAAGGTAATCTTAACAACTGTTCCGGCTCAACAAATGGGTTATTCCTCCAAAACATTCTTGACTCGCTTTGCTCATGATGTTGCCTCTCCCCAACTCTCACCAATCTCATATTATTCTCTGTTTTCTGCATCATAATTTCCACAACCTTTAATTTGACCCCACCAATCAAATCCCAAAAATCCCCATCCCTTTTCCTAATCAAGAACATGGACAACAGCCTCTCTTTGCAATCCTCCAACCTCTTCAAAGCATTTAGGAACCGAGTCAACTCGTCATAACTCACACCCTTCATTCTATCTCCCAATTCCTTGATTCTCAGCGAGAGCTCATCTTGAACAAACTTGTAATCTTCACCCACAAGTCTCACCACTTTGTACACCAAGTCGTTCTTCTGAAGATCGTGCCACGAATCAGGCGCGTCGCGCGTGCGTTCCACAAAAGCGACGAGAGAGTCTGTTTCGCTTAACAACTCGGCACTCAACCCCGCCCGTGCCTTTTCCTCTCTATATCTCTTCACTTCATAATTGTCCAAAGTCGTAATTTTGGAACAAAAATAGTAACCTAGAGCCCTCGAAACCATCAGATTCTGCTCCACCATAGCGGCGTACCACCTCACCCAGGCCGACAACTGCCACTCGGATGTGTCCGATTTGTCCCGGAACGTCGAAAGGTTGAGGAAATTGTGGCCTCCAGAAGAAGGGTAGATTGAGATTTGGTCACGGAGAATGAAGGTGCCTCTGGAGACGATGGTGTGAGCGACGACGAGGCACTTGAGAGCGACGACGGCGCTGCCGGTGTCGTTAAGGCGGTCCATGAGGACCTCAACGCAGGCGCTGGAGGTGCGGCGAGCGCCTTCGCAGCCGAGGACAGCGGAGAGGCGATGCTCAGAGGGAGGAGACGACGGGTCGTGCGTGGTGGCGCGTAGGACGGCTACGCGCCTGGACGAGGCGCTGCGGTTGGTAACTGAGAGAGTTGCTTTGATGAGAGAGGCTTTGTCTTTGACAATTCCGATTAGATTTCGCAGTTTTCTTGCCATATTGTAGATGTAGACAGAATGGAGAAGGTTGTGAACACGGGACATATAAATTGGATATGCAGACACGGATTACTTACACGGTTTTAAATTAATTCTTCATTAAGAAAGAAAAAAGTTTGGTATATAATATAATTTATAAAAGGGGAAAAAAAAGAAGGTTTTATTATGGTTGAGATGTCGATTGTCACATTTTCTTAGCTGATTCCTTTGTCCATTCCTTGTGTTGAACATGAAAGAAAAATTCAACTTATGAGACTGGGCAACAGTGCTGTTATAGGATTGACAATTCCTGAATTTTCCAATTAACCATCCACCTTAGAAAGGAAAAATAATACTTCAAAACTTGGTATTCTAGGTCAAAGTAGCTGTAAAAGGAACTTACTTCTACAGATATATAGGATAGTTTTTTATTTTTATTTTTATTTTTATTTTCTTTGAAGGAAAGAAATGTAAAGTCATTTGCTTAATTTGTGCCATTAATTACTTCCAAATGGTCCGCTTAGATGGCCCATAGAACTTTATTGTCCCGATGACATTCAATAATAATTGAGATTACCTCCCAATTAATATCTCAATTTAAATTACTTTCATCTAAACATATAAAACCAAGTTTAAATTTAACATTTTAATAAACAGTAACGAAGCCATAAAAAATTTTGAGTTACTTACATAAATGTCCAAATATAACACCTTAAATCTATAATTGTGTACTAGTTGTTTAATTACAAATGATACATGAAAAGATGAATCTAACCTTAAAATAATAAATGATATGAAAATAACAATCAAGGTTTAAAAGAGGAAATAGAATGCATCGGAATTTGGGTCACACATAAAATGCAATTCCTTTATTTCCTTTTAAATTTGCTCGTCAAAATGCCTCATTATTAACAAAAATTACACCTTTATTTTTAGACCTAAAAGGGAAACCACAGAATTCAAACGAGAAAACAAATGGGTAACAATCCGATTAAAAGAAAAGGAAACTAAAAAAATTGAAATAAAATTTAAAAACCTTTCATTATTCATTCTGCAAAAAACCAAAAGGTCCTTCCCACCTTGAAAACCATCTCACGCATTCAAAATCCTCAAACCTTCATTATTCACAACCAAGAATTAAATCAAATTCATTACTGTAAAGGAAAAAAAAAACCATTACCAGTATATTTATGTACATTATCACATAAATTTAATTATATATCATAATGATAACTATCGTTATCATAGTTACAATATCACGTAAAAAAAAATAAAGGCTAAACATATTTCATAGTAAAAATGTATTATATTAAAATAAAACAACACCTTCATTACCATATAATTACTAGATTCATTATCAATACTAATTAAATCTGTATCATAATAACTTTCATTATAATAGCAAAAATTTGATACCTTAAATATACAAAACCCTACCAATAAAAAAAATAAAGATTAACAAAAGAAATCACTAATTTAAAAGGCATTGATCATAGAAGAACATTAAAACAAAATGCAAAAAAAGTCCAAAGCCTTAGATTAAAAAAAAATCTAACTAACAATTTATCAACACACATATTTCATGTAACAAACCATAGATAAGAAAAATCAACGTCATAAAACTGCTTTGAAATTATGAAATGGATACTGAAAAGGAATAAAATTTGAATGATGGTAAAAAAAAAAAAACATTTTAGGAAGAAACACAAAGTAGAATCAATTTTAAATGTTCAACGTACAATGATGAAACGAAAGTCCTAAATGTGTTGCCTAATATGTAAAAATAATGCATCAAAAGAAACATCTCAACAATAAAATATGAGATTGCTACGGAATTAAAAGTGGCTAATTATGAGGTCAATGTAAATTAATTGTGGGGTTCAACGTTAATGAAATTGGTACAAGAATAGAATCAAAGTATGATCTTGGGAACAAAAATAAAAATAATGTACTCGCCTAAAATATATATAACGGATATTATCGAAATCTCAAATCATCTAAATTTAATTTTAATATTTTTATAATATTGTGTATACATTGATAAGACTGTAAAAATGCACATCTCTTAAGACAAAATATCATCATTTTGTAGTCATTTTTCTCATTAAATTCCTTAATTATAGCATTTGTATGTTAATTAGAATTTTAGTGTATTTGTGTAAAAATATGTTTTTAGTGTGTTTTTATTTAATAATATTTTTAGTAATTTTGAGTATCATTTTTGTATGCTTGTTAATTAATTAGTTTGAAAATAGTTAAAACCGTAAAAATAATGTTACATTATTTTATTTTGAGTACCAAATTGTTTGTAAATAAGTTTTAAGTATGCAAATATGTTTTATAATATCTCTAGTAATTTTTAAAAATATTCTTGAGTGTTAAAAATTTATCTACTGAGGTTTGTTAATTTTAAATTTTTTTTTATTTTTAGTGTGTTTTGTATGTTTTATTGTAAAATAAATATTTTAAACTATTGTAAAAATTATGTTTATAAATTAATTAATTTTATTTTAGATTTGAAATATGTAAGAAAACGACGTGAAAACAGATAAAAACATACATCAAATGCATCAAAAATCAAAAAAAGAAAATAAAAATCACGTGGCACGCCTGTAGTCATCGATCAGACTGCCAAATCCATCACAGCCATCCACGTCTCCTAGGCCCATTAAGATTCGAGTGCGGCACGTCCCATGTGAGCATCCCTTCTTTGCCCTTCAATAAGCGTTCCGGTCAACCCATCCAACGGTTTGTTGCATCCCCTTTTAGCGTCCCAATCTCAACCATTTGCCTAGTTGCAGTCCGCTAATCCAACGATGGCAGTTGCATTCCACGTGAATTCCCTGCATTGTGTTCCACTTGATTAGAGAGTAAAATCAACCCTCTCAATAGCTGATTCAAGCGTAGAGAAAAGAAAAAAAAATAAAACAAAATCAGATTTCAATCTGATCTAAAGAAATGTGGCGACAACAAAAATTATTCAAAAAAATCTCAAATCTCTCAAACTGTCATTTTAGTATAAATACCCCAATGGCATGTATTCCTCATATCTGTCTCCATAATTTGGAGTAATTCTCTCTTCCTTTCTCTCTTCTTAGATTAGCTTTTCTCTTAGTTTTAATTTAAGGTTTTTATAAAATATTTCTAGCTTTTATGTTGTAAAATAGTTATGCTTAGTAAAACTATATATATTTTTACTTTCACAATATCTTTGTAATTTCCTTTTTAGCTGAGGAGAGAGGAGAAAATTTTGACAAAATGGGTATTTCGGCCAGTTTAAAGCCATCTTTATGGTTTAAGACTGCCTCAGTTATTATTTCACTAAACACTAATTTGAAAAGTCTCCATAGTTTAAAACCACCTCCATGGTTTAGAATCTATGCACCAAATGACTTATATGATTCAATTAAACCAACAAATTCATTTCCTTCTATAATTTTACTTTCTATTGATTCATTTAAGAGAAATTTACACATAATACTCCTTCATGAATAGCCATATCAATGTTATCCCTTTCTATTTCCTTTTTGAAACTACCCCTTTTATAATTCTTCTATTTTTAATATGATTTATTAAATGACTGTTTTAGCCTAAATTAAACACACTTCAATTTGAAACAAAAACTTCAATCTGAAACAAATCCTAATTGTTTCGCACTCTTTATTTGATTACCCTTTTTCTCTCTTCATCTATCTCCCTCTCTCTTCCTCTTCTACAAATTTGCCTCTCTTTCCTCCCTCCAAGGCCTTTGTATCTCCTGTCGTCTCGTCTCTTCTCTCCTATCTCTCCTTTGTCGCCCTTGGCCTGAGAATACATTTCCGTCATTGTAAGGGGAAGCTCGCCTAATCAAGATCATGTCGGCTTATATTGGAACTTGCCACTGTCTCTCTTGATGTAGCGATGGTCTAATTATCGTTAAGATCGTCGATAGAGTTCGTCATTGCGGATCCTCGCACATCGAGGCTGCCAATCTTTATGAGTGAGTTCAATGCCGGCTGGTCGAATCAAAGCCGAGATCGTCAAGCGAGTTTGTCATCGCCGATCTCCTTGAAATAAAATTGCTAATCTTCGTGATCCACTGCTTCTTAGGTTCAACTCTAATTTTCAGATATATAAATAAAAAAAAAAAAAAATCTCGAAAGTAGATTACCAAACTTATTATTTGATTTTTTAGGGGAAACAAGTTATAGAGGAAATTTAGAACGTTATTGGTGTGATTGAAATAGTAGAAGAGCCTGATTGGTATTTTTTTCCTCATTTATTTTTCATTGTTTATAGCATTCATTCATATGCATCTGTTGCAATATGCAATTATATAGAAAAAATGGAACTTATTTTTACTTTTTAGAATTGGAGAGAGAAATTATGAATGTGATTAAAGTAGTAGTTGAAATGGTTTTTGAATTGTATTGTTTGACTTCGTTTCTTTGGTTGATTTTGCAAATGCTTTTGATGAAGCCTTTAACAGATTTTTGCAATTTTTGGATATGAGTTTTTATAATCTAGTTCCTAAACATTTTAGTTGTAATCTGGTTTTTTAAGTTGGATATGAAAATTTTGGAATTTTTGGAATGTTTTAGTTGTAATCTACCTGATAGTTATTTTTAATTTTGTTCAAATTATATTTAGTTTATTTGGTTTTGATATGAAAAGATAATCAGTGGGCTCCATGACAAAATATATCAATGCCTATTGGGTTCCGTGACAGAACTTATTGTGTTCCCACTCTAGAACCTACAAGGTTCTGGTCCGTCACCCCATTCGGGACTACAGAAGGCGATTGGTATTTCTTTATTTCAAAGAAACTATGTAAGTTCCAACTCTGGAGCCTACTAGGTTATACTCTGTCACCCCATGTCGACGATCGAAGGCGGTTGCTATTTCTTTGTTTTAAATAAAATATGTTGAAACCTGACAGGTTCTAGCTCCAGAACCTACCAGGTTATACTCCGGTATCCTGCACCAGTGACTGGAGGCTTTGGCATTTGTTTGTTTCAAAGAAAATAAGTTAGAACCTTGTAGGTTCCTACTCTATAACCTACCAAGTTACGCTTCAACACTCCGCGTTGGCGACTGGATTAATCTACTACATGAGGGAATGAGAATGGTGATAATTTAGACTTTTTATAAATCACTTTTTTTTTAATTAAAGAAGGAAGGATAAGTAACTTGGACTTTTAATAAATCATCTTTTTAATTAAAGAGACAGTTTTCAAAAGTGTCTTTTAGAAGGATAGTCTTGAAAAAATGATCCTTTAAGGGGGCATGCTTGTGTTTTACTATTCATTAATTTGGTTTATCTCAGTTAATTCACATTTCTGATGCCTTTGTGAGGAATGAATCAATATCAAACTACCTATTCTTTAAAATTAATAAAAAAAATATAAAAAAAATAAAACAAAGTCAGTCATATCCCGATGCACCAATTCATACTTCCTAATATATGTTTGTCTCAAATAATGGTAGTTTAAAATAAAATAAAATAAAATGGCTATTGTGAAACTCAAATAATAATGACAAATAAATTGTTGCGAAAGAAGTTAAAAAGAAAGATATAAAAAGAATTGAAAAACTGTTAAAATGTTGTGATATATATGACTTCAAAAGTAGGAAGAAGTAGAGACGATGGAGCTTAAAGCCTTTTCCTCACTTATGTTTTTTCAAGTTTGTAAAATGGATTATGTAAATATTGATTCATATGTAAGTAATCAGCGTTTTTTTTTTTATAAGTTTATGGTGCTTGAAAAAAACAAAAAAGAGAAATTAGTTCAAATGAAAGAAACGTAGTTGATGTGCATCCGAAACAAATTTAATATCATTTAAAGGATTAAATCAGTCAAATTAATAAATTGATTTTAAAAAACTGTAAAATAAATTAAATTTTTTAATCTAAATAAGAAAATTCATTGTTCATCTCTCCTAGAATGAAGCCAATTTATCTGCACAGTTTCATAATCTCAAAATGTATGTTCAAATCCTAGGAACAACTAGCATCGTATAAGAAATATAAATATAAATATATATATATATATATAATATTAATATTTAAGAATCTTATGAAGATCTTAACTAATTGGCAGTCTTAGGCAATTGCTTAGCCTCCCTAAGGCTTGAGCCGGTTCCGTCCTCCTCCATTCAGCTCCTCTACGCTTGCCTCTTCCATCTCCAGCCCAAACGATAAGATAAGAATGAATTTGGAAATAAAGAAGACAATAATTCGACGTTTTAGTTTTCACAAAGGGTTTGTCCAGTGTTTTTTTTTAGAAACCTGTTTTCTTTGGATTCATGATAATACAACAACCAAAAACATTTTTTTTGCAACTGTTTTTGTTTCATTTGTTTTTGAAATCATAAAAACGTTTTTGGGTCGGGAATCAAACAGGCTCTATCTACCCTTTTTTGTCGCTTGAGGGCGCGAAAAAATTAACTTTGTACAAAGAAGACAATATTATGGATAAGGAGTGTTTCTATCAGCAAAAATGTACGGTTTAGATGACTCTATAGTGTGAATACATGAACATCAAATTCAAGGACTACTAGCTAGCAAGGACCATCATAGAGTACATATTTCACTTTCACTCAATAAATTGTGTTCAACAATCTACGTGCTAATATAATGACCATACAAATAAAACACTTGCCTCTCTGTTAAGAAAACAAAAAAGAAAAAATATCATTTCACTTTCAAAAATTTTGTGATCCAAAATGTAATTTCATATTTCTCAAACTCTGGATTGAGGGCCCATATATGTGGACAATTATCAATATTGAGGCATCAACTACTTCATGAATAACTTATGTTATGTCAAGAAATTATTTAGTAGACCAATACCATGTTGTTTTGTTGGCGTGGCACGCCCATCTAATAAGCAGTTCACACTTGTATTGATTTATCCATGTTAACCTTATTTAATGACCTTTCTCTCTTTTATTTTTTCTTTGTTTATTTTCTAACTCTTCTTATTATAAACAAAAGAACTCTAAAGATCCCTAACAACTTTTTTCACAAAAAAAAAAAAGGCAGGAACATGAATAAACAAAAAAAAAAGAAGGAAAAACCGCAACCATGACAAGCACGTAGATGGGAAACAATTGACTGCGTAAATCGTTTCTTTTCTTTTGAAGCTATAAGTGCTATTATTTTTTCTTTTTTAATGAATGCGGACCATGCAAAAATTTTCCGGAGAATCTTTGGATGATACCTTTAATCATAGTAAAAACGATCAACATTTGCATTTATTCAAACATTTTTAAATGGCCAATATGTTATAGGAAATAAATTAATATAGACTTAATTAGTTTTAGTACTAAATACTCACACATATAAAAATTGTTTATAATCTCTCATGCTTGACAGAATAAGGTTAAATCGTTCATTTTTTTTAATAATTTGACAACACGAATAATGAAGCTGTGGATCTTTTTTTCTTTCGCGTCAAACAAAAAAAGTTTTACCATTTCTTTTTATAAGTTTTGCGACTTCCGTCATTCTTTAATGGAAAAAAGAGTTTTTTTAACAATAATACTAAGGAATAAGGACAAAATAATTTTTACTTAAGATGCATAGATGCCTCGTAAATTTCTGCCAAATAAAGTAAAAGTTCTTAACGCTTTAAAGAAAAGTTCAACAGAACAAAACCTAGTCAATCGAAGAGTTTGTTTCCTTGCTAATTTTTTGTGGAGTACTTAATGCCAGTGTTATTAACAATAGATGTAATATCTTTAACAATTTTGCATATCTTTAAAGAGAGATTGCGTTTGTCAACGCTTCCATTTTATTATTTTTATTTATTTATTTTATACTTTCTTTCTTCATTTTTTTTTGAGGAGCTACATTCTTCCTTTTTTACTCTCTCCAACTTTTTTCACCTTTTTTTTTTTACTTTTCCATTTTTAACATTTTTCTTCTTTTTCTCTTTTCCCTCTTTTTTTTTTTTTCCTATTCTTGTCTTTTTTCTCATACATTTTAGTTTTTCCTTTTTCAATATGTGGTTCATATAAATGTACTTGTTCTTTTTAATTGCTATGCTGAAATAATTTTTTTCATAAACGTCCCTAATAAAACTTCCCTTCCAATGAATCTCCCCGAAGGATGAAACTTTTAGTTCTTTGGGTCTTTTTGTCTCTATTTTTTGCTTTTATCTTTAACATATGTATAAAATGCATTCGGTTTTTCAATAAACTAGATTTTTTTTTTAAATTTTTGCTTTTATCTTTTCATTGCTTTTTTAGTCCTTTCTTCTTTTTATTTACATCTTTTATAACATATTTAATACTCACGGATTGCATAGTTCAACTAGGACATCAGAAAAGAGAAAGATCCATAGGAATGACATAGGTAGGCAAACAACACCGGGGTCAACTGTTTATTATACGAGTGCACACATGAACAAAACGACCTGATATGCTCAGTTTGTTAGAATAATTTCTCCAAATGTGACAAAGAACTTCTCACGTGCTTTTGCAAACTTCAAATTAAAGCATTGCGAATGCTATTATATGTTCACTATTAAGTCGATCGTCGCATTTAACTAAATTGAGATATCAAGTAAATTACGCAATACTTTTGATGCCCTAACCATACGTTTGGGCGACATATAAAACTATTATGAATAGGATTGCATAACAAGGATACCCAGTACTATATTGATACAACCAAACATTGAAAATTTGTAACTTGTAATATGTTTGACCAGTTATTTTTTTATGGAAAACAATCCTCATGATGAATCACGCTTCAAAGTATGCGAACATGGTCCAGGCAAGTTTTTCCATTTAGCTGGTTGCTTTGCTGAAGCTGCATGTATTCCCCGTAAGTGATTCCGCGATAAGCCGGGGGATTATAATCATGATCATGATCAGCTTCCCAATTAACTAGCTCTTCAACAGGACTCACAATGGTGTCAAGTGATGGCCCATGTGCTGTTCCTACAGATATTCTGGTCGCTTTGTTGTTAACCAAAGCCCTGTGAACCACGCTCTTGTACTTCCCATTTGTCAATATCTGATCCAGTTAGGGCATGCCATAAACTATCTTAATGTACATTTTTCATAAATTATACGTCGCAAGGAAAAAAAAAAAAAAAAGATCACTTGATAGCATTTGTTTTAGGAGTAATACTTTTTATCTCTTTGAGATTATAGCCCCACCCTATCACAAGAAATTACTTTATAGATAGGATTCATGTGAGTTTTACCAGTGGACCTCATTCCTTGTAAGCAGGTGGGGGGGGTGGTGTTATTTTTCACTTTTTAGATAGCTTCTTAGTTTCCTCCTTAAGGAGAAGAAAGTGGCTATAGAAAAAAGGACATGTAAGATGTGATTGCGTTATGAACCTACTTTTTCTTCTGGTCCGAAAGCGTCTCATAAAATCCTGTGCATTAATTACCCTATAATAATTTGTGGGGTGTTTTTTTCTTTTTTTTTTTTGAAAATCAATTTCTGGCTGTCAGATATAAGAAGAATTGACAAACCACTGTAAGAAAAATTACATTTAACGACATGTAGTTTTTGAATGTCGTTGAAAAGTACATACAATGACATCTCCAACAAACATGTCGTTAATAACATTTGAAACAATAATTAACGACATCTATATAGATGCCATATTAAAGGTCTTCTTTTAACGACAATAGTTTAGTGTCGTTAAATTATTTAACGACAAGTAGGAGATGTCGTCAAAGCCTTGGAGATTCCACAGCATCCCTTATAGACGACATCTTGACCAATGTCGTCTATAAGGGGTGTCATGGAATCTCCAAGGCTTTGACAACATCTTCTACTTATCGTTAAATAATTTAACGACACTAAACTATTGTCGTTAAAAGGGAACCTTTAATACGATATCTATATAGATATCGTTAATTATTGTTTCAAATGTCGTTATTGATATCGTTGTTGAAGATGTTGTTGTATGTACTTTTCAACGACATTCAAAAACTACATGTCGTAAATAATATGTTGTTAAATGTAGTTTTTCTTGTAGTGAACAATTACGGGGATTACATTACAATGCTACTTTGAATATTGTCCAAATTATATTGGTTAGACACTAAAAAAAAAAAAAAAAAAAGAAAGTAAAAGTTAGTTCAAATTTTGAGCCGGACAGTATAGTTTATATTGACAATTTCAACTAGTTAAAAATATCATAAAATTGCAATATTAGTGGTCTCACAGTTTGTTTACTATAACTCAGTGAAAACCAGTAATACATGTCGATCTCCATTCACCACTAAAGGCATATAAAAAGTATTATTGTATGTTGCGTGCAAAACATCCCAATTTATGAATCATTTTGGCCACGCAATGATATTAAATACTAGAAATAAATGCACAAATCCTTTCAAAGAAAAAAGAAAGAAATAATGGCACAAACAATTATTCTGTAAAATTATTGTACCTCCATATGGTCCCCTGTGTTGATGAGGAAAGAGTAAGGGAGAGGATTGACAGGTACCCATTTGCCGTTGTGCAAGACTTGAAGCCCACAAACTTGGTTCTGCATGAGGAGGGTCAAAAGGCCGTGGTCAGTGTGGGGAGGCAGTCCCATCGCAACGTCCGGCTGTGGGCAAGGAGGGTATAAATTTATGACCAGAAGCTGATGAGATGATCCTGATTCTATGTTCATATTCTTGTTTATGTAGCTTTCCTCCAACCCCAAGCTCTCCGATATCCCTTTCAGCAGTTCACTTGCAACTTCTCGGGATTTCTTGCAGTATTCTTTCAAAGTTTCACTGTTGTGAGGATGGAGAAGGAAGAAATAGAGAAGTTAATGAGTACTAATTCTATGGCTAAGGTACATAATGTTTTAACCTTACATCACATGCTCATGATTTTTTAATTAGAACATAAAATTGCCAATTTATCTTTTTATTAATAAACCCCAAATTAGTTTTATCAAAATATTATTAAAGGGAATAAAATCAATAAATTAAACAAAACTCATAAATAAGCTAGATTTCTTTGGTTTAAGCTAGATCGTTATCTTTTTTAACAGCTCTACGGAATTAATTTTAGGTTTGTTAATAAAAGGTTAAGATTCACATTTTGTGTCTCAAAACATGGACTCAAAATAACAAAATGAAATTGAAAGCAATGAGACTTCTTTATAATAATAACAAGATACCAATATAATGTTACATGAAAACATAGAACAAAGCAATAAAACCTTTTTGTAACGTAAATGGAGAGAATCATAAGCAACTAGTATTGAGCCGTTTTAATGTGTTCTAACTAGGTTAGCACTTATTAAAACACCAATCTCGAACTAAGTCTCCCACTTTTTTAACTTTATTAATATAGAAAAATACAAAACTATGGTCAGGAGAACAAAAGAAAAGGAAAAAAATAGGAATCCAAAAAAATCTCAAAGGAAGACTAACAAAAAATCTGGAAATAAAAACATAAAAGGATGTGGTTGTAACCAGAAGTTTTTTGTTGTCTTCTGATCACTTGCTTTGCCTAATTAGAGTCAATTTTTCTGAACTTGTATTTCTTATTGTCAATATTTAGCTTGTTCCCACACGACTACTAGCTGGTTATAATAAGAATATAATCAATGCAATATGAACTAGCCCCTAGGACCATCAAATAGATCACAACCAGTCATACATATAGGACCACCATGCATGCAGCAGCAGAGCCCTACTAAAAAGCGAATCTCTTTCTGTGGGAACAACGACAGATTTGATATTGAGAGCTCAACTAAATTGGAGGCCACACTTCTTGACGTGCATGCTCATCGATTGTAAGTAGGTTTTAACCCCTGTGGAGGAAACTTTTATTGATTTTTGTTCCTTTCCATTTAATGGAAATAAAAGGGTTTTACATGTTTAGTGCATAAAGAAAAAACGAGCAGGAAATTTAGTGCTGCCCACAATGGTCCTTCTCTATGAGAAAAAACATAAAAATTTGCTTCTTAATATGATCGCAAAAAGCATAAGTATTACTCAAAAGGTTTTAACGAGGCTTGGTCTGTAGAGCATGCCATAAGGAGAGTTTCGTACTTGACCTATTGTGCTGTTGTACAAGTTTCTATTGATCTCTTTTACATGGGATTTTGTTCGTGGCGTTTGCCCTTTTTTTTTTTTTTTTTCAAATAGTTGTATTTAACTTTGGAAAAATTGTCTTCATCTTCATGGGTTAAAAACCCCGCTGCTCTCCCCTGAAATAAATAAAATAAAATAAAACCCCGCTATTCAAAAGATTGTGGGTCCCAGTCTAACATATAGTGTACTTTTTAGAACGGAGCCCACTGCTTTGTTAGTAGCAGGGTTGTAACCAATGAGATTAAATAAGATTGCTATTTCTTGTTGACTTTTTTAGAAAAATTTTTATAAATGTTATTTTTTAAGACTTACTTTTTATACATGTTACACATGTTTATTAGTAGAATAATTTAACATATAATATGAATGATAATGCGGTATAATTTTTTTTAAGTATGGCATAAATAAACATAACTTTTAAAAATGTAACATAATATGTAATTTTCTCTTTTGTTAATAAATTTGAGTGTAAGGTTTAGTAAAGGACGGTGCAGCTAGAAGGTGCTAATTACCTAATTGGTTTGTTCTAGCTGTCTCTCATCTCTGCTACCTTCTCTTATCATTTGTTGAAATGAGGGACAACGTTTTTGGGACGTAAAAGTCTATACCTGAACTTGGCGGGCTTCTTAGGAGCATTGAACTGAGGATGAACATGGACTTTGAGATAATCCCTCCAGAATAATATCTTGTCCACTCTCACGTTGAAGCTCGTTCCCCACCTTATGGGATCGAACAACGTTTTCCCCGCATAATCTTCCTTTTCTTCTTCTTTCAGATCAAAGAAATCTTCACTCGATTTAATGACATCGTCCATCAAATCTTGAGAAACGCCATGGTTTATAAGCTGAAAGTTAATCCTCAAAATTAGTACTAAATCTCCTTTAAAATCTAAAGCAAGAAACAAAATGAAGATTATCCACAACGTACGATCGTCTTCTATATATACAAATATATATTATATGTTATATATATACCATGAAGAAGCCCCATTGGCGGCATGCATTGCCGAGATCATTGATGACTTTGGACCTTTGATCTGGATTACCAGAAGTCAATAGAGAGAAATCGATGGTGGGGATCACTTTCGCTTCGTCTGGAATATCAGGGACGACAGAATCATCATCGTTTCTTCGGAAAACATACTTGGATGGTATTGATGTAGCACAAAAACCAGACTCCACAAGCTGTTTGACACAGAACATACTTTCGGTCATGGGTACAATATTTTCTTTTCCTTCTTTTTTAGTGGAAAGTTTGTATTTGTTGTATCAGAATAAAAATGTGGTATTATTGAATCGAATGTTGGAACGTATAAATAGCCAAGATGAAGAGATACGGTCGCTGTCACAGCTCTACACGGTAGGACACATCCATATTATATGTTATAGAAACCAAAGAAGTTAAAGCTAGCTGGATTGGATGATTCAGTTCATGATATTTTGTGGCACAAAAAAGACCAGTACCAACCAAGGGAGCGTAGCATGTTCAATTGTCGAATCATGATTTATTGTGGGAATAAGATAAGACTCGTATCTTGAAGTAACAATCTTACTCAAAAACGGAACACCTATTTTTACGGCTTGTTTTTTTTTATTTATTTAATTTTTAAATGAACTGACAAGAATGGACAACTAACATTAAAATAGCACCAAACTTTTTAACAACTATGTTAAGCCCGCCATTCTATATTTGTTAATAGAAATAAAAATAAAAAAGGCACAAAGAATTTTATATGGAACCAATTCCAAAAAAGGAAATAAAATCCTAATAAAACCAGAAGTTAAGCCTAAAATCACAATATTTTTATGGCACATTTAATTTCTAAAGAAACACTTTTCATTGAAAAGAATGCGTTATGTGCAATTGAGTTTGACTTGTGGTACTACATTATGCAAGTGTGATCAGCTGTTCACATGAAGCATACAGAGGGCCATTCACACAGTGAGATACGAATGAATGAAATAATCATTGTTTGGTATACGTGCAATATATATTGTGCAGTCGTACACTTAAGGAAAACTGCTTAAAATAAAATAAAAAAATGTGAAACATGTTTTCCCGTGTGATCGAGTATATATAGCCACCAAAGTGGGATGACTATTCTTCAAAGTTTTCATGGTATACGTGTGATCAGCAAGAAAAATCTTGGAAGTGGACGAGGTCAGCCACAAATTTTGTTCAAGCTAAATCTCGTCTACATCTGCCTGGAAACGTTTCAGTTCTTGCCGACTTACTGATTTTCGAGCAAAACAAAAAATGAAATCAATACTTGCTGACTAAACGACGTATATACAATTTACAAAATTTTGTTGAAGAATACAGACTTGGTCACCTTTTGAACGATTCATGTGTATGATCACGTGCAACCACGGACCCATTGGTTCTAAGTCTGTCCGTGGTCCCGCCTAAAAAATTGAAAACTCTCTCACCCTCCCAAACAGGAAAATATTATTTTGAATAGCCTGTAATATCTCTTAGCACTTGATAAGATCTTTTACTCCCTTAATAATAGCTTTGATATTTTATTAGACAGACATCTCATGTGTTATACCTAAATTACTGTGATACTTTTTGTACCAAAATTAATTAAACTGGCACCCTTTGCATGTTCAAAAAAATTACAGAGAGACTCCTTCTATTTATTGATGATGAGATTTGACCATTAATTTTGCTTAAAATGTCAAAATTGTCCATCCATCCATCAAAAAATATTTTAAGCTATTTATGCACCTAGAATTACATTTTGACCTTCTTTGATATTGAAAAATGAGTTTAAACGATTTAAACACACTTGTAACTATAAATTTCACTCTCATAAAAGATAAAATGTTCTTTTTTCTTTTTTTCTAAAGATAACAATTATGTCCACAATAATATAAAATGCAAAGATGATAATTATAAAGTCAAAAAATTAATGTCCCAAACATATAACATATAGATCCACATTTTCAATTCTAAAAAGTTAGCCGTTATATAAACTAATCACATAAAGTAATCACAACTACACAAACTAATCAAAATTCACATCAATCCCAACAAAATTAAAACAAATTAATTTTAACAAAACCAAAACTAACTAACTCTAAAAAAAACCATTATTCAATTATAAAGAATGCTTATTTTTTTCATTAAACTTTAAAAATTATAAACAAAAAAAAAACAAAATAGATTTTTGAGAAAAAATAAAAAAATGTATAACTTAAAAAATTATTACGAAAACAAAAACCAATGAAATATTTTTAAAAAAACCCAAAAATTTGATTTCTAAAAAAACCACAGAAATCTCTCTCTCTCTCTCTCCCCCACCCTGCCGTTCCCTCCCCCCCCCCCCCCCCCCCCCCCCCCCCAACCCCTCTCTCTCTTTGTTGGTGCAATGGTGGAGGGGGCGCTTGGCAGTTTGGGGTGGGCTCGACAATGGACATAAGGTCTTGTTGGGGTCAGGGTCACAAGTAGGGGTGGGCTGGGGGAGAAGGGCAACTAAGGTGTCACTACAAGAAAAACTACACTTAACGACATGTTATTTACGACATGTAGTTTTAAAATGTCGTTAAAAAGTATATACAACGACATCTTCAATAAATATGCCGTTAACGACATTTGAAACAATAATTAATGACATCTATATAGACGCCATATTAAAGGTCTCATTTTAACGACGATAGTTTAGTGTCGTTAAATTATTTAACGACAAGTAGGAGATATCGTCAAAGCCTTGAAGATTCTATGACACCCCTTATAAATGACATCTTGACCAATATCGTTTATAAGGGGTGTCGTAGAATCTCCAAGGCTTTGACGGCATCTCCTACTTGTCGTTAAATAATTTAACGACACTAAACTATTGTCATTAAAAGGAGACCTTTAATACGGTGTCTATATAGATGTCGTTAATTATTGTTTCAAATACCATTAACGATATGTTTGTCAGAGATGTTGTTGTATGTATTTTTCAACGACATTTAAAAACTACATGTCGTAAATAATATGTCGTTAAATGTAATTTTTCTTGTAGTGTGTGGGGATATGACTAGAAACAATGGGTTTAGGGGGGTGTGCTTCAGTAGTCTGGAACGGGCTGGGCTGGGCGATGGGAAAGGAAGACGGGGGTGTGACATCAAGAGCTAGCTCAGCGGCTAACATACAAGGCTTAGAGGCTGTGACAGGCTGCTATGGCTCGAGGAAGGGAGGGAGGGAGAACCGAGGGCAGGTCACGATGGGCTATGATGGCTTAAGGGCTTGACTGGTTGACGGTTGGAAAGGGGCAGCTTGGCGGAGCTGAGGGAGGGAGGAAGGTTAGTTTAGGGTGGAGGGTGGGTTTGGGGCTTTTAGTTTCTAGGGTTTTTTTTAATAAATAGTTAAGATCTAATTTTAAAGATCAATGGTTAAGATTAAATTGGGCATTTTGGTTATTTCAAACAAAACTTATCATAGTTAACTCTGGGGTGTCAGTGTGATTAGTTTTGTCTAAAGGGTGTCACTGTAATTTTGATAAAATACAGGGAGTGTCAGTGTAATTTATCCTTTTATTATTAAGTATTTTTCTTCCTTATTTTTTTGTTTGTAGTTGTTTCGACTAGCATACATATCTCCTTTTTTTTTTTTAAAAAAAAAAAGAAAGTTTATAGAATAATTTCTTGAGAAAAAGTATATCAATTATACATCATAATTTTTTAATAGAAAAAATACAGCATCCTAATAAAGTAATGAATTAGACATAGTTGTGATTTATAATTTTTTTTTTCTTTGCTAATGGTCACTCTATTTTATTTTGCTTTACTTATGAAACTAAAAATAGAATATTTTTCTCCAATATTTAAAGAATAATTCATTGAATATATCTTGATTAGATATTGCTAACATTTTATGATCGAAAAGCGTCAATGATGTTACACATAAACTGGTTGAGAAAAATATATGTCCATAAATCTACTAACTCTTTGTTGGGACCTGGTATCCGTGGGGTAGCACACGTGTTAGCTTTCGATTTGTTGGTGTCGATGTTAACGTGGCTGTAACAACTAACAAATCCATACAAAGTAGCTTCTGCAGGACCTTCAACGAAGTACTAGAGACAATTAGGCTCAAAATGAATTAAAGAAGATGATTATAGGGCCCACTTTATTGCCAAACTAGTGGAATTCCATTGTAGAATCAAGAGAACACAAAATACAATACTAAAGGAACTAGCATGAGTAGAAATAGTAGAAGTAGTCAACGATTGATAAAGGCCTAGGGTTTAGATGGTTGAGACAAAGTTGTCTCCATCAAGGTTGGAAGCAAAAGCTACCTCCAATAGTAGATCTAGGTTATCTTCATAAAATGAAGAAGGGCTGTTTAACAATCATGACTAAAGGAATAGAGCTTTGGGATCCTTTGGTTTTTTTAAGATGTGCTCCAGAGGAGAATGCAAGTTATCTTTAGCACTTGGTTCAGATTCCTGAAATAGAGAGTCGAAGATCCGAAGGCTTCTAAAAGTTATAAGAGGCTTTGGTAAAATTTTTAATTTTTGTTAGTGCTCTTGTAAAACTTAGAAAGGCTAGAGGATTGTCAGAGGAGGGACCTGATCTTCGGCAATAGAGATGAGAAAATTTTCCACAAAAATTTCCAAGCGCGAAGAGCACAAACTTGAAAGAAAAAAAAGGCTTTCTAAAGCCTTTGAGAGTGAAAATGGTGTAAAATGAATGAGTATAAGCCTTTTAAATTCATGTGTTGAATAATAAAGGTGACGAGCATTTATATTGAAGGTTGGAGGCTTGTTATAAAGTGGTGCCTTTGTGCTTCGACACCACGTGCTACACTCCTTTCCCTCCAGAGCAAGCAGTGTTAAGCATTTTCGATGTTTGAATTTGAGATTGGCCGAAAATAGTATGAGTTTATGGCTAATTTTGAGTTTTGTGCTTAAACTTTAACCTTCCTCTAAGCCGGATGTCCCTAAGGAAGTTTGACCAAGTCGTACCCTATATTTTGATGATCTGATGCACTACTTCTGCCGGTGCAACGTTTTGCCATTTCCATCAAGTCTGAAACGTTTGACATGTTATTAGAGCATTTTGAAAAGTCACGTGGGAAGCACTCACAGAGGGGTGCAGTGACACCTTTGATGGTGAGCTTACTACTCGAACAAAGGTTATGTTCAGATGGATGGAGCTCCTTCAGAGACACGCCTCTAGGGCCATATACTGAGTGCTCTGGAGGCACACCTTGTGCTTCGTCATTAGGTTTTCGTGGCATTTTTTTCTATGAAAAAGGTTTTTAGGCTAGGTTTCGACTCCTTGGGTTGTTTTAAGGTAAAACAGAAGTTTTTGGGCTATTTTTGAGTTTAAAAAAAAAGATTTCTTTTTTTATTATTATTTTTCTCCATCACCTATCTATTTTGGTTCAATTAATTTTAAAATTCCCTAAGTTGGACTTAAAATCAAAGTGAACTAAAATAAATGGACCGTTTGACTACTCATGGCCTACCAAACCATGACCTACATTAGTTCTCAAAGAATAGCTTAGGTCTACGGAGTGAGTCCATTAGCATTGTAGGACGAGATTGTTGGGCTTGAGCATTTGGAAGGACCTTGTATGAAATCAAACATTCTTGAAATTGGCATTATAAACATTTACATTTCTTTTATTGTTATTATGGATGGAGTATTTTTCTAGTATAAACATCATGAAGAATTTATCACCAGTTTTTCATCACTTTCTCCATCAAATGATAGATTAATGGAGGAATGATATTTTAATTGTGTATATTCAAAAAGACAAATATAACGACCTCAATGATAAAGCCATTATAGAACATTTTAAGACAAGACAATAATCGGAGTGACTCATAGCATTTAATAACTATTTGTTTAGTTCAAATATTTATTGTAGTTATTAGCGTTCCGATCAAAGTTATTAGCTTCACTGATCATGTGAAAATGACTTGTCTTATAAGAATAATATTGAAAAAAAAAAAAAAAAGAACAGAACTAGCACCCATATTTGCTAGAAAAAAGTCATCCATAGCCAAGGAAAAGTACACTACAAAATTTGTTAAGAAATCAACACAAGGAAACAAAAAAAAAAAAAAAAAGGCCTTCATAGAGATGTCACACAAAAATAGCTTGTAAAAAAATAAAAAAAATATATAGATACTTGCTTATTGGTTGCCAGCTATCGCAAAACTTATTCAGCGATGACAAGAACGGCTAATAAACCCTTTAGTATCGTTCCGAAGATTGCAAAATTTTATTCACTGCTTATTACAAAAAAATATTTAAATTAAAAATATCTTAACTATGTTGTCTATGAATTTTGTCATGACCCAAACACGAGGGCCTTGACTAATGAAATTATTAAGAATACAACAAGTATGAGGCAGAAGTCTTGGAAAACTTGACAACTATAAAAGAGTCCACTAATTTACAACTTTTACCAAATATACAATACAATGACGATGTGTCACGCCCCGGAGTACGAGAGGTGACATGGCGGATTATTTAAATTAATTAAGAGAGAATTTAATTAAAATCAAGAGTTTAGGGGTTAAATTAAACGATAAAAATGCAAAAGTTTCAAAACAACATTTGGTAAAAGAATTCATACACATTAAACAATTGAAATCATTAAACGAATAATAAAACAATAGAGAGCCGCGAGTATGGGTCCCACAGACCCACAACTTATGCACACTGTAACGCCCCTATATGGGGGTTAACAGTTTTTAATGAGATAAAATAAAAATAAATAATAAAAGTAAAACCTTAAAAATAAAATTTGCCCGGGACTTTAATGAAAACTCCCAACTCAAAAATAAAAATATAAACGACAAATAAACCACAGTTTTAATGTAGCACCTTAAATTTAATAATATAAACTGTTGTCATCATCATTTTAACCCTCAACACATTGTAATACAGTCACAGAAAGTAACAATTGATGCTTACATTATCATGAAGAACATTCTCAACAATTGAAGCAGTCCCAATGTAATATAGCTACATCACTTCCTCAACTATATTTCTCGTAGCCACCTCACACTTAGTGAGTCCTGAAAAGATATAAACATAAGGGTATGAGCAACACTATGCTCAGTAGAGAAAGCCATTACTCACCTTTAGGTTTTTATCATTACCACATTAAAACCTGCATGGTTAGTAAGTTACATCATATTCCAGATTATGAGGTTTATTATGATCACATCTTATGGATACCGTAGTTAATCATTACCAAGTGTCATAATTACACATTTATACAAATATTACCAATCATCATTGTTCCTAGGTATCCATGTTAAATTGAGTATCACTCAACTCATCGAAACCCAAATGGGCGCACTTGATCACCCTATAAACATTCCAAGGGTGTTCCGGTGAGGGGACATCAAGCCCCGAGTCCTCACCAAATCAATTCCTGTACAGTGTGTTCTGGGACTTTCAACCCAAGGAAGCGTCATCACCTTCCCCCTATTTTACCTTTTAGGGTATTCATGCCCAAGGACGCAACCGTCGCCCTTTTCATGTCTCACAATTTCTCTATATTGAATCATTATCAATAGAGTTAGTTTTCCTAACCATGCTTCTCAATTTATAACATGTGTCAATTCATTATGTTCCTCGCCGTACAATACAAGACGAGTCCATGTCATAGTTTCATATGTGATAATCATATAATATCAGTTCAACATAGATATATATATTGCGGCAAAACAATCAATTTTAATTCTATAAAAACCTTACAAAAGATGAGTAATAGAATCCCTACCTTTCAAGCTTATCAACAATCTCTTAATCCTGGAATCAATTAACGTTAGCTCCATACTCCCTTGATCCTAAGGCGTGCATAAGGACAATTAAAACTAAAGCACAACATACAACTACATTCATAAAATTTATTTTAATTTAATCTTAGAATTTCAAGAAATAACCACTGCCCATAGAGGTATTACAAAGTTTAACAATATAAATTTTCTGTCTAGGGCATATACACTTAGACTTCATACATATGCTCCAAAATAGCAACAAACATAAACTTAGGTTTAAGAACGCAAATTTGAATAATCCTTTAGTATAAAAGAAAATTTATAAATGAAAAACTAAATTTGTTCATAAGATTCTAACCTCGGATTATGGTTAGTTGGAAGCTTGAAATGGCTTCAAAACAGGTTCCTTTACTTCGGTATGACTGAAATTCTTGCTCAAATGGAGGTGATGGTGGCTGATTTTTATGGCTGCCTTGAAGAAGTTCTCTAAGTATTTTGCTTCAGCAAAGAAATAAGAAGAAGAGTGTGGGAACCGTGGAAGAGAAAGGAAGAAAAGATGAAGTCTTTGAAGAGAAGTGATGGAAACAATTATAGAGGAGACATGTTGAAGCATGTCACGGAGGAAATAAAGAAAATGAGGGTCAAGAGTAGTTGGAAAATATATCCTTATGTCTCATCTAAAGACTTTAACACACATAATGCCAATATGACATTTTTGAGATTTATTAGAAGTTCTAATACTTTTTAGTAATCATACTAAATAAATATAGGAGAATTTTAGAAAATTTAAAAATAGATAAAAATAAATATTATAAAATAAATTTAAATGAAGCAATTTTTTTTTATACATTAAAAATTAATTTAATTACCTCAATACCCGTTAGGAGAATAACGGGTGTCACACACACACATAGTACTGGCAATATAATAATACAACTACAGTCCAAGCGCAAAGAAAGTTAAAAACATTACATGCCTTGTTTAATTTATACAAACAATCTAATAAATCATTCTATTGCTCCTGAGTTTGGTCTGTTGAATCCTCTCCGAACCTAAATGAGAAACCACCTAGAAGGAGGGAATTTAAAAACAAAGAAAATGTGAGCGAAAGGCTCAGTAGGACTATATTTGAATAAGTAATTTAATTTAAAGAAATATTTTGTTATTCAAGAATTATTTAAAAGAAACCTTGAATAAATAAATAAATTTAAATAAAACCGTTTTTACCCAAAACAGTTTATTAGGTCGACCAGAAACATCATTTCCTTTTTCCTAGGCAAACCATATAGATATCACCACCGTAGTGGCCCAGTTGGGTTTCGGGACCTGCCCCCAAGGTCGATCGCTACACGACCCGATCTCTGATATGGCATCATGCCCTTATATTCATTTCTAACATTATTCAAAATCCGTTTACCAGATGTTTTCATTATCATTCATTATGAAGTTCATTATGAAGTTCATCTCAGTTCATGGTTTACAAAAAAATACAACCGATAAATTCCATTTTTAATCAACCGTTGAAAACATTTTTATAGAAACCATTTTCAAAGCCAAATCATTTTGAAACTAGGTTACCAAGGATAGGGTAGAAGTCCTACCTCGATACTCATGCCAGTGCCCCATACCGTAATCCTAGTCCGCTATACGTTAGCTTCACGGAACCACGAACGATCTTAGATACACACTAAGTCGATCAATGTCTAGTCTGACACATTCTATGTTACTAAACCAGTTCATGATGTCCTAGTATGCCATTTGTATCTATAAAATCATTTTATAAGGTTAGAATTTCAATCGGGGTTCAAAACAGTGAAAACGGGTGAAAAATCATAAAATTATTCATGCTCTGTTGGCCTACCAGACTCCCTGATTCGGCCGGCCGAACTGTACAGTTCGGCATGCTGGAAATCAGGTCCGGTCGGCCAGACATTTCCCAGGTTCGGCCTGCCAGATAGATGAACTCTAGCCTACCGATCCTTTGAACCTGGCCTGCCGAACACATAGTTCGGCCTGCCGAACTGGGAAAACCCAGAAATTCCAGCCACGGGTTTTCAATCTCTCAAAATCCAAATCTTGATTTTAACCTGTTTTTCTCAAATCTCAGGCATGGAAAACAATCATAGATGATAGGAAAACATGTTTGAACACTTTTGAACTCATTTAAACAAGATTTAAACTCAAAAATCTAAAAATAGAAGAAAATGAGAAAAAATAAAAATCTTGAATCTAATCTGTTTTTCTTCAATCTAAGCTTAGATTCTAGTTGTTCTAAGTTCACTTAACTCAAATCAAAGGTTTTCTAAGCTCAAACGAACTTAAATTTCAAAAATGCACAAAATTGAAAATTTTGGAAAAAGTTTAGAAATTTCAAAACTAACCTCAAATCGAAGCTTCAATCCGCGTTCTCGGTTGCCAAATCTTGTCCCCGAGCTTCCTACTCGCTAACCCGAAGCTTGGACTCGAATTTTGATTCAAAATTCTCAAAGAAATTTTAGAGGGAAAGAGAGAAACCGAGAGAGAGAGTGGGAAAGAGACCACAGCGAGAGAGAGAGATCAGAGAGAATGAAGAGAGAAGGAGAGGTGAGAGAATAAATAGAGAGAAATGGTGGGCGATTTTACTGTGCGAAAACCAAATGCCACCTACGGTTTTGTAAAACGGAATATTTTTAACATTTTACAAATTGTTGTGCTTTAAAACTCAAAACATCATTTTAAAACAGTAAGAAATCATTTGAATTTATTAAATTAACAAATCAACTTAAAATTCAAAATTCAACCAAATAATCAAATAAATGTTAAAACATTAATTATGGTACACTAATTCATCATTTATATTACAATAACATTAAATAAATTTCAGGGCGTTACAACTCTCCACCCCTAAAAGAAATTTCGCCCTCGAAATTTACAACTCAATTCAGAAACAAAACAAATGCGGATACAACTCCCGCATACTCGACTTTAGTTCCCAAGTGGCTTCATCAACCCCGTGATGCTGCCACACGACTTTAACCAATGGTATCTCACGACGACGTAAACTGATCACCTTCCGATCGATGATCTGAATTGGCACCTCCTCGTACGTCATATCTTCCCGAACCTGCACATCGCGAAATGAAACTATCTTACCCTGCTCAGACGGACACTTCCTAAGCATCGACACATGGAACACATCATGAACATGAGAGAGTTCAAGCGAAAGATTGAGCCGATAAGCAGCCATGCCAACACGCTGAGTGATCTCGAACGGCCCAATATACCTCGATGCAAGCTTTCTACTCACTCCGAACCACATAGTTCCCTTACGAGGCGATACCTTCAAGAAAACGAAATCTCCAACCGTGAACTCTAAGGGTCTATGTCTCCTATCCGCATAACTCTTCTGTCGACTCTGAGCTGCTCTCAATCGATCTCGAATCACAACGACTCTCTCATTGCTATCACAGATCTCATCCGGCCTAAGAATAACCTTGTCTTCCGGCTCGGCCCAACACACCAGTGACCGACACGGTCGCCCATACAATGCCTCAAATAGTGCCATACCAATACTCGCCTGATAGCTATTGTTGTACGCGAACTTCGCCAGATACAAATATTCCTTCCAATTCCCGCCAAAGTCTAACGCACAAGCATGCAACATATCCTCGAGAATCTGAATAACCAGCTCAGACTGCCCATCAGTCTGAGGATGAAACGCCGTACTGAAGTTCAAATTCGTACCTAAAGCCTTCTGAAAACTCCTCCAGTACTTAGCATTAAACCTGGTGTCTCGATCAAAAGTGATGGACAAAGGAACTCCATGCAACCTCACAATGTTCTGCAGATACAAATCCCCAAGAATCTTCCTCGAACATGTCTACCTGACGGAATGAAATGCGCCGATTTCGTCAACCTGTCGACCACGACCCAAACTGCATCATGCAGCTGCTTCGTCCTCGGCAAACCTGTGAGAAAATCCATCGTCACATGCTCCCATTTCCACCCTGGAATAGGAAGCAGCTGAAGCTGACCTGCAGGCTTCTGATGCTCGGCTTTCACCTGAAGACACGTCGTACACTTGGCCACGTACTCTTAAACATCTTTCTTCATGCCTCTCCACCAATATTGCCTCTTCAAATCACGATACATCTTTGTGCTCCCCAGATGAATAGCGAACTGAGACCTATGAGCTTCGTCCAAAACGGCTTTTGTCACTTCAGCGATGGCTGGAACTACAACACGCTCCTTGAAATACAACGATCCATCTACATGCACGCTCCATTCTTCAAACTGCTCCCCGTTCTAAATTCGCGACCAAATCCCCTACAAATGCTGATCCTGCCACTGACTTTGCTTTACCATCTGAACAAGAGCTAGGGTCGCCTCCACATGATATACCAAAACTCGATCATAGTCTTCATGATACCGTAACCCATACTCACTCACTGTCGCATCCCTGCTCTAGTCCTCAAAAGCCAAACAAGCGAAAATTTCTGAAGACTTCTTGCTAAGCACATCCGCGACCACATTAGCTTTCCCGGGATGATACTGCAACGCAAAATCATAATCCTCCATATACTCTATCCATCTACGCTGCCTCAAATTAAGATCCCTCTGAGTGAACAGATACCTCAAACTCTTATGATCGGAGAAGACCTGAAACGACGCTCCATACAAATAACACCTCCAAATCTTCAGCGCGTGAATCACAGCCGTGAGCTCCAAATCATGAGTAGGATAATTTCGCTCGTAAGGTCGTAGCTGTCTCGATCCGTACGCAACCACGCGTCCATGCTGCATCAACACGCATCCAAGTCCGCGCCCTGAAGCATCTGCGTAAACCTCATACGGCTCGTCACTGCTAGGAATAACCAACACTGGAGCTGAAGTCAACCGGTTCTTCAATTCCTGAAAAGCAAGCTCACAATCTTCATCCCACTCAAACCTGACATTTTTATTGATCAATCTCATCAACGGAGCTACAATCTTCGAGAAATCCTTTACAAATTCCTATAATAACTAGCAAGACTTAAGAAGCTGCGAATCTCCGCTACATTTCTCGGTCATTCCCACTCTACTATGGCTTCAATCTTGGATGGATCCACATAAATACCATGCTCTGAGATGACATGACCTAGAAACTTGACCT
Source organism: Artocarpus heterophyllus (assembly GCA_025403435.1). NCBI lineage: Eukaryota > Viridiplantae > Streptophyta > Magnoliopsida > Rosales > Moraceae > Artocarpus > Artocarpus heterophyllus. The sequence goes on from CM046334.1 coordinate 20,028,351, forward strand.
CAGTCAACCAAAACTCGCACTTTTCCCTCTTAGCATACAACTGGTGCTCCTGCAGAGTCTGAAGCACGATCCGGAGATGCTGCTCATGCTTCTCCCAAGTCTTAGAATACACTAGAATGTCATCGATGAACACAATCACGAACTGATCTAGATACGGCCTAAATATCCTGTTCATCAAATCCATAAAAGCTGTCGGAGCATTCGTCAACCCAAACGACATAACCAGAAACTCAAAGTGCCCATACCGAGTCCTAAAAGCTGTCTTGGGAATGTCCTCTTCCTTAATCCTGAGCTGATGGTACCCTGAATGCAAATCAATCTTTGAGAAGTACTGCGAACCTCTTAACTGATCAAACAACTCATCAATCCTAGGCAAGGGATACTTATTCTTCACTGTGACATGATTTAGCTGTCGATAATCCACACACAACCTGAGAGTCCCATCGTGTTTCTTAGCAAACAAAACTGGTGCTCCCCACGGAGATGTGCTATTCCGAATATACCCTTTATCAGCAAGCTCCTGAAGTTGCTTCCTCAATTCTTTCATTTCTGTCGCCGCCATCTGATAAGATGCTATAGAAATCGATGCTGTCCCTGGAAACAACTCAATACCAAACTCAATTTCTCGATGCGGTGGTAATCCTGACAACTCATAAGGGAAGACATCCTCAAACTCATCAACCACCAGAATCGTTGTACTTCCTCTCAAAGCATAGGACTCGCAATCTAGATTCACAAGAAAAGCACAACAAACTAGATTCCTTCACGGTCCTAGACACGACTTCATGAGACACTCACTCGTGAGCCAATCACCACCACCCTCGTAAGTGATTATCGTCCTCCTATCAGACACTAAGGTCATTTTTCTAAGTTGGCAGTCTACAACTGCATTATACCTAGACAACCAGTCCATTCCTAGAATTACATCATATGAGCTCATGGGGAGTATAATCAAATCACTTTTCAAAATCTCATCCCCAATCTTTATTTTACAAGATTTACATATACAATTTACACACACCCACCCCAAGGGAGAAGTTATGACTAGGGGTTCATTAAACTCTTCTATCTCTAATCCCAAGGCATGTACAAAAGAACTCGAAATGAGAGAATGAGAGGCACCTGTATCAAATAAAACGTGAGCTAAAGATCTAGAAACTAAGATCGTACCATCGACAACAGCATTACTAGTCTGAGAATCTGAACCTCCAGATGCTATTGCATGAACCTGCACTGGTGCCTTTCCTTTTCCTCTACCAACATTGTTGAGTCCTGGATTATTCTACCGATGTTGCTGAGAAAGATATGACTGCACACTAGTTGTACTTGGCGTTCGATGCTGAGGGACGCTACGCTGGAAATGCTGCGGCCGCTGCCCTCGTATCAGATATGAAAACTACTGAAGGGAAAACTGAGAATATTGCAACTGCGGATACTGCTAAGCCTGAGGTAGGGTCTGAGGCTGAGACTGACGACTAGCATCCTCTCCGGTCTGAGATCCAAGACGGGCACTCCTGATCAAGCAATTCCTCTTGATGTGTCCAGGCTGCTGACAGAAATGACAATGGAAGCTGTAAGGATTGTTGCGCCCGCTACCAGACGAACTGTTGCTACCACTGTTTGCGCCACCTTGCTTGCTCTTCCCCGAAGTTGGACGGCTACTGGTGCTCTTCCTACCGCTCCTCTATGATCTTCCTAAAGCCTTCGCTCGATCCTCACAGTACTGCGCATAATCATTTTTCACTAATATTGCTGACGACACAAACTCTCCCAAACTCCTAAGTCGCAGAGCAACCACCTGTCGCCGAATAGGAGCCTTAAGCCCTTCGTGAAACTTAATGCACTTCTCACGCTCCGATGCCACTGCTGATGGAGCAAACCTAGCCAACTCATTAAATCTTAACTCATATTCCTGAACTGACAAATCACCCTACTACAATCTGGAGAACTCAGCTGCCTTCTGATCTCTATATCCCTACGAAAAATATCGATCATAGAACAGCTCCTCGAATCTGTCCCAACTGATATCGCCACCGTGTTCCAAACGCTTAGCCTATTTCCACCAAGTATTAGCACTACCCTCGATCTTATACGCAGCAAATTCCACGCGGTACTCATCAAGCACACCAAGGGTATCCAAATGCTTCATGATCGAGTCCAGCCAATACTCTGCCAACTGTGGATCCCTATTACTATCAAAAGTCAGAACAGACGCACGCCAAAATTCCTTAAAGTATGTATGCCGACGACCAACATCAGAATCCTCTGGTCTGGCCCTGGCTGCCATCTGTCGGAAAGCCGCAAACATAGACCTCATCATGCCCTCATTGTTTCCGAACTCGGCGTCAGCTGTCGAACGACATCTAGGTGCGATTCTCTCACTTCTGAAAATAAAATTTTGGACTGTCAGAGGTATTTCATTGTCATACCTATGTGTGCACAATTCCTAAGGTTCATAACCTTGAGCTCTGATACCATTCTGTCAGGCCCGGAGTACGGGAGGTGCGTGGCGGATTATTTAAATTAATTAAGAGAGAATTTAATTAAAATTAAGAGTTTATGGCTTAAATTAAGTGATAAAAATGTAAAAGTTTCAAAACAACATTTGGTAAAAGAATTCATACACATTAAACAATTGAAATCATTAAACGAATAATAAAACAATAGAGAGCCACGAGTATGGGTCCCACAGACCCACAACTTATGCACACACATAGTATTGGCAATATAATAATACAACTACAGTCCAAGCGCAAAGAAAGTTAAAAACATTACATGCCTTGTTTAATTTATACAAACAATCTAATAAATCAATCTACTGCTCCTGAGTTCGGTCCGTTGAATCTTCTCCGAACGTAAATAGGAAACCACCTAGAAGGGGGGGAAATTTAAAAACAAAGAAAATGTGAGCGAAAGGCTCAGTAGGACTATATTTGAATAAGTAATTTAATTTAAAGAAACATTTCGTTATTCAGGAATTATTTAAAAGAAACCTTGAATAAATAAATAAATTTAAATAAAACCGTTTTTATACAAAACAGTTTATTAGGTCGACCAGAACATAATTTCCTTTTTCCTAGGCAAACCATATAGATATCACCACCGTAGTGGCCCAGCTGGGTTTCGGGACCTGCCTCCAAGGTCAATCGTTACACGACCCGATCTCTGAAATGGCATCATGCCCTTATATTCATTTCTAACATTATTCAAAATCCATTTACCAGATGTTTTCATTATCATTCATTATGAAGTTCATTATGAAGTTCATCTCAGTTCATGGTTTACAAAAAAATACAACCGATAAATTTCATTTTCAATCAACCGTTGAAAACATTTTTATATAAACCATTTTCAAAGCCAAATTATTTTGAAACTGGGTTACCAAGGATAGGGTAGAATTCCTACCTTGATACTCGTGCCGGTGCCCCACACCGTAATTCCGGTCCGCTATACGCTAGCTCCGCGGAGCCACAAACGATCCTAGATACACACTAAGTCGATCAATGTCTAGTCCGACACATTCTATGTTACTAAACCATTTCATGATGTCCTAGTATGCCATTTGTATCTATAAAATCATTTTATAAGGTTGAAATTTCAATCGGGGTTCAAAACAGTGAAAACGGGTGAAAAATCACAAAATTTTTCATGTTCTGCTGGCCTGTCGGACTCCCTGCTTCGGCCGGTCGAACTGTACAGTTCGACCTGTTGGAAATCAGGTCCGGTCGGCCGGACATTTCCCAGGTTCAGCCTGCCGGACAGATGAACTCTGGCCTGCCGATCCTTTGAATCTGGCCTACCGAACACGTAGTTCGGCAGGCCGAACTGGGAAAACCTAGAAATTTTAGCTACGGGTTTTCAATCTCCCAAAATCTAAATCTTGATTTTAAACTATTTTTCTCAAATCTCAAGCATGGAAAACAATCATAGATGATAGAAAAACATGTTTGAACACTTTTGAACTCATTTAAACAAGATTTAAACTCAAAAATCTGAAAATGGGAGAAAATGAGAAAAAATAAAAAATCTTGAATCTAATCCGTTTTTCTTCAATTTAAGCTTAGATTCTAGTTGTTCTAAGTTCATTTAACTGAAATCAAAGGTTTTCTAAGCTCAAACGAACTTAAATTTCAAAAGTGCACAAAATTGAAAATTTTGGAAAAAGTTTAGAAATTTCAAAACTAACCTCGAATCGAAGCTTCAATCTGCGTTCTCGGTTGCCAAATCTCGTCCCCAAGCTTCCTACTCGCTAACCCGAAGCTTGGACTCGAATTTTGATTCAAAAATCTCAAAGAAATTTGAGAGGGAAAGAGAGAAACCGAGAGAGAGAGTGGGAGAGAGACCTCGGCGAGAGAGAGAGATCAGAGAGAATGAAGAGAGAAGGAGAGGTGAGAGAATAAATAGAGAGAAATGGTGGGCGATTTTACTGTGCGAAAACCAAATGTCACCTACGGCTTTGTAAAACGGAATGTTTTTAACATTTTATAAATTGTTGTGCTTTAAAACTCAAAACATCATTTTAAAACAATAAGAAATCATTTGAATTTATTAAATTAGCAAAACAACTTAAAATTCAAAATTCAACCAACTAACCAAATAAATGTTAAAACATTAATTATGGCACATTAATTCATTATTTATATTACAATAACATTAAATAAATTTCGAGACGTTATACGATGTCAGATAAATGCAGTCTATACACGAGCACAACACATATGTGAATTAAATAATGTGATCACTAAGTAATACAAACCGTTTTGAGAAAATTCAATACACGACGATAAGCTCTGTATTAAACGCAGCAGCCACCAACTCGACACTCGGCACAATACCATCAGGGGAGGAATTCAATAAAAAAGACAAATATTAAAGTGGGCACATGGCTCAGTATGATGTGATTTAAATGAAATTCAAAATTTAAAATAAATAAATATATAACATAAATTTAAACAAGCAATCAGATCACAAGTCATAATTTTTCTCAAAATAATTTTATAAACAAATATCTCTACATTGTAAAAGTCAAGAAAACACTACTGTACGGTTTCAGGACTTACCCTCAAAGATACCCCTTGCATACCTCAATCTTTATTAGGCCACCATGTAAAATCCCAACTATTTGGAGGTATATTCTCCAAATAGTGATTTAAAATTCATTTTAAATTTTTACATAAAGAGTGTTTGAGAATATTGGTTAGAACCAATAGTTTAAACTAATTTTGATTGAAAATATTATAGTATGTGAGAGCTTTATAGTGTAGCTCACTTTTTCTTAATACTATATCATATGAGAGATTTACACTATGGCTATCAAAAGTTTTTGTTTTAACTTATATTGTCATACACCACTTTAAGAGAAATTATATTAAAACAAATCCTTTCAAATTCATTTACCAAAAATCATAATAAACTTTATTCCTTTTAATGGCTGGAAAACAGTTTCTCAAATCTTATTTTCAAATTAAATTTTTGATTGAGAAACATTTTTAAAATCCAAAGTCGAAATGACATTTAAAAACAGGGTTATGAAAGGTAAAAGATAATAAATTCTACCTTGTAATAAAACAGTCCACCAAACCCTATACTGCTGATCACCAAGTCATATTCACAATCACATAAGCTCCTTTCCAAATTGCAATAAATTAGAGATTATTAAACGAATAGAGTCACGAGTCACAATTACATTAAATTTGATTATTAGTGCACTGGTCATGATGATATTGTCATTATAAGCAAATAATTCCCCACATCATTTAAACACATGTAAAATGAATTTTTAAAACAGATTATGGTTATAAAATAGTTTAATTTTTAGAATAAAAGAAACGAAGTAAGCTCGAATAAAAAAAAAATTCAAAATCTATGCAGGGACCTGCATTCTACTCCCTCTATACTGGTCTGTCAGTAAAAAGAGATAAAGAGCACAGAGCATGTAAATCATACAAATAGCTTTAAAAACGTTATAAAATATAATAATCTCATTTTTCTTAATTTATAAACCCAAATGCACAGCCAATTTAATCAAAAACCCAAAACATGCAAAACAAAACCCAGCAGGCTTAAACTGAGTTTCTAATGCATCAATCTCTTAAATCTTACAAATGCATTAATATAGCTGTGGATTTAAATATGTCACACATGGTATTCTTCGTGAACAACAATTAAAACAATAAATGATAAATTCAACATGCAAGTCTATTTTATGCTTATACTCATACAGTAACCACATCCATATTCAATCACGTATCAAAACTTGGAAATTTCCGAAAATAAAACAATAGAATCGAGGAAAAGTTTCAGATTGTGGAAAGGGCAAGACAGAAATCAGATTTTCGATCAAAACCTGACATCAAATTCTTCTCACTTAATGATAATATTGATCCACAGTTAATGCTTCTAAACTTTCATTGAGCTGGGATTGAGAGCCGTTGTTTTCCTTTAGTTTTGCATGTGCTTTAGAGTGAGCTACGTCTGCTTGGGAGAGCTGTAACACCCACCAATTTTGATGTAACGGATCATGTTAAGTTAGTAACGATGTTAAGAAAATTTTAATAATAATTTATGTTTTATGTTATGATTTATGATCTTAATGTTACCAACTATTTATTTCAAGTTCTATGACAGGTGACGACTGCATGAAATCGATGTGCTCAAGTGTTCATGTTAATTTTAATGTATGTTTAATCATGATGCAATAATGACTTGAATGTTATAATGTATGATATTTTAAGGACAGTTTGGCAGGCCGGACTTTCAGGTTCGGCAGGCTGAAAAGTCTGCCAAGAATCGGCAGGCCGATGGAAACCATCGGCAGGTCGAACTTCATGGAATCGACAGGCCAGACTATGCAGTCGGCAGGCCGATGACAGCTGACGAGCAGTCAGCAGTAATCTCTCCAAATTTATGGCTGAGATAATTACGTTAATTGAGTGATTAATTGGCATATTTGTGGATTAATTTCCTCATTTGAGGAAATAAAATGTTTGACTTTGCATTGATTGGTATTGTTTTAAATGGTTTCCTATTTTTTTAGAGGGCAAAACATGGTAAGTGGTGAGATGATTTGTTTGACTTTCCATTTTTGCTCTCCATTCTCCACGCCAACTACTCATCATTTGATCAAAAAATTTCTGACTTAATGAAGAGTTTTGACTCTCCTTTCTTTTTACGCTATGCTCATTAACATTACGTTAAAATTTGTTTAACGTTCTTTTTCCCCATCTCTCTCTTCCTCTCACGTCTTCCCTCTCATTCATTCTGAGACGTTTCTTATTCATCTCTTCTTTTTCTCTTCTCCACAAATTCTATTCCTCCTCTCTCTCGAAAATTCTCTACAAGTAATTGAAAAAAAAAATTGATATTTTCATTGGTTGAATTCAAGGATTTTGAGAAAAGAATCTTTTAAGGTAGGGACTCATTTCTTTTGGTATTCTAAAAAGTATTTCTCCTCCTTAATTCATCTGTAGTATCTTTCTCTAGGTATTATATTTTGTTTTGAATTTTTAATATGTTATTCATGTATGTGTTATGTGATGTTCCTCCAAATTTCACGTTATTTTGATGTTTCTGTAATAAGTTATGAATTTTCTATCCTCTACCCCTCACAGTAAAATATTGCTGTTTAATTATGATGCATGAATATGTAATTTTTGTTCAAGGGATAAATGACTGTTGTTTTTATGAAAGTTGGCAAGAATGTTCATGTAAATGTTATATTATAGACTGCAATGTTTGGTAATGTTTTGATGAGTAAATTATGTGTTATGTAATTTTTATTGAGATTAGGTCAAGAAAATTGTTTTAACAATGTTAATTCTGGACTTTCATTTTATGTAATGTTTTATATGTTTAAATGATTTTATTGATGATGAAATAATTTTATGATATCGAGATGTATGATAATACGATGTTAATATGAAAATTAAAAATTAAAATATATGTGTTTTAATTGTTAGAAAAATGTATTTAAAAAGTTACTCACTGCCTTACCAATGTTAGCTGATTTCATGTTTGAAATGAATGGTTTGTTTTTACATATTTAATGTAATTTTTATGATTAAAGAAAAATCATGATAACATGTTTATGTGTTGATTTTATCCCTGTCAAGTATGGTGCCAAAAATATGTGTGACTGTTAAATTTTTAAGTTTTTAATCCATGTAGGTCAGTGAAGTGTATGTGATGATAATTTTATGTTTTGACAATTATGGTTATGAATTATGTTTGTAATAAGATGAAGGTATATGTGATGGTATATGAATGGATGTTTTATTTTATGATAAGTATTAATTTTATTGTATTTTTAAATAAATAAATGGCATAAACATACAAAGGAACGAGCACATTGAGACCGCGGCGTCGTCACCAATTCATATAAAGTTAAGTAAGCTAGCTTTTAAGGTAAGTACATTCTCACCTGCAACATGATGTGTGTTAAAAAGGTTTGATGTTATGTTCATGATGATATTTATAATGATTTTATGATGATTTCCTTAAAGGAATTCTTATGAAAGATTTCATGATTTAAAGTTATGCATGTTTGATTATGACAAATTTCTAAGCATGAAAGTTATGTATTTATGTATTACCTAATAAGTGTTACACACCAATGTTATGATATGATATTTTATGATGTCATGTTTGGTTTGGGATTAGCTACCCTTCTCCTCTCATGACGGCGCGCCTATAATGATGTTTACGGTACAACACTTGGGCCCTTAAGATAAAATGGAATAAGTGTTAATATGGTCAATGTAATGAAAGATATGTTTCTATGAAAATGTGCTTAATGCACTATTATGATATGATGATGATGATGATGTTTATGAAATGTATTTAAATTGTGAGAATAATATGTACTTACTAAGCTTTAGCTTATTCAAGATTATGTCATGTTGCAGATAAGGGTAAGAAAGTCATGGACTAAGCGGAGGATATGAAATGGCGTATGTATAAAGTATGATGAATTATAACCGGAAGAACGCTAAGAAGAAAGTTTATATGATTTAAATCAAGTTTTTACATTTTGGACATATTTATTTGATAAGTTTTAAAGAACACAAGAACTATGTTTCTATATTTTATTTTATCATTTTAAAGAATTTAATCTTTCACATTTTTATGAAAAGTTGAATTTTGTTTTATAAATTAAGTTTTTTTTCTAAAGATTTTGGCTCTGTCGGCCTGCCGAACATCATTGGTTGGCATGCCGATTTTAAAATGTTCGGCCTGCCGATCGTATCTTCGGCCTGCTGAACTTTGTAAGTTTTCAAGCCCTGATTTGCAGAGCCTCTGTCGGCCTACCGGTTGATGAATTTCAGCCTACCGACCATGTTCGGCCTGCCGAAGTCCCAAGTTCGGCCTACTAAACTGTGGGAGCAAGTAGCTTTTAAATGATGTGATGATTAATGTGATATGATTTAGTATATTTATTTTATTAAAGTAACTTTATGTTCAAAAGTAAAGTGAAATTAAATTATTAATTAAGTTAATGAATGTTGTAAAATATATATATATATATATATATATGGATCCTGGTTATGTTTTCCTTAACTACGTTACAATTAAAGTATCATACAAGTTTTGTACTTAAAGTTTATTTAAATGATTAAATAAATAAGTATGTAATGTATGAATATAACGACATTTGTGACATCCGTAAGAGGGACGTTACAAGAGCAGTTTTAGAGTGAGCAGTTAGAACGAACTAGTTAAAACCAAAAAATGAGTTTAAACCTTAATTTATTGTTTGAACTTGTGTTGGTAAGTTCATTAAAATGTCAGTTTCAATTGGTTGAATAAAAAAAAAAAAAGAATTTGAACCATAACTTATAGTTTAAACCGTGAATAGGCTAAACAATAGTTTTGATTTGGACTAAAAAAAGGTTAAAACTAGGGTTGTTTATAGAATCTGTCAATCCAATCCAATCTGTCGGATTGGATTAGATTATGAAAAATACAGATTTGTTTTAGATTAGGATTTTTTCAATCCGATATATACTGGTTGGATTATAGATTGAGTATCTTCAAATACATATAATTTGTGAATCTGAACTATATGTATTGTATAAATTATACTTACATATACATATTGTTGTATTTTTTGGCAAAGCGCAAGCACAACCCACATCTGGCCTCGACATGGGCCAAGATAAGGTACATGAATCCAAGCCCCGAGGCGGGGTTCCCTTAGTAAATCGTCATTTGAAAGGCTCAAAAACATGAACGGGTCCTTTTATTTTTGTCCAATTTAACTTTCAACTCATTTGGGAGGTTTTAAGTCTAACTAGAATTAAAACAAAGCCAAAAGGCTTATCTAGAAGCGTTATTCCAATGCTAGAAAAAGCCCATTTTTTGGCTTCATGTCACCCATCTGCCAAGTTAACTTGGTAGTCCACTCGAGAAAGCTCAACAAGGCCATGTAACCTCCTACCATAAGGGACAAGTCACCTCTTTTACCAAAACAAGTAAAATTAAGGGATACAATTCCAAGGTTTAATCTATACCCAAAATGGCAAAACAAGCCTTCTTCATTTGGATCCCTCTATGGCAGGGCACCTAAAGTAGACTTCTAACATCGGCTGGCAATTAAGACTCTTGGCAGCCTAATCTTATGTTGAAGCCCAAAATTCAAAACCTTGAGGAAAACTCTCCTGCGGTGGGAAGTTTCTCTTTATAGTTTCTCCTACGAGACTAAGTATGGAACTTTTCCTAATTAGATACCCAAGGTAGAAGACCCTCAACTGAACTAAGTTCTATTTTTTTCCTATAAATACCCCATTTGTCACCCTCAAAAGAGGCTAATGCAACCCATGCAACTTAGATTACCAAAGCTAAGCCAAAGGAAAACCTTTCAAGCTCCGGCCACCATTCTCTCTCCTCATCTCCACCATTTCTTCCATCTTAAAACTCCACAACCACCATACCATTAAGCTAAAACCACTATATTACCACCTTCAACCATCATTAAACCATCTCAAAGCTTCCATAGACCTCATTTCTCACCTCAAGCCACCAAAGGGAGTCAGTTTCTTAACTTTAACTCGGCCATCTTTACTTGCTGGGAAACTCAAGCTACCATATTTTTTGATGAGTCTCAAAAATGTTCAAGATCTTTACTTGCTGGGAAACTCAAACTTTATTAAAACCATGCTTTTTACATGACCTAAATGAAACCCAAAAGACAAGAAAGACCAAAACCACCATTAAAAAGTTGCCATCTTTTCTCTCCAAACTTTTTCTCTCTAAGTGTTAAAGTACCCCACCAGTTAGAAAGGCATAGGAAACTCCTCCATAACTGCTCACATTCCTCTCCCATACTACTCGTACACTTTGAGATCCTCTTTGATGAAGTTTTCATCTTCAACAGATCTAGGATCCCAATGGGTTTTGCCCTTAGACCCAATCGTCCTTGGGGTTATCCGGATTTAGCCGTAACTTAGCCAGGGCCACTATAAGGCAAGCTTAGAGGCATGTTTTAGTCTCACCTAGAGCCAAACGACTGTCATAGACTTGTCAATTTCTATCACCTGATGCGCAGCCACCTTAGTTCCTAATAGGCTAGACACCCAAGCCAATTGAAGGAGGCTTCAAAGTCTACACCCTCCATATGTGAGGTCCTGCCATGAAAGAGCCCAACACATAACTACACATAAAAAAATTTAGTAAATATATAAACCTATGCTTTTATGGTAGTATGTCCAAAGTTTATATGCTTAAAAAAATGTTAGCCCAAATACAACGATTAACATTATTTATTCATGTCTAATGTTTATTTAAGTTTGTTAGTTGTAATGTTTTGTAATGTTAAAATTTAGTTTATTATCAACGACTTGCATTCTCTTGAGTTGTAATGTGTTGGATTTCATAAAATGATGTTATATTATACAATGTTAATTTTAATTGCTAGGTTTTTAATTAGTTTAAAGGCTTAATCTGTGAATCCATAGAATTCAATATGCAAAATCAGTGGTTTTGCATTGAATTGAATTGGATTGGATTAGGGATGTTCATGGATTAATTTCATATTGTGATTTTCTCAATCTGCTACATACAGATTGGATTACATATTGATCCTTAATTTACATAATCCGATCTATGAGTACCCTTGGTTGGAACAAGCAGGAGTAGAAGAATGGGGAAGAGTGAGTGAGGAACTGCTTCTTTGCATGGTTGGATGTTTTAAAGTAGTGGGAGACAGGTGACTTTGGTTATACTAGACTTTTAGGTTGACATAAGCATCCCAAGGTGTTTTCTCTAATGCTATATGTTGAGGGTAAGCTCGGCACCGCCACCGAGGACACTAACTTTTGGTGGTCGGCAACTCAGTTCGGCAGACATAGGCTACCGCCCGACCCGACGACTTATGCTTCTTCCCGAGGTGCCTTCCATTTATCTGAGGGCATGCCCCTAAGAAGGCTGCCACCTCGGGGATGTATAGTAGCTCGGGCCGGGCCACGTTATTCGTCATAATACGTCACTACCCATCCTTGTAGGCCAACACCAGGCAAACGTGCTGCCGTCTGATAGAGCCCAATCCATTGGACAATGGACGCGACACTTGTCACTTATTGCTTGATACACTTTGATGTGACACCTGGGTAATGGGCAAAACCCATCTTGCACCCGATCCAGCTGGTGGCCTATAAATAGGATGCATTTATTACGTTTTAGAGGGAGAGAGACCTCTTCTCACTTAATTAGCTGCCGACCTCTGCCGAGCAATACTTGCCTTGAGCATCGGAGAGCCCTTGTCTATTGACTAACCCCATTTCTCCAAATCATCCCTCTCGCAGGTACTCAATCCCGGCCAGGGGCAAGCTTAAGAGGAGGTCAGAAGGTGTTCAGTCACACGTGGGTGTTGATCCGACGCCGGACAGCGGTAAGCATCAACATTTTGGCGCTAGAAGGAGGGGCCAAACGCTCCCCAATCCAAAGTTATTCTACCTCGGATTTCTGAAATGACAACACGAGGTAACGCAAGAGATAGTACCGCCCGACATCAGGAGTCGGGCGATGCCAGGCATAAGCAACCGGCTGCAGAACGGCCCAGCGGTCGTCCTCGGACCTCCAGATCTCGGTCCGAAGGGCAAGGAAGCGCGGCAAGAGCCGAGTCGGTGCAGGCCCGAGCTGCACAAGACCCGATCCGAGAGCTCACAGATGCAGTTCGAATCTTAACTCGACAGCTTGCACAAGCTCAACAGCAAGCTGCACCGGAACCGCCACCCCCCGCCCAGGTTGACCAGGCAGGGGGTCGGCATGAGCAGAGCGCCACCAATTGGGAGGATCGATCAGAGCAGTCTCCAGGATCCACCAGAGGGCCCCTGCTCGACAATAGACTGGTTCATGAACATCAGATGGGACGTCAACCACACCATGTCCCTTCACCACAAGGTTCCAGAGCCTCGGTGTTTGATCGGCTCGGGTACCGAGGGATTAACAGAAATCGCCAAGGCGGAGCTGGAGGCCGTGCTGAGGGCGGAGTACCCTATCGGGTCGAACTGCGGGCACCCATGCCGCCGAAGTTTAAGGTCCCACAAATCAAGTCTTACGATGGGGCCACCGACGCAGATGAGCATGCCGAACTCTTTCGCGGGCACATGCTGTTGCAGAATGCCAGTGATGTTGCAATGTGCAAAGCTTTCTCGCTCACCCTTACAGGCCCTGCTCGGCAGTGGTTCCGACGACTCGAACCAGGGTCGATTTCTTCTTTTGGGCATTTAACTGACGCCTTTTTCGCCGCATTCTCTACAACCAGGACGCAGAGGAAAGAAATAACTTCCTTGTACGCCGTCAAGCAGGGAGACGATAGTGTCAGGGACTATGTCAACCGATTTACCCGGGCTGCTCTTGAGGTCAAGCACGTCGAAGACGAGACCCTCAAACATATTTTTGTAGGGGGCCTCCGAGACGAGAAGCTGACCTGGTCCCTGGCCTTTGAGCAGCCAAACACGTTTCCACAAATGCTCAGGTACGCCCAAAGACATGCGGACGCTGCCGAGTACATGAAAAGCCACCGGGAGGAGGCTGGCCCGAGCGGGACAAAAAAGGAAAAGAAGCAAAAAAAAGGGCCAGAGCAGGGCAGCGTCGAGCATGCGAAGAAGCAGAAGAAAGAGAAAGCTGATAAGCCGAAGGGGCCGACCGGCAAGTTCCAAAACTACACGCCCCTGGTGGCAACTATCGATGAGGTGCTCGCCCAGGTCGGCGACAAGAATTTGTTGACACCGCGGCCCAAGCTTCGAGGCTTTAGGGCGAAGCGTGACCAGTCAAAGTTTTGTAAATTCCATCAAGATGTGGGTCATACTACCGAGAATGCATCCAGCTCAAGGACCAAATAGAAAGGTTGGTCCAAGAAGGTCTATAGCAGGAGTTTATGGAGAAGGCCATAAACCTGAGGGCGACCTCTGGAAGGAACGACTCGTCAGGCCGAGACGTACAAAGTCGACCCAGGACCGATAGTGTGAATGCCCCGGAACCCCCAAATATCGTACACACGATACTTGGCGGGCCTGTCGCCGGGGACACATCGAGTGGGCGGCGATCCTACGTCAAAGAAGCTCGGCGGGTCGAACGGGGTGACTTCATGAATGTCTCCGAACACATCAATAAGATATGCCGCCAAGAAGACATCCCGATCACCTTCAATGAGGATGAAGCAGACCGACTAATGCATCCCCACAACGATGCTTTGGTTTACGAACTGCCTATCGTCAACAATGTTGTACGGCGAGTCTTAATTGACAATGGCAGTTCGGCGGACATCCTTTTTAAGCAGGCATTCGACATGCTGAAGATCAGCAACGCACCCTTAGTCTCGGTCCGGACCCCACTCTTCGGCTTCGCGGGTGAGTGTGTCCGAGCCACCGAAAAGGTTAGTCTCCCGGTAACTTTTGGAGAAGGTGCTGCCAGGGTCACTCGGGTGGTCGACTTTTTAGTCGTCGATAAACCCTCTCAGTATAACATCATCATCGGCCGGCCGATGCTGAACGGATTAAAGGCTGTGGTTTCGACATATCACCTGGCAATGAAGTTCCCGACCGATGGTGGCGTTGGAGTAATCCGCTCGTCCTAGGCGGATTCCTGGGCTTGCTATGCAAACGCAGTCCGGGCAGCCTCCGCTCAGCAACAAGGAATCCTGGCCGTGTATGCAGTCGACGAGATCGACCTCCCAGCCGATCCGACGCCGAAGATGCTCGCGGACCTAGACCCCAGGTTTCCCGAGGAAGAGGTAAGGGGTACCCCGGTCGAAGACTTAGTGCCGTTCTCCCTGGACCCCGAAAGGCCAGAACGCACAGTCCAACTCGGGTCGCAGTTACAACCTGAGATCCGGGCCGACCTGGAATCCCTTCTTTTCGAGTACCGCGACGTTTTTGCATGGTCTCATGAGGACATGCCCGGCATAGATCCGAGCGTCATCAGCCATCGGCTTAACGTCCAACCTGGTCACAGGCCGGTGATACAAAGACGAAGAGCCTTCAACCCGGAGAGATATTCTGCAATAAACGATGAAGTCCAGAAACTATTAAAGGCTGGGTTTATTAGAAAGGCCAAATATCTAGAATGGTTGGCAAATGTCGTCCTCGTCAAAAAGATGAACGGCAAGTGGCGGGTCTGCATCGACTATACCGACCTTAACAAGACCTGCCCCAAGGACTGCTTCCCACTTCCTCGGATAGACCAGCACGTCGATGCCACAGCCGGACACGAGCTCCTGAGCTTTATGGACACATACTCCGGATATAATCAGATAAGAATGGCTGAAGAGGACCAAATCAAAACCTCATTTGTTACTGACCAGGGCTTGTATTGCTACGTTGTAATGCCGTTTGGTCTCAAGAACGCCGGAGCTACCTATCAACGCCTCGTTAACAAAATGTTCGCTGGCTGATCGGGAAAACTATGGAGGTCTACGTGGACGACGTGTTAGTAAAATCTGTCCAAGAGAAAGACCACATAGCCGACCTCCGAGCTAGCTTTGACATTCTCCGAGAGTATGGGATGAAACTCAACTCGACAAAATGCGCTTTTGGCGTCGGCTCAGGCAAATTCCTCGGATTTTTGGTTAACCGACGAGGAATCGAAGTGAACCCGGCGAAAGCCCAGGCAATTATAGACATGCATTCTCCTCGGACAGTGAAAGACGTGCAAAGGCTTACCGGCATGGTGGCCGCCTTATCAAGATTTGTCTCCCGGGCTACCGACAAGTGTCACCCTTTTTTCAAGGCACTTAAGGGGAGGTTTGAGTGGAGCAGGGAGTGTGAGGACGCTTTCCAAGGCTTAAAGCCACACCCCCGCTCCTATCCAAACCTTCGCCCGATGAGGTTTTAACTGCCTATTTTGTCGTCTCAGAAAAGGCTGTCAGCTCGGTATTAGTCCGTGATGAAAACAGAATCCAAAGGCCAGTTTACTATACCAGCCACGCGTTCCAAGGTGCTGAGGAGCGGTATTCCTCATTGGAAAAGCTAGCCTTCACCTTAATGACATCAGTCCGGAAGCTGCGGCCGTATTACCAGGGCCATACCGTCAAGATCCCGACCAAGTTTCCTCTCCGGCAAGTTTTACAGAGCCTAAAAATATCAGGTCGGATGGCCAAGTGGTCGGTCGAGTTGGGCTAGTATGATATACATTTTGTGCCGAGAACAGCAATAAAGGCTCAAGTCCTAGCGGATTTCCTTGCCGAATTTACAGAGGCCGGAAAGGTTGCTCCCTTAGTTGAGAAATCACCCATTGAGGAGCCAGATACGGCTAGCTACAGTGAACAGGGCCTTTCCCCGGAGCTGAACTGGAAACTACACGTCGATGGCTCAACCTGCGTCGATGGGTCAGGGGCAGGCTTGATTTTAACAAGCCCCGACGGATATAAGGTCATTTATGCGCTTCGTTTCGACTTTAAAACCTCTAATAACGAAGCGGAGTATGAAGCTTTGCTGGCCGGACTACGAATTGCCTGAGACCTCGGAGTTGATCGGCTGACCATCTATAGTGACTCAATGCTAGTGGTGCAGCAAGTCACAGGAGGATTTCAGGCCCAAGCAGAATCGATGACGGCATATTTAAAAGAAGCGAAACTGTTGCTTAGACAATTCAAGTCCTGCACTTTTAAACAAATCCCCCGGTCTGAGAACGTGGAAGCCGATGTTCTTGCCCGACTAGCCTCCGGGATAGGCGGAGTAGACCCGATGTCCTTTCCTATTGAAAGACTCTCTGGACCAAGTATCAGTAAGGAGGTCATGAGCTTGGCAGTCGAACCAAAGTGCACGTGGATGGACGCAATCATCTGATACCTGACCCTAGCCGAATTACCCGACGACCGGGAAGAAGCACGTCGGATACGTAACAGCTCGGCCCGGTATTCGATGATTGGGGAAAAGCTGTACCGACGCGGCTACACGATGCCATGCCTAAGATGTTTGGATCCCCAGGAGGCCGGGTACTTAATGAAAGAGATTCATGAAGGCCTTTATGGCAATCATTCCGGTGGACGCTCCTTGGCCTAGAAATGTCTGCGGCAGGGTTACTACTGGCCTACCATGCAGCAAGACTACGGGAGCTTTGCACAGAAATGCTTCAAATGCCAGCAATTTGCTAGGATGCTAGGTTCACACGCCGAGCCTCTAAATCCGGTGACTTTAGCGTGGCCATTTGCAAAATGGGCCATTGACTTGATCGGACCACTCTCTCCGGCTCGTTCGCAATTCAGATATTGTATCGTCGCCATAGACTATCTGACGAAATGGATCGAAGTCGAGCCTTGCACCAACTTCGTATGGAAAAACATCGTCTGTCGGTTCGGAATCCCGCACACTATCGTGACCGACAATGCTAAGCAGTTTGACTCCTCGGGTCTACGCCATCTGTGCGAGAAGCTCGCCATTAAGAAAGTCTTTTCTTCCCCGAGCTATCCGCAGAGTAATGGCCAAGTGGAGGCCATGAACAAAACAATTAAAGACAATCTAAAGAAGAAACTCGAGGGGCTTAAGGGTGCATGGATTGACGAACTACCCCAAGTGCTCTGGGCAAACCGAACAACTACACGAGCTGCAACTGGCGAGACACCGTTCTCCCTGGTTTATGGGGCAGAAGCCGTCATCCCAGTCGAGGTTGGATTACCGAGCTTGAGGGTCGAGCAATACGAAGAAAAATTGAATGAAAAGCTCATGATGACCGAGCTCGACCTACTTGAAGAAAAAAGGAACCGAGCATCCATTCGTAATGCAGCCCGGAATCAGGTTGTAGCTCGGTATTACAACAAACGGGTTCAGCCGAGAAGCTTTAAAGTTGGTGACTGAGTGATGAAGAAGGTCACTGTTCAACAACCTGGTCTCGGGTCCTTTGGTCTGAAATGGGAAGGTCCATTTAAAGTCGAAGGTATCGTGCGGCTGGGCACTTACAGGCTGACCGATGCGGAGGGGAATCAGCTCGGGCATCCATGGAATGCCGAGCTTTTAAAAAGATTCTATATTTAAAAAAAAAAAAGAGGAGAACAGAAATCAGAGCCAGATTCCTTTTTTGATCTCTGGCCACAATTCTTTTGTAACTAGACCTGCTGAGCAGGGCTGGGAAAATCAATGTAAATATTACATTAATGGAGCACAACTTCCCTAAACTCATTCCACCTGAGCAATGTCTTTAAGGGAGGACTATGCCTAAGACGCCAAAACCCCAGCTCCGAAGACAGGATGTTGACTCCCCATCAAGGGAGTCATCCTCGTCAAACTGGACAGGGGGGCTAGTCAGTATATGTATCATGTCTATTATGCAGACACCCTTAAGTTGCTCGGCACATCTATGTGCCCGATTAGTCCTATACTTGTAAAGTTTCTTTAAAACTTCAACAAGTCTATGGGGGGCAACAAGGTAAGGGTAGATATACGCCGTTTATATTCTGCCCGACCGAGACTAAAAACCTAAACTTGCTTGGATAACTAAGCAGAAATGGATAACTACTCGGAACGACCGAGAACGTGGAAGCCATCGGATTAACTGAGGACAAAACTAAGCAAAAATGGATAACTACTCAGAACAACCGAACAAAAGTCCTCGGATTAACTGAGGACAGAGGTACTCGGCTTAACCGAGAAGAATTGTACCATTTACCTCTGCTCGGTCAATTGTCTCCCAGCTTGGGAACCCCCCCCCCCCCCCCCGAGAAGTATCTAACTTTAAACATTACGTGGGATGTAAAATAAAACTACACGTAAGAAAAAGTGGATACAAAACGGAAAAATATAAAATATTTTTAACTTTATTTATTAGGGAGGTACAAGAAAGTCGGGCACCTCCCAAGCCCAATTACAAAAAGCAAGAAAAGCAGAGGATCAATCGGCCTGAGTCTCATCACCAGCCTGAGTCTCGTCCCCGGCTGCGTTGTCATCTTGGCCTCCCTCGGCAGCCGGCACGTCCCCGTCGTCATCACCGTCTACAACGACGATCTCCTCTTCAACATCCCGCTGTTGCTCGGCATCACCCTGGTCTGGCTCGGCGATGACCGACCAGTCGAATCCGGCCGCCTCGGGATGCTTTTTGATCAGATGGTCACGGAGGTCCGCCATTCCGTCGAAGTAGAGATCGGTATATTCCGGGGATGACTTAAACTCCTCGACTGCAGCGGCTAAGCGGTCGGGGAAGCCGGCCACAAATTGCTGACGCTCGGTTTACAGGGTTGCCAGCTGTCCCTCTAGCCGTGCAGCTTTATTCTCTAGCCAGGCGGCTTTATCCTCCGCTTCCTTGAGGCGCCTCTACGTGTCCTCGACCTCAGACTTTGCCTTCCGAGCTTCCTCCTTAGCTTGATCTAGCTCAACCTTCTTGTCATTGGGCTCTCTGTCGGAGTCCAACTTCAGCAGGAGGGTCTTCTTATGCCTCTCTTGCTCCTTGTGGATCTCCCTCACCCCGATGGAGTGCGCCATGTGCACAACGGCGCCAAGCTGTGAAAAATTACAAGGGGTAAGTCCTCGGCAATATTATAGGAAGTCCCTGTAACTATTGGTCGACTTGGATACTTACTGAGGCTGCCGTTCGGAGCGCCATGTTGCACAAGTCTTGGAAGTCCTCACCCCGAATGTCCATAAAGAAGTCATTCGGGGGAGCCACGTCTCCGAGGCGTTCGAGGAGCATGCCGCGGTAGTTCGGGCGCCTTCTTTGTTGGTCCTCGGAAGAACCTCTAGACGCCTCGTCTACTCGGTCGACCTCTGACGAGGCCCTTACTGGCGGTGGCGGTGGAATTTGGACTGATGTGGAGGTTTGCCCGGTGCGTGTCGGGGGCTCAGGCGCCGGCGTCCGCTTACGCTTTTTGCTGGCCTCGACGGCCTTGCCCTTGCCCTTCCTCTGTGTTGTCATCTGGGCAAGCCTGTCAGCGCGGGAGCTCGGTGCGGTCATTTTTGCACAAAGAAAATCCAAGTTAAACAAAGGACGGAATAAGAAGAGAAGAAAAGGCGACTATAAATAAAACTCTGGGCTGACCTCCGATCCGGAGTTGGCCCGACGGGTACAGGAGCCTAATCACACCCTCGAGGTCCTCGTCGGCTACAGGTGGCCCCGCATCGAGGGAGCCACTGGACGAGTCCTCGGCACTGGACGAAGAAGGCTCCCTCGTCGGCCACCCGGACCGGGAAGTGCTTGGCCCTGGGAGGTCCGCATCACTCGGGCGGGCAACTGTAACCTGCCCGGTTTCCCGGGCAGGACGCCCGGCTCGGGGAAGACTGCTGGACTCCCCAAAACAGTCGTATCTGGATAGAGTGTCCTTTCTTAGGAGAAAGGACTGCTGTCTGGACGGCTTGGGCTTTTCGAACAGTTCATCCACGGCCTTTATTACATAGCTCGGTGCCCAAGGGTGCTTGGTCTAGACGTGCCCCAGCTCAAATGACCCCGGCACTTGCTCATCCTCAGGGACAGCTTCACCGGCTCGGGCTAAAAAGTTCCCCCCGACGTAAAACCATTCGTACTTCCACAGCTTGTTTGAGTCGGGGTTGCCCAGAATAAAGTCCTTTCTGAAGCCGGTGAAGTAGTACCAGCCGGACTGCCGAGGAAGCTTCTTCATCTTGAATACTTGTTTGAAGGCCTCCAACGGCATCTCGGTGTTCCGATGGTACTTTCACAAAATGTACATCCCAATCAGTAACCTATAGCTGTTCGGGTTTAACTGTGCCGAACACACATTAAAGTCATTAAGCGCCCGACGAAGGAAACGGTGCAGTGGTAGACGCAGCCCCGCCTTGAAGAACTCGACATAAAGTGTGATAAATCCCTCAGGTGCCTCTAAAGGTGAATCTCCCTCTCCGGGGAAGACGAGATTCACATTGGCCGGGATGCCATACTCGTCGCGCAGGGCCTCTAACCGCGGCTCCGTGATCACGCTTGTATAACCCGCCGCCGAGGTTTGCCCAGGGCGGCTTATCCGATATGCTGTAACGCCTCGCACGCGGGTGGCCCGGACCTCTTGCTCCATTTCTGGCTGCTCTGCCCCCGTATCCTCGGCTGCATGCTCCTCATCGGAGGCATCAACTGTAATCACACCTGCAACTAGGACGGAGGCCTTGGCATTCTGACCAGAGGTGCTCGGAGCATCCTCATGGGTTTGAAACTCGGTCCTCTCCCTTGAAAAAACTTGGGAATGGCCCGCTGTTGCCGCCCCAGTATAAGGGTCTTGTTCCCTGGACGGCCTGATAAGCTTATGCCCACCCAGCAAATTTAAAAATTCTTGCTCGGGCACTGTATGGGAATCGACCCTTAGGATCTGCTCTAGTCGACTGGCCCCTTCCTGTCTTTGGGACGCCACCTCGGCATCGGATTGAGTCGAAGAAGAACTACTGCTCTCCTCACTACTTTCCGACCATGAAACCTCCACGTTTTGCGAGTCGGATAAATCACTCATTTTTATTCGGGAAATTACCTACTCGGGTTCTTGGTAGCTCGGTTGATATAATCCTCGGCTATTACTTGAGCTCGGCAGCCAAAATTTCTCGTTCGTAAAATTTCTGAAAATGAAGTACAAATTACGGAGGGGAGGGACCCTATTTATAGCCATTTTAAGCGGGAAATTCGAGCGCGAAAACCCAAAGGGCGCAATTAATACGCCTGACAGCCGCACAGACGGCTACGACGCGACACGCGTCCCCCCTCTGATCTGCGCGTCTTTTCACCTCACCCCGCTTCTAAGTGTCGCTTGGTCTTCTCCCTTTGAGCCGACCTCACCCACTCGGCATAGTCCACCCGGCCGAACACCGACCAGGTGAACTGGGGGGCTAATGTTGAGGGTAAGCTTGGCACCGCCACCGAGGACACTAACTTTTGGTGGTCGGCAACTCAGTTCGACAGACATAGGCTACCGCCCGACCCGACGACTTATGCTTCTTCCCGAGGTGCCTTCCATTTATCTGAGGGCATGCCCCCAAGAAGGCTACCACCTCGGGGATGTACAATAGCTCGGGCCGGGCCACGTTATTCGTCATAATACGTCACTACCCATCCTTGTAGGCCAACACCAGGCAAATGTGCTGCCGTCCGATAGAGCCCAATCCATTGGACAATGGACGCGACACTTGTCACTTATTGCTTGATACACTTTGATGTGACACTTGGGTAATGGGCAAAACCCATCTTGCACCCGATCCAGCTGGTGGCCTATAAATAGGATGCATTTATGACGTTTTAGAGGGAGAGAGACCTCTTCTCACTTAATTAGCTACCGACCTCTGCCGAGCAATACTTGCCTTGAGCATCGGAGAGCCCTTGTCTATTGACTAACCCCATTTCTCCAAATCATCCCTCTCGCAGGTACTCAATCCCGGCTAGGGGCAAGCTTAAGAGGAGGTCAGAAGGTGTTCAGTCACACGTAGGTGTTGATCCGACGCCGGACAGCGGTAAGCATCAACACCATACATAAATGATATGATGAGACTTAGAAATTGCATATTTCTTAAATCTAAAATCAATAATTTTGCATTAATGTTTCTCGTTAAACTCCTTAATTAATAGCAATTAAGTGTTAAAATGTATTTTAGTGTTTTAGTATAAAAATATATTTAAATATGTGTTTCTAATATGTTTTTATGTTTAGTAATATTTTTGGTAACTTTTAGAATTATTTTCGTATGTAAAATATTAGTTTAGTTGGAAATTAATTAAAACCGTAAAATAATAAGTGATAATTATATTTTGAGTCTTAATAAGTTTGATAGTGCATTTTAAGTTTGTAAATATGTTCTATAATATTTTTAGTAATTTTAAAAGTATTTTCAAGTCTTAAATGTCATTTTTGTGTCAAACCGAAAGAAGGTGAAATTTTAGAAGTTTGTTATCATTTTGTGTGTATTAATGTAAAATAAATATTTTTAATATGATTGTAAATATAATATTTGTAAAATATTTTATCTTTAGATTTGAAATCTAGTAGAAAAACAGAACAAAAAAGCACCAAAAAGGACAAAATCAGACAACAAATGCCCCAAAAATACATAAAAATCCAAATTTTGTTCTAGAAGGGACACATGTCAGCTCCGTAGCCATTGGATTGTGCCTCCTTCACTACAGGCCGTCGGATCATTCGCCACTTGTCGTGCATTGCTTCAGCAGCCTGACAGCCAGGCCCCCGTGTCAATTGGCGACTGAAGCCGTGTTCGAACGTGGGCGGTCCATCCCACATGAGCGCATCATCTAAATCGTCTGATGCCATTGCCAAGAATGATCAAATGGTTCGCATTTGTCGCCCCAAGGACCCATCTGGTTCTATTCCTTGCCCCGTCTCACAATTGTCGGATCTCGAGAGATGCGCTTCTGATTGAGCTGTATATGGTGCTGCTGCCGCCACGCCATAGAGGATCTCAACTAAAGATTTGTATTCTTAGGGGCAAAAACCGAGAAGGTAAAAAAAGATAAAATGTTTAAAAGTGCCATTTAATCCTAATTTATAAAAAAATAAACACTAAAAAAGTTCAAAAATGGCATAATAGTAGGCATAATTTGCCTATAAATACTGAGGCCTTTGGCCTCGGTTTCTTAAGCCCTATGCTGTGTAAAATACTATTTTCAGTTTTTAAATAGTTTGGTTTTCTTTAGTTTTTATATTTAGTTTTTAGTCTAAGTTTTTGTAAAATATTTCTTATATTATACTATAAAATTACTCTCCATAATATATTTAGTATTTTTATTTTAAATATGAATTTTTATTTTTTTTTTAACTAAGGTGAGATAGGGAAATTCTGACAAAATCATTCTAAATATTTTTAGCCTTTTTTAGTTTTCTAAGCAATTATAATACTAAAATATTTTCTAGAAGACTTAGAATTTAAATATTTTCTTAACTAATACTCTATCAAAATTTTGGTTTTGATTTTTTGATGATATAGACTGGCATAGATAATGTTTGAGAGATTCAAAAAAATCTTGATTATAAGCTCGTGTTATTATTCTAGTCTCTAATTTTGTAACACTCACAGTACTATTTATTATATATATATATATATATATATAATATGAGATTCAAAAAAATCTTGGTTCAAAAAAATCTTTACACATATATTATATGTTATAAAAATGTGTGGAGTTTTTGGCGCACACGCTTGCAACATTGACTGTTACCATAACCATACAAATATTTATAGTTTGGTCCCAGGCTCTAAAAGTAGCCCATCCTCATATAAGCTCAATTACATACGTAAATGTCCAAGTCCTTGTCTTTTAGGTTTGAGATATTGACGTTTTCACTATTATTTTCGTAAAAAATTCAATGTTTTCGTACTACAGATATGAATTGAAAGAGGACTGCAATATCTTTCCGTATAATATTTAGAAAAGTTTTTCACGGGATTATAGAATTCCGTGAAGATGTATTGTTAAATGACGAAACGGAACTTTCATAAACATCTCACGAAAATGCAAAATTTCGACACTATACACGTAGAAATATCATTTTAAAATCATGATGTATATTTCTTTTTACTATAATTTTATATGATATTTAAATTGAATATACACGTGGATGCATATTTGTTTGAATTTACTACATATAGTTTTATTTGTGGGACTCAATCACAATTAACACATTGGCCTGGTTTGGTATGTACTAACTATATGTTTATTACGCATAGACACCCCTTTTAAACATCATATCCAACAAAAAATTGAAAATCATAAGCAAATTAGCTGAAAGAATAAAATCTAGAAGCTTCTATCCAGTCCTCAAGCTTATCAACAAGATGCTAATTTAGTTCCTAGATGTTTCTACTTTATTTTCTGAGCTCTCAATTAACCTATTTCCATAATTAATATAGAAAGAAGATCAGAGATATTTTGGCTCTGCTTAACCTTTAATAAACAATTTCTTGAATTCTACTTTTCTAATCATGTCAAATTCACATCCAACCTTGAGACTGTTAGAGAAAGGGATAGCTAATCATTAGTTTTCCATGGTGTATTATCTATATGCGTCAACTTGATAAACTTATATTGTAAGCCCCCAAATTAATCAAACAAAATTAGTGTGTAAATATGATGATTAATGTGCCAATTAAAATTTAATTTGTTATTTACAACATTTAAAAATTTACACCACTACATAGACCCTTCCACATCACTTAAAAAATTATCTATGTGAGGGAGGGACGTCGTTTTACTTTTAGTGTATAGTTAGGTTTATTATTTACAATTGTATGACTATCACTATTAGATATTAGTGACGCTTTTAAATGGATTATTATGTATTGCAATAGTTAAATATTACATTAATTAATGTATATTTTCTTTGTTAAGCAGGTCAATATTGTTTATCTAAAAAAACAACATATATATGATCAAAGCTTTTTTCTTTTTTTAACAAAATTTGGAAAACGATCAGCGACCAAAATTTGGTCGCAAAATCATACTGCGACCAAAACTTTGGTCATAGAAACAAAATTTTGGAGATGTTTTGATAACCAAAAAAGCATCTTTAGTCGCAAAAACTAATAGTGACCAAACAAAAGATATTGTGACCAAAATCTTGGTCACTTAATTGATCTTTGGCAACTTAATAACTTATTTTGTGACCAAATTTGCTCACAAATAACTACCTTTAACAACCAAATACTCTTCGCGACCAAATATTTGGTCGCAATATGCTGCTGCCTAGCTATATTTTGGTGACCAAATTTGGTCATAGAAACTTTCGTGGCCACATTTTTTTAGTCACTTTCCGTGACCAAATTTTTTCAGTCAAGGATTGTTTCAACAACTTTTTTTTTTTTTGGTTGCAAAATTGTACATTTTGCGGCCAAAAAATTGGTCGGCAAAAATCTAGTTTCTTGTAGTGTTTCATCTTCTATGGTTATTTCTATTATATTCATTTCATAGATGTTGATTTTAAAACAAAAGTCATTAGCTTTCGGAACTTTTCTAAATTAATTTGAATTATCAAGTCGAACGGCAATTGGGCTGTTAACTCGAAGTCTATACAAGTTTTTTTTTTTTTTTGGTGTTTAAGGTCACTCAAATGGAAATGTAGTTAAAAAAGAAAAAGAAAATATATTTTTTTTTACAAAACAGTTCCTGAAAATGTTGGATGTGGAAAATCTATGAGGTGTATACAAAGGGTGGTTGTAAGATTATATGAGATTTTGATATTAAAAAAAAATGTAAATGCCCGCAAAATGTTGAAGGCAGATCTGTTTAAGCAAGTAAACAATTTTTAGAACAATTTTGGGCTTTAGGCAAAATTTTTAGGGAATTTTTTTTTTAAAAAAAAGTAATTAAAATATTTATTAATTTTTTCCTAAGATGAAAAACTTTTTTCTTTGAAAAAAAATTATTCACTTATATTGTCGATAACATTGTATTTGTTATTATCTTTTTCTACCATTCACATATCTTTTCTTATAAAATTTTGACCTTTTTATCTCAATTTTATTTTTTTTGTAATTTTTAGTTAAACTATAGCAATAATACAAATTCTTTTCCTACAATTTTAAAAATAAAAGGCCATTTAATTAGTTTACTGTAAAATAAAATGATAAATAAACATCTTCTTATTAAAAAAGGATAAATAACATCTATCTATAATTAAACATTAAATTAATTTGAAATGAAATCATAAGAGCTGTTTGTTTGAAAAAAAAAACTTTAAAAGCAATCAGTAAAGAATGAATTAAGTTATTCAATTAAAAAAAGGAAAAAGTGTTATTTGAATTTTTTATACATTTACTTTTAAGTATAGTATTGCCTAAAAATTAGGATATCACCACTCTATTTTTAAATAGCTGTGCTCTCCGAACCTCTTTTGCTGCTTTAGTTTTTTTTTTTTTTAAACAAAGCCTAAGCGCTTATTAATGAAGATTAATTATTAATTATGAATATAATTAATATAGAAATGATAACAAAACTGGGGCCTTGGCTTAACTTGGGGCGTGAAGCAAATGTCGAAGTGGCCTTATGGTTTGGAGCTGCCCCAAGTTGAAGGCCTACCACGTGATGACGATCTGCGGTACAAGCCCATGCAAATCGGGTTAAAAGAAGTAGATGGTGTGGTTTTTCATAGGCCCTTGTCATGGACTTGAACCCGCAATTGCCGCGTCTACTTGCCCAAGTCTTGGGCCGACTCCGCCATCATTGCGGCCGTTTGTTCCGTCTGCCAGGCATTTGCTCCTCTTTTTCAAATTCCAATATTTAAAAGGTGCAAGTACTAGAGTTTGAACTTGACTTCTTATGCATTTAAACTTTGCGGGTTTTTGAAAAATTAGTTTAAATTAATTTATTATAGTTTGTGAAAGTTTTAAACTGTAGTAGCAGTTGAAATGACGTTACCATTCAAGAGAATGGACAAACTAATATTGGTCATTGGACTGGTTGAATTTTTATAATGTTCAATAGCGTTATCAATATAAGATGTGAGCTGTGACCCGTGAGATGCTACCAACAAGAACAAACATCCTGGCTCGTTATTACTTTTCAATGGGTGTAGCCAACGACATTATCCCTTCGGTCTGGGTCCAAATCAAAACCAATTTTAAATAAATCGTATCCAGGTCTTATATTAATTATTTGAATAATATTATAAATCTTTTGACCTCCGAAACAACGATAATTATTTTGTTTTTCTTTTTGACATCAATGATGAACTTAGTAATAAAAGATAAGGTTGGAGTATCTTGACATAAATTAACGGCGCTCGAACAAGAAACAGTATTGAACTGTCTGCGGACGCATTTTTAAAACAACGATTTCTATTTTTTTTTTTTTTACTTTTTCTTTTGGCTTCAAGAACACGATTTACAAAAAGTAGATCACAATTTATTTATCTTTCTTTTTCTTTTTTCCTTTTTTTTTTGAAAGACCACGATTTTGTAAGTAGGCTCATTACTTCAACAATTTAGCCAATGTCCTTAACACAAGCCCTCAAAAGTTTCAAACCTTTTCTTTTCTGCGCCAGAAGAAGGTGTAACTAGTTTCTAGTAGCTGAATAAATTCAGAGAGAGCTATATTAATGGTCAAACATTTTTAGCTTTTCCTTTTCGTGTCGTGATGTAATTTTCCTTTAAGAAAAAATGAAAGAATGGAATTAAAATTAGAAGAAAAATAGACTAAAGAAAAGAAAGAACTTTATCCCTATTTATTAGGTTTTTTTTTTCTCTCTCTCTTTGAATCCCTATTAATTTAGTTATTTTTATGAATGAGAATTTATAATATGCTACTGTACATTGTACACTCTTTTTATATTTTGTTTTTTTTAAAAAAAAAATCTGAAAATAAATTTTTAAGAAAAAAAAGGGATTCTAAGAATAACGTACCTGTATTCACAATTAATTATAGAACAAAGACAAAATTTCATAAAAGATATCAATGAATACATCCGTGTGTGTATTACAATGGGCCGTATTGGCATATGATATATTTTCCTACGTGTACTAAATTGTACTTCATTCCTGATCCTGATCCCCTCCCACAAGTTCCCAACAACTAAATTTCTATTTTCTACAAATTCAAAAACCCCCCTTAAAATGAAATAAAATGAACAAACAAACCAAAAAAAATTAAAGTCGTGATGTTTAAAAAAAAAATTAAGGGAAAAAAAAAAGGGGAGAACTTTGTACAGCAAACCACAAGTCAACAATGAACAATGTATCTTAGACATCATTTCCGGGTCGGACTAGGTCCGATGAGCGTTCAACAACGTCGTCCTTCTCTACAAACATACGATCCAACGGCCGCTTTTCGTGCTCTTTTGAAGCCGCCTTCGAACGAGCCGCCACATCATCACTGCCTGTTCCCCTCATAGACCGAACCGAACCGGTCCGTGAAACAAAAGGAGGAATCACCGCGAAAGCCCACCGGTCCGCCCTCCCCTCCGGTTCAAATCGCTCGTAGTAACTTGAACCGTCCGTCCGGCTCCCAGTCCGGTACCCCCTCCGCGAGCTCCCAACTCTCGGAAGCCCCGCGCCGGTGCTCTTCGCCCGCTCCAACGTCGAGTTCACCAGCTGGTTCCTTACGTCCTCGGGCAACCTAAGCGTGAACCGCTCGTGGCTCCCACCCCGTCGGCCCAGCAATCTACCAGTCGAGTGCGACCGCGGGAACATCCCGCCCAATCTCCAACCGGTCGACCGCGATCTCCGAGGTCCGAACCCGGTCGACCTCGACCTCGGCGCGGCGCTATGATTCACTCCCTGCTCGATCAGACGAACCTCCGGAGACGCTTCGTCTCTGTTCACCACTTCTTGGTTGGGCCTCGATTCTTCGATATCAACAGAAATATGGTTCGGTCCGACCAGGTTGTGAACCGGGTGCAAAATCTCAGCAAGAGTGTGGTGGTGAACATCGCCGGGTTTGGGGATAAGGTTAGCGCGACAGACGGGGCACGTGGAGTGACAGATGAGCCAGGCGTCGATGCAATCAGGATGAAACACGTGGTCGCAGTTGGGGATTAAACGCAGCGTTTCACTGTCCTCGAACTCGTTCAAGCACACCGCGCATTCCAGAGCTCCTTTCCCGATCTTGTGCCCCTTCACGGTCGAGTAGACGAAGGTCGGGAAGGTGTCGATGACATCCGGCTCGAGCCCACGGGCGCCAGTGGTCCAGCCCGAAGGGGATGGGCCGCCGAACCCCAGGCCGAGCCGGCCCCCGAACCTGTCCTGGGCGCACTGGCGGGTGTAGACGGAAAGGAAGCCAAGTATGAAAAACACGGTGACGA
This sequence comes from Artocarpus heterophyllus, assembly GCA_025403435.1. Taxonomy (NCBI): domain Eukaryota; kingdom Viridiplantae; phylum Streptophyta; class Magnoliopsida; order Rosales; family Moraceae; genus Artocarpus; species Artocarpus heterophyllus. The sequence continues at coordinate 20,058,502 of CM046334.1, forward strand.
TAAGGACCATGACGATGGCCATTTTGAGGTCCACTCTAGGTGGGCCTGGGCTGAACTCTGGCGGCGGAGGTGATAAATTCTGTGCTGCTGCCTTTTCCGGCGACGCTAACGAGATCATGATGAAGAGGAAGATCATGAGCACCGCTCGTCCATGATTGAAACCCAAAGCCAACGGTCTGAGAATCAGACGGCTATGATTGGCTATGCTTGTTGTTTTCGTCATGATCTTTGTCGTTTGAGGTTTCAGGCCATTGATTCTGGTGTACTCTTTTTTTTGGTACTTGTCGTATATACGAAGGAAATGGATTAGAAGATAAATGGGAACAGTTTGTTTCAAAGCCGGGGGAAAGGAGCAAGGAGGAGGAGAAATCAGGGGTTGACTTTGGAGTTTGTGATGATGGGACCAAATTGTTATTATGCGACTCTTTGGGATGTATTTATTATTATTTTTTGTCCAAATACGGAAGGTGTGCATGTCACAAAGGGTGTTTTGTGTTTACTGATTGCGGCGTGTGGAATTTTTGCCGGATTTTCCATTTTGGACTGTGCTGATCAGCAAAAGTCTTAATTTGGGGCCAATTTGACATTAACCCTTTTGTTTTGTATTTTCTTAGTTTTAGACATAAATCAAGGCGATTTTATCAAGGAAATATGACTTTTGTGGATAATTAAATATATGTGTGTGCGCGTGTATGTATCGCCGCTAATTATTTGTTTTATCATCAATGTTATAAATTTTCACGTAGAATTGTATTCGTTTTAATGGAAAAAATTTATGAATAATTCTCGGTCCTAGCTATAAGAGCAATGTAGAAATTTGTGATTGATTGAAATATTATGGTGCATGGAGGGCTTGTTAAACATAGCCATTCCCTTTTTGATCTGTTGCATCGTATTTACTAAAAAAAGGGCAAATATATATATATATATATATATATATATATATAAGTTTCACTTTTTCCCCTATATATATATATATATAAAAGTTTCACTTTTTCCCCTCAAATAAGACTATTTGTAAGTAAGTACTTATTGTCTACTGGTTGTAGCTAAATATGCTTTGAATCTTTCATGCTTTATTAATAATGAACCGCTTTTGAGCTCATTTGTCTATGTTGTTGACTTAAGAAAAAGAAAGGAGGGAAAATTATTTACAATCTTAAAACTTTTCATTGAAAGAGGTAGAATTTTTCAATTTGTAGGAAAAAAATTGATGTAAAATCATATGCAATTAATTTGAGAGTTGTGGTTCACTGTTTCCTATGTCTAATGAAGGGTTAGGCGAAAGAATTTTTTTGCCCCCATATTGGCTAGCTAATAAAACAAAGAGGTAATGTGGCAATAGCTAGATCACAATTTGAATGGTTATGTGGTGATATGTTTATACGAAATTCCATGAAATCCTAGTTTCTAACTCGAGGGTGAGGACCTTTTTGAATGGGAAAAAATCAAAAGGGAAAAAAAATAATTTGGACATATTAACTTAAGTTTTTTTAGCAAATTATGGAAAAAAAAAACAAAAACGAAAATGAACTTTAACTATTTTTCTTTTCCTTATTAGTCCTCGGTTCTATCATGCATCTTTCTCGTTCAACCTTATAATTTCTTCCCTCGTTTTTTTTTTTTTTTTTTCTTTCAAGGTTTCTATCTTAGACCTTAATTTTCAAATTGCATTTGGCTTGAGATTATACCTGTCGTTTTCAACAATATGAAGATGGCTTCCGTGTATGGTTATGTAACACCCCTATGTGGGGGTTAACAGTTTTAAATAAATAAAAATAATTTTAAATTTTATATTATTTAAATCAATTAAACAATGCCCATGGGTCTTTAAACAACAAGAAAAATAAAAATAAACGTTTTAAATACAAACCACAGTTTTTAGTGTAGCACCAAATATATATAATTACAGTCATCATCACCATAGTACAATTCCCAAATAACTTAACACAGCCATAAAAAAATAATAATACAACTCTTACATGTTGTAGATAAGTTGTAATTAAACAGGGTCTTCTAACACGAAAACAGCAAGATTGTTTTCGCTTATTCCTCTTCAAATATGTTGCACTGAGTTCCACCTGAGATATGAAGATATGATAGGGATGAGCATCGACATGCCCAGTAGGGAAATCATGACTCACCTTATGGTTTATCCATTACCACATTAAAAACTGCATGGTTAGTAGGTTACATCATATTCCAGATTATGAGGTTTATTATGATCACATCTTATGGATACCGTAGTTAATCATTACCAAGTGTCATAATTACACATTTATACAAATATTACCAATCATCATTGTTCCTAGGTATCCATGTTAAATTGAGTATCACTCAACTCATCGAAACCCAAATGGGCGTACTTGATCACCCTATAAACATTTCAAGGGTGTTCCGGTGAGGGGACATCAAGCCCCGAGTCCTCACCAAATCGATTCCTGTACAGTGTGTTCTGGGACTTTCAACCCAAGGAAGCGTCATCACCTTCCCCCTATTTTTCCTTTTAGGGTATTCGTGCCCAAGGACGTAACCGTCGCCCTTTTTACATCTCACTATTCCTTTGTATTCAATTTATATTTATAGAGTCAATTTCCTAACCATGCTTCTCAATTTATAACATATGTCAAATCATTATATTTATCGCTATACAATATACATATTTTACAATATAAAACAATCAAATTTAATTTACCAAAACCTCACAAAAGATGAGTAATAGAATCCCTACCTTCAAAGCTTAACAACAAACTTTTATTCTCGGAATTAATCAACGTTAGCTCCACACATCCTTGACCCTAAGGCATGCATAAGGACAATTAAAACTAAAGCACAACGTATAATCACATTCATAAGTGAATTATTTGTAAACCCGTCTACTAGTGCCATTAAAGTATTTTTATGCAATTGTTCTTTAAATACCAAGTAAACAATTTTTATCTTAAACGCAATATAAAATACATACAAGCAATTTTTATGTTTTAGTCTCTAATAAGAATTCATAAATCATTTAGGGTAGTATTGGAAAGGTTGTAAGACATTAAGAGACTAGAAGGTGAGCAAAATTGGGTTTTTGGTTCAAGTTAACAGCTAGTATACCATGGCAACTTGGTGGTATACTTTTGTAAAAAGGCGGGTTCACTATCTACAATTAACACACGGGTTAACAGGTGGTTTACTTAAGATAGACGGGTGGTTTATTACCACTGGCAGGTTTACTAGTTTCTAATCCGAAAATTGAAAAATTCATAGAAATTAAAATACAACTCCGATTTAGGGTCATGATAGCTCATTGGAAAGCTTAGGATGTCTACTTTTTAAATATGCAAACCAATTTATAAAATTCATTTTCATTTAACTCCAGAATTTTAAGAAATAGCCACTGCCCATAGAGGTATTATAAAGTTTATGGGATGTCAAATTTTTCTTTAACTTAAAGCATATTATCCTTGTTTAAAATCTCAAAACCATTCCAAAATATGCAACATGCATTATATAATCAGAATAAACATATTCTCATGAGTTTTATACCAAAATCATTATCAAATTATATCTCTAGCCTTTCTTGTAAATAATGATGAAAACATGCTTAAATTTGCTCTTTAAGCTCAAAACATTAGAACATCAATCTTAAAGTTATGGAAACCGGTTTTAAACATTCCTAACATGTTTCTAACATTGTCATCAAACCAAAATAAAAGTTGGTTGTGGGTTGTAACTCAAGACTCAAGTTTTTGTTCATAAATGTTTAAGGATGCATGTTAACTTAACTAGAAATTTGCATGAATTTTGAACACGAAAATTTTGCATTAAACATGGAGAAAATACATACTAAAAACTAAGTTTAGATTAAAGAAAACCTACCTCAAAACTTCTTTGAAAAGCACCAAAGTTCGGGTTAACAATCAAGCTTGAATTAACTCTAAAACCGCCTCGATCATGGTTGGGAATTATAATTGTCTTGGCCACAAAGAGAGCTTTGTGCTCTATGTCTTTAGTTAGAAATTTGAAGTGAGAAAGGGAGAGAATGAGAACTAGAGAAGAAGGTGGTGATAGTTAAATAAAAAGATATCAAAATGCTTAAGAGGAATGGGATGTTTACGGGGGAAAGTTGTAAGAAGAAACAAAAGAGTCTTAAAGGAAAATATCATCTTGTCTCCCATGAAGATTTTTAGCAAATCATGCTAACATAATTGAGGGGACAATTGGAGTGAATTATAGAAGAAGATAAGGAAATAATTAAAGAGGTGGTTGAGAAAATATCTCCATGTCTTTTATGAATTGAGGGAAAATAATTCAATGTCCCCTTCGGATACCTTTAGCAAAATAAGAAGAAGGCTATATAATTGAGCAATAATTTAGGGAGACAAGATTGGTAGAAGTGTTGGTAAATTTTGAATGTTTCTTAGGAAGACTTGGTAAGAAAATACTAAAGTGGTATTTTTTTTTTAATGATCGTAAACAACTTAATAATTTTAAATAGTCACATTTTATTCATTAAATTTTACAAAATCATGCCCGTTAAAAATACGGGTGTTACAGGTTACGATACACAAAGGCGCTTCAAATTAATTACTAGGACAAGTTAAGTAAGCTTCTTGGCGCAGTTGATCTCGCCGGCTAAATCAAGTTAATTTGCTTTTCTTTTTTTTCTTTTTTTTGAAATGTGCTTTGTTGTTGATATAGATGGATAAAGATAGGGAAAAAAAGAATCAATTGTTTTTCTTTCATTTATTTATTTATTCATCGGATGATATCTAACTGATGAACTGTGGAAACTGGAAAATGCTAATAAGAAGAAGAAGGGCTCAAGGGCCCCACAAGTTTGGTAACCAAAATGATCAGAAGCAGCTGAAAGTGATTGGTTTATTTACAAGCGCGCGCATATATATATATATATATATATATATAATGTTTATGCTTTTGGCCAACCTTCACTGCTCAACTCTGAAAATTGTAAAAAAAGAACTGTCGATAAGTAGGTGTGACAACGAAATCTTATATTTTTATCATTATATAATATTATTTTTCCGAAATTCGTACCCGTATTCAAGGTAAGGAATGTTATCATACAACAACTAAAACCAGTTTTCTCCTTTGGCTTTGGAAACCATGGGCTCAATTTGTAGATGTTCAATCGTGATTTGCACTCCTAATTTACTGTTTTTCATAGATACATATCTATATATGTGTGTATATATGTATATGTTAGTCTTAATTCCTGTAGAGTTTGTGATCCTTTCAACCGTTAGATGGAGATCAAACGGACGTAAGCTAAAGAGGGGCATGATAAACAATAAACAGTATGATTGGCAAATGTGGAGGCAATAAAGAATCGGCGCAAATGTAACTAATAATATATATAAAAAAAAATGTACACTACTAAACGTAATATCAATTAAGTCATAGAAAATAAGCCTGATCAAGCCCACGTGATGTGGGCTGATGCACTTTTACATCACGTGTATTGCACGTGCTTGAGTTGGCCCAATAAAGAAGCCACATCTTGCAACGACTGGATTTCTTTTTATGACTGGCTTTTTGACGCAGCGTTGACAGGGGAATCAAAGTTAGCCACGTGACAGTTGATTGCTAATTGTGACGCTAACTGTGCATTGATGATAATTTTTTGAAAATTATGGTTTTTACCCTAGATTCTAATTTTTCCTGCAAACAAGCCAATAAAATTTGTTATTTTACAAAATAAAAATTATTAAAAATAAGTAAATATTATTAATTGCTTATTTAACACAAAACTAAAAACACAAACTAAAATAAAAATACTGCTAAATATACTTATGGTTTTAAATAAATAAATTAACACACACAACAATACTAATTTAGAGAATAAAATTGAAAAATAAAAATACAAAATCCATGAAATTTGACTCCCCAAGTGTCGCGCATAGTCAAGAGCTTGACTTGCATGCCACCACGTGCTTGTAAGCCATATATGAGTCTCGATTTCACTTTTTTCCTTGCTTCTGTATGTAGGCTAGTTTGGCACCATTATGAAATGAACAATCATACCCTTTCCCTCAATTTATAAATTTAATGAATTGTGTAGTTATGTTTAAATAAAATACTCACGATGGTGTTTGTTCTTCTAAATTAAAACGTAAAAAATTGCAAATTAATTTGAGTTGACTCTCCTTATCTCGCAGTGCATATCTCCTTCAATCACACGTGAGACATTATTCTACTAATTCTGATGATATTCATTAACTTCTATTCTAATTAATTGGTACTCTCCTTCAAACACCTAAAGAAACTAAAAGAAAAAAAAAACTAACACTCCAAAGCAAGTCAAAAGGAACCAATATGTAAATATTTAGATATATAGGTTTCGGATTGATGCTTGGACGTATTTTGTGAACACTCTAACCTAATACTTTGTTAGTCTTAATTAAGTGAGCACAAATCAGAATAATAGTCATTATTAGTTAACAGCAATCTTAACTGTCATGAAACTCTTTTGTCATCATAGCAATTAACCAAACACCAGTCTAAGTAGAAGTAGTTATGGACATGTCGTGTAAATTATAGAATTTAAATGAAGATTATCTGATATGAAGAAGGAAGTGCATGAGTTCTAGAGTGAAAAACACGTACATAAGGATATTACACTTGGTAATTTCTAATTATAATTTAATCTAACAGATTTAAAAATAGTTTCTATTCAAGAATTTGCAGTCTTCAGGAAAATATAGCTATAAAAAAGTACAACAATATATGTGTACATTACTAAGAGAGTCTCTTAAAGTGAATACTTGTAATAGATGATTATAAATTGATTTGTTCATAATTTGTTCAACATTCAAGTATCTCCCCATAAACGAGGGGTTTTATAATGCAACCATAATAAAGAATCTTTTGTGACTAACTTATATAATGCATACTCTTATTTAATTATGTGAACTTTACTTTACTTTTGTATTTTAAAATTGGCATAACAAATTTTACAAGTGAGTATGTTGCACTTATTCACTATTTAACCCATATAAATGTAGACATATAAATACACATAATGTGATCAAGTCCAAAAGGCAATATAGTTAGCAACTTTCACATGAACTTAGAACTTAGTTTCATATTATTTAATTTCGCAGTTTCATATAAGTTTTATCACTAGTTCTTAGTTACCATTAATACAGTAATGGCTAAAATTAGTTATACTTTGTAATAACTTGACACTTAATGCAACTTCTACTAAGATTATACTAATTACAAATTCTTAACTTTATTGCTCAAAACCATTTCCAACACATTCTAGCTATCGAAATAGGAAGGAGTTGCTGAAATAGAGTACTTGGATAATTGTTAGTTTGCTCTATTATAAAAAAATAAATAAATGTTTTCGTTTTATTATTTTCTAATTACGTTTTTCGTCATTACTTCTCAAATAAATACACGGTGGTTATCAAATTAATCAAATAAAGTTACATATTGTTGTGCTTTTACTCACTGATTCTTCTATTTTCTATTCCTTGAAATTTACTAGGGATTGAAAACATATTTTATTCGCTTTCTTACTTCTTTATTCAAATAAACTAATACTTTTATCCCTTGTCTATAATTTTATATTAACTATTGCTTTAGCTGCCTAGCCTTGTCAATTAGTAATCAACAGCTCCCTAGTCAATGACTATTTAACATATGTCAAAAGTGCACTAACTCATTACTCTACATCAGTGCCAGATCACACCTGGTACCAGATTTAAGACTTCACATATTACTCCACATCAGTGTCAGATCACATTTGGTATCGGATTTAAGACTTCACACACACACACACACACACACATATATATATATATATATATATATATATTCGTCCTCACAATCTCTGACTTCCTAATGTCAACTTTTGGTGTATTAAAATTTTAATTTGGTATTTTGAGTTTTTCTTGTATTATTCTTGTACTCCTATTTCCTATAGCAGTTTGGATAGTTATACAGGTTTTGAATGATATCTAAAGTCCCAATAAAGTGAAAGTCTTTGCATATCATCTCCATTTGATTACTACAAATTAATCTCCATAAACTACGGCAACATTCTTTGAAGCACGTAGAACACGATGCAATACCGTACACCAAATGAGCAACATCTGTACTGTACCTAGCGTAAATTATGAATAGACAAGTTGATTTCTTCTTTATTGGATTTAAAATCATAAACAAATATTTTTAGGAATACAACAAGTTCAAAAAAATAAAAAAGTAGCATGATTCTATTGGATTTATATGGTATATCAATATGAAATGAGATTTAAGACAAGAAGTTTTAGTGAATTCAGAGAATTCGGTAAAAATGGTTTTCGTATTTTATCAGCTCAAAGAGAGCAACAATACAATAATACCTTTAAATAGTCTAGGAAAGAACAAGGTGACCAAGTGGAGAGACACCAACGGCTGACGAAATATAAGAACTAAAATGAAAAAAGCATGCAATTAAAATAACTTGTCACTTCTTAATATCCCCCGCAGGATCAGTGGGCGAACAAGATATGGAAGCACACTAAGCTTGTTACGAAGACCAAGAAAGCTTTGAGTAGGCAAGCCTTGGTGAGAACCTCAGCTAGCTGCTTTCGAGGAGGAGACATGACGAATTGAGATTGAGTGTTGCATGACTTTTTCACCTAGAAAGTGATGACTGATCTCAATATGCTTAGTATGGGCATGAAGGATTGGATTGGCGGCTAAGTAGGCAGCGCTGACGTTGTCGCATAAAAGCAGAGGTAGAGTAGGACGAGGATCACGAAGCTCAGATAGAAGGGATTCAATCCATGAGACCTCTGCTGCAATGTTAACAAGACTGCGATATTCCGACTCAGCACTAGAGCGAGATACGACTTCTGTTTAGAAGACACAAGTAGATTGTATTTGTGCCAAGGGAGACACAATATCCACTTGTATTCTGTCAATCATCGGGACAACTAGCCCAGCAGGCATCCACATAGCAAGTCAGATTGTAATCAGGAGAGGCTTGTAAAGAGAGACCATGAGATGGAGTAGCTTTTAAGTAACGGAAGTACATTCACTAGCTTGCCAATGAGAGACAGTAGGGGAGTGCAAAAATTGACAAACTTTGTTAAGTGCAAAACAATTGTCAAGCCTAGTGATAGTACAATACTGAAGGGCACCAACCACACTGCGGTACATACTAGGATTTGGAAGAGCATCACCATCAAAGAGAGATAAGGAGTGACCAGATGACATAGGAGTGACAATGGGCTTGCAATCAGACATGTTACATCGGCTAAGAAGCTCTCTAATATATTGTTTTTGTGAGGTGAAGACATGCAATCAAACCTTCACACCCAAAAAATACGAGAGGGAACCGAGATCTTTGAGAGCAACGTGAATGTGAAGTTGTTGAGTAACAGAATATAGAGCCCGAAGATCATTACCAGTAAGGATGACGTTATCCACATAGATAAGCAAATAAGCACCAAACCAGATTTTTTATAGAAAAACATGGAAGTGTAGGCTTTGGACCCTTGGAAGCTTAAAACAATTATAGGACTAGAGCTTAAAACAAAAATTACTAGACACAAGATGATGTGTGCTTGTACTGATTTGTGCCCGTTTTGTTGTTACTAAGAAATTTCACCTTCAACTTGGTGACGATGTGCGTGTGTTTGTGTGTTTTTAATTTTTTATTTCTCTTTTTTTTTTAATTTGGCTTTGTTGTGTTTTGAACTCCTTATATTTAATTTTCCTGCTCAGGAAAAAAGAAGAAGAAGAAGAAGAAGAAGCCCTTTTCATGGATCATGCTTTCTGATCGATTATGCTTTCATCCTCTTAAAGACTTGGTTAATTTCACAATTGTTTTGATAAAGTTTGCCATTATTAATACCTAGAGCATACATATGTTTTCTTGTAATAGAAACTTGGTTTCTTACACATCTTTCTCTTTTCCTTTCTTCTCAGTGATCAATATCACTAGATGATCATCTTTAGCCTTGCAAGTAATGGAGGAAACCTTGCTGAGAAGTGGCAAAACTAGATATCTTGACTGGAGAAAAAAAAGAAGTTTGAAGCACTTATGGACTTATTCTTGGGCTCAGTGAAAAATACAGTTTAAGTTCATATTTGTCACGTTGAAGCGTGCTCAACGTGTTAGTATGGATGTTACTATCTTCTTGTCGATGGAAAGTTGGCCTCTACTTTGACCACTACTAAATGATTTTAAAGATATATATCTAGCTTGGAAAATTTTCATGGCGAAAAAGGCAAAAGTAAAACCTAAAGCACAATAGTGCCCTAAGCACTTCCTACACTAGTAAAAATAAATAAAGGACAACCAAAACAAAAGACAAAAATTCAAAAACGACAATGAAATGCAAATGGAAAGGAGCAAACCACAGTCAATCTTGAACAACAAAACGAAAACGACAAATAGGATAAAAACACAATCTCCATATAGTAAGCATATTGTAAACGTGAACCAAGGAAAAAGAAAGGAAAAGCATGAATGACGATAAGGAAATAAGTTACGAAACGACAATAAATGAACGACAACGAACAATAACTATACTAGACGCGATAAAGATGCAACTATCATATAAAGAAAAGAACTAAAGTCAGAAACGACGGTCTATAGGACAAATAAAGGAAGCAAAACAGTATGAAACTGCAATAATGTAATAAATGACAAAATTAAAGAATGAATCTGCAAGACTTTTTAAAAACGACATTAAAATGAAAACGTCGATAGAGCATGAAATGACAACAATGAGGAAACGGTGATAAAGTTACCGACAATTAATGATCGAGCAATGAAGTATAAAATTATAAGAATAAATGACAAGATAAAGTACAATATGACAAGCATGTGACGAAGACAAAATCAGAAACGACAACAACAACGGGCGAAAGGATAACAATGTGAAAAACTACTTCGAGAAAAACGACGTCCGCAAAAACTAATAAAGGGCGACAAAGTTGACGACAGAAGTTTGACGACTCGTCAAATGGACAATCTTTCTAATAATTCACAACGTCAATGCTATTGTCACTTTTCTGATCATGAGATTAAATTTGTCAATTTGCACATCATATATATCATTGCTATTATTAGTTCTCTAAATAATTTTAAATTTTCGTTGAAGATGCGCGAAAAAAGATGTAATACCAAAAATAAAATTTAAAAAAAAAAGAGAGAGACAATTTAGAAATGTATTGCCTATCTCTTTCTCTAAGACAATTTAGAAATGTATTGCCTTTCTCTTTCCCTTTTTTTTTCTTTTTTTCTTTTGGAATGAAAGGTGGGAAGACAAAAGATTTTAAGATTTTAAGACCCAAAATGTCCCAACTAGGTTATCTTTAAAAGTCTATTCTAAATCGAGCTCCTATTATGAATATTATTAAAAAAGAAAAAAGAAAAATTATAACAAATCTCAAAATTACAACTCCATGGAGCAAATAAAAGAAAAACTGTCATATACATATATATATAGAGAGAGAGAGAGAGTCCGGAAGAATAATCTTCAAGACTAGAAGAGACGACCAAAAGCACTTATCGTGTTAAAATGTCCAAAAAAATAGGGCAAAAAAGAGATGTAACCTTGGTTATATATTCCTTTAAGACAAAACCTAGAGGAAGTCTCATTAAAGACATTATTTTGTAAAACCCAAAAGAGGAAAATAGCGCATGATCAAAGTTGTTGGTCAACAAATCTATAGCTCGGCAGTCCATGCATATCTCGCATGACGACATGGGCGCTGAAGATTGGAGCATCGTACAACCAAGTAGGAGATGTTAAATTGTTACCATTTGTAGTTAATTTTTCTGTAATTCGATTACACTCTCTAAATATGTGGAAATGAAGAATCTATAGAAGCTACAATCTAAATAAACTATTGACTTTTCATTCTCAAGAATCACAAAATTTATTAGCATTTAGTTCTATTTCTTGAAGAGAGACTACTTATATTTTTGCACCCAATGGGTGGTGTAGCGGGTAGAATGTTTTTGCTTCTTTTATTTTCATTGCATGGGTTCAACGTTATTGGATGGTCTAGAGCCTCAATTTAAGGTCAATTCTCAATCGATGGACCGTTCAGCTCTAAGATTTAGATGTCTAACAAAAATGAGCCCATTGTTTAAGCAAAATTGGGTCAAATCTTGTCCATTTTTCATAAATGGGCTTCTTAGGAACGCCAACGAGACCCATTTTCTCTTTTTAATTGGAAAAAAAAGGGGTGAGTTGTACATATAGTATAATTTTGTTGTTATTTAAAAATATAACAAAAAAATTAGAATATTTTATAAATAATAAAAATTATTTTTTTTGAAATAATGACAACGTAATTTTGTAGCATAATTAAACCTGAAAAATCATTATAATAATTACTAGGTAATTTTTCTATTTCAATATATATATATATATATATATATATATATTTTAAATTGATCTATTTCAATTTCACAGATAAATTTGTCATGTAGTATATTTAGTAAAAATACTATGTTGCTTACAAACGGAAATAAACTACTTTCATTTACCAAGCAGAAAGGATACACGTTAAACAACATGTTGTTGTCACATAGAAACGTGTAAACATAATTTCAAAAAAAAAAAAAAATATCGGCCCCATTTGTTTTTGTTCTCAAATTTTTGGAAATATTTTCACACGTTTTTTTAGGTAAAAATTTTAAAAACACTCTCCGCTTAAATCTCAAAAATTCTTATTTTTAAAATAAAAATATTTTTATCTATTTTAAAAATAATATCAAATAATCCTATCGTTTCTTATTAAAACGAGAGATTCCATTTCTTGAAATATAAAGACATTTGAATGAACGCATTTGTCATTTCACGGGAAGGTGATAAGAAAGCGACTGAGAAAATATTTTATCATTTATGTTAAAGTGACAGTCATTTTCCTTTCTAACAACAACATTTCCTTGTTTTAAGAGTACCGTTTTATAAACGACATTATTATATATACTCAAGAAGAGACAAATTTTCTATTTTGCCCTTGATGCTTATATGTTTTTGACACTGTTGAGTTTTATATAGTTTGTCCAAATATTGTTGTAAATATTTTTATCTTATTTAAATTTGAATTTTGTCTAATGTTTCTTACTTATTCCTTTTTATCCTTTTTATTATCTCTCTTTGAGTTTGTTTCTAGATTTTTTTTTATAATTCATTTTGCTATGTTTTTTTTTTATTTTAACATTTTACATGTTTTTTGTGGTTACTATTAGTGTGTTTGTCATTGCAAAAACACTTCTCAGGCAGCTACACGAGACATTTACAATATTTATCACTTTCAGCTCCGTGGAATATTCTATCTGTCTTGCCTTTATTTGTCTCCTCTATTTTTATTGTGGCCAGTGGCTTCTGGGTCATTTTCACCCTTTGTTGTGTTATGTTATGCTTTTGCCTTTGATTTATTCTTTCTTCCTCTTTTCTTTTTTTTTTTTTTCGATTCTTTATCATTTCATGAAAAAAAAAACCGTCTTTAGCTCCTCACTTTATTTTCTTTTATGTTTTTGTTGTTTAGTCATTCTTTATAGTTCTTATATAAAATTATTATTGTTTTCATATTCCATTTTTTCCATCCTTATTTATTTTCCTCTGCTTTTAGTTTTATTAATTATTAGTTTTTTCCTTTGATTTTTCTCTTTTGTAAAATTTAATACTATTTTACATAGTTTAAAATTACAATTTTTAAAAGGTATTATATTGCAATCTTATGTTTTTTTTCCTCTCTACTTTTTATTGTCTAGTTGTTGTCCTAAGATCTTTTATTCCTTTTGTACAGGGAAAAAACTTTAGATGATATATTCAGCTTCTCTTATCTTTAGTTTATTCTGTCCTTTTTTGTTCTTTCTTCTTATTCCCTAAGTCAAAATTCATTAGTCCATTATCTTTTCAAGCATTTTACATAAAATTAATTTGTTTTCATTCTTTTCTGATTGCTCCAATTTTTAGATTTTATTAAAAAAAAAAAGCTCTAAATTCATTAGTCGGTTGTCTTTTAAAGCATTTTACATAAATTAATTTGTTTTCCATTTTTTTTGTTTGCTCCAATTTTTTGATTTTATTAAAAAAAAGCTCTAAAGTATTCACTTGGTAGCTTTTGGACTCTTGCTTTATTATATTACCGTCTTGTCTTTTTTTATTGCTTATTCTTTGCCTCTTTGTTATGAGCTTCTTTGTCATTTGATGTAAAAAAAAAACCCTAATACTTAGATTCCTCTCTTCATTCTCTTTTGTGGTTTTGTTATTGCGTAATTCTTCCTTCTTCGCCTCTATGCTCTCTCTTGCATATTTGGTTTTTGGCTTTGGCTATCTATTTTGATGGCTAATGTTTCACGGCAATATTTAGACAAACTATATAAAACTCGATGTGTATGTCAAAAACAGATAATCATCATCGCCACATAAGAAATGTAATCGAATGTAAAATACTCTATATATATATATATAGCCACAAAAGAAATAACACATAATCAATAAAAAAAAAACATAATCTAAACTTGATTAACACTTATTTTAAACTATGACAAAATACAAAACTCATAAAAATAAACCACCAGTAAGTAAAACACGAGACCCAAAAAGGTTGACTACAACATAAAACATACTTACTAATTTATATTAAATATCTTTAAAAATCATTTACTATTCTAAATATATATCTTAATAATCTTTTACCATTTCAGTTTTCAAACAAAAACAACTGAATCAACAAGGAAACGTCCAATAACTAAGTAATATTACTACTTTTAAATCCTTTAATTTACAATGCAAATAATCCAACATTCTCAACTTCCTTAATAATTATTGTTATTAACTTTTTTTAAATTCCTATATTGAAGTGAGGAAGAACCAAAAAAAAGGGAGAAAGCAAAAGCTATAAAACATTGAAAAAAACTTTTGAATACAATATTATATCAATGTATGTATATATATGTCTATACATATAAACTAATTTTATACTGTAAATATTTCTAAGTTTTTATATAACACAAATATTCCCCCACAGTAACATGCGGGTTTTCGGCTAGTGTATAGCTGCTTTCTTTCTTTCTTTCTTTCTTTTTTTCTTTTTTTTTTTTTTTTGGTTTTTTGATGGACATGTATAACTGTTGCTGACGATAAAACGTTATGGATATAAACGACAGGTTGTTTGAAATTTCAATAAATGACACGCCTTTTTTCAGGAATAAAAGATGGTCTTCTGTAATAATTTTATATACGAACGAAATGAAAATGAATATAAAATAAACAACAATAAGTAAAGAAATGCTAAGGGAATCAGGAGTAGCTAAACTAAAAATACGAATTTATTTTTATTTATGAGCTCTTTCTCACAACAAAAAAAAGTGATAATGAAATACAAGCATTAGGGTAATCTTCCCCGCTAGCGGCAGAGCCGGAGGGTAGACGGTGCCCCTATTCAATTTTTTTTCTTTTTAATTTCATATATAAAATATGATAAAATTTGTATTTTTTTTCTTTTGTAATGCTAGACGGTGCCCCTATTCAATTTTTTTTCTTTTTGATTTCATATATAAAATATGATAAAATTTGTAGTTTTTTCTTTTGTAATCCTAAAATTTTATGTTTATCCCACCTTATAATATGTAAATTCTCTTATTTGATTTTTATGTCATATCTGATGAAATTTTTGGTATACACCTTTGTTCCTCTTGATTCATTTTTCTAGCTTCATGTTTAGTATATGCCTCTGTCTCTCTTGATTCGCTCTTCTTGCTTCACCCTGCTTCGAGAAGGAATCCAAGACATTCTTATAATATGCCGTGAAAGCTCTATCATATAAAATTTTTTCAAAAAAAAAAAAAAAAAAAAAGCTCTATCATACAATAGCTATACTCAAGTAGGACATATAGTTTTAGAATAAAGAGATATTCGTTAGATTAAACATATACTACTGATCGAATTTTGATGAAAATATTAATTTTGATTTTCAACACTATCTCGTGAGCTGGTTTAGAGGATTAATAATTTGTTTTTTCTTTGAGAATAAGAAACTAGAAAATCTTAATATTACCTCGATCTCTCTCTGTTTTGTTTTGTTTTTCCCTTTAAAGAACTTATTGGAGTCATGACAGCCAAAAAAAAAAAAAAGAATAAACAAGAAATTTATATGTGACCATATGATATTTATTTGGTGCATGTGATTTTGATACATTCTTATTTGGTTGCAACCCCTTTTATTCACAAGTGTATAGCAATCTTGAATGGCCGACCAAACAGATGCCAAATGGGAATTAATTATTAAGACAAAAATACCACGTTATTTAAAAACTTAAAAGTGATATTTAATTGATTTTTATGTACTTGTTTTTTTATGAAGGGACGTAACCTCGCTATATTTGCGTATTGTTGATAGCAAGTAGTAACTAATATAATTGCACCTATCAATAAAAAAAAGTAATACAAATACGTGAACCAGAGAGCTTGTCGGCATGGCTCTCATGCAATGACTCATGAATTTTTGACCAAAAGTTTCACGAGCCAAAGAGGAATATTGATCACCATTACCTATAAGCAGGAAACAAATCTTGGACCAAAACCGAATTTAGACAGAACCCTCATTCTTATAAATTTCAACTTTATTTTTATTTTACTTTATTTTTCTTGTAATTATGAACTAAGTACTAAATTGGAATCTGCACAGATATTTGGCTCTACATATGTGATTTTTATATTCAACTTAATCATATTTAAATTATAGATGGGTTGGCCCTTATAAAGACAAAGCCAGTCTGAGGTTGAATTATCATTGAAAATCTATAACCGTTTTTATTAATCAGTTTCATTATTTTGGTGTTATTGTTTTTAATATATATCATGATTTAGATCAAAAACCAATGCATAGATCATAGGGGATTGTATTTAAAATCCCCGGTTTAAATACGCCGCGGTTTCGGAGCACGTCAGCACACTTGGCAGCTCGGCCCCAATGGGAGACTCATCATGTGGGCCTACATAACCACGTGTTCGGCTGCTAATAGCCAAGTTGCCTCCTTTCCAGTCTAGTCAGAAAGAACCTGATTGTGTCCAAAAACCAGTGCAACCAAGAACTCCTTTCTAAAGAATTTTTGGCTTCTTTATGCTCTCTAACTTCTGTGTTTTTTGGAATTTTAACCTTTTGTTTCAAATTGTTTGGTGGAATATTTTTATGTTATACGAGTACAATAATAATTTAACCCTTCTTAGCAGCAGCAGCAGCAACAACAATAATAATAAAATACCCAAAAGACTCTTATATTTTGCCAAAAACTATTTTTATTACCCAACATACCAATATATGCCGTTCTTTCGATATACCATGTTTTTCCCCGTGTTTTTAAGGACCTAAAAACAACTCCATATCCCACATTGACTAGCAAATTTTTAAAAATATTGAAACTACCCTCACTAATTTGTATTTTGTAGGAAAAACACAAAACACTCCTTTTAAAAAAAAAATACTAGTTTTGTTATTTTTATTATTTAAATGCCTAAAATATCTTACCTGTTTGTAAAATTAATCACAAAATAGCCCTTTGAGTGATTAAAATTCTAAAAGTACTTAAAATTCATTTCTCAATATGTATTAAACACTATCTAAAAATATTAATGAACTAAGGAGCTAAATAAAATAAATCTTAAAACTCAAAAAAAAAAAAAAATCTCAAAAGAGGGGGAAAAATCGATAGAGAAAAAAAAAACAACTTTCTCGTCATTTCCAGGAGATTTGTCGTTGCATGCCCCGTCTCGACTCCCCGTGAGTCCGTTATTACTAGCAACTATTCCCTGCCAAGATCTACTATCGCAAGACCATTCCCTGTGAGGCCATAGTCACAAGGCCCCCAAATGAGATCTTCTCCGTCATTACAACATAAAGAGGAAGAAGAAAAAAGTTTCTTGCTTGTTAACATAACAAGTGACCATGTATCTACCAACGCGTTTGCCAATTTAGGTTTTCATGCCTAACCAACAAGCATCCCAAAGAAAACCGTAATCTAAAAAGTGTTATGAAGAAGACAAGCTTGCTTAAAACCCTTTTCTATCAATTTTTTTTATTATTTTTTATTTTTTAAGATTTTTTTATTTTACATTTTAGTTTATTAATATTCTAAATAGTATTTATTATTGTTTAGATAGGGTAATCTTGGTATTTTTAAAATTTAGTCACTTTAAGCGACATTAATTTGTGATTGACTTTACAAATACAGATGGCATTTTAACCATTTGTAAATCTAAGAAGAAAATTTTGTTTTTCGGCTAAATAAAGGGTGTGTTTTAGGCACTTTTTTACGTTACAAATTATTGAGGATAGTTTTGATATTTTAATGTTAAAAGCGAGCGTCAAAAGCGATAGTTTGACTAAATAGGGGGAGAATGGGGGAGGAAATATAAACTATTTTCAGCCCAAAAAAAAAAAAAGAAGAGGTAGAGCGACGTTATAGTAGTACGGTCATTCAATTAAATAATTGTAAAAAAATTCAAAGGGTAAATTTATTAATGTGGCTACCATGTATATGTAGTGTATTTAGTCCCAGACAGTTGGGACATATAAAGTTACCTGACAGATAGAAAGTAATAAACCAAACACAGGGAAAAAAAATAAATAAATCGATACACTTATACACAGGAAAGTCAATTATATCATTGTTTGTTGAGCACTTGCCATATGTACATACATAATTACATATCTATAGGTTTATATATTAAACACATATTACTATAAACTAGTTGGTGGGTAATGTTCTCCTTATTTATTTCATGCAGTACAACTTGATTACAAGTTGTGTGTTTTTATATATTCAACCATGAATATTTTTTTTTTGTTGGTTAAATAAATTAAAATATAGGGAAACAGATATCCAAGAACCGATTTGCGATTGTGTACCATGCAACACGGGCACCCGTGAAGCATGAAAGACTTCGCAATTTGTATTATTTCGCAATATTTGAAACCAGAAAAGGACAATTTGAACCAAAAAAAAAAAAATAGAACAAAAGAAAATAAAAAGAAACGACAAGACTCTACTTTGCTGGTATTTATAGGTATATATAATTAATGTTGTTAGGAGGAAAAAAATAAGTTTAATGTCCTGTATATATCGAGGAAAGTCATAATGATGCGATATCTACATATCATAAGCTGCTAAAACAAATTATTAGACTCGTGTTTATTTTTTTATGGTATATGGAATTATTGAGAGATTCGAAACAGAATTGGAGACGCAAAGTCATCGTAAATAGTTTTCTCAAAATAGTTTCTCAGCAGATAATTTGAAATAATGTATCCATATATATATATATATGTAAAACATAAAACATATATACATGTACAGAGATTATCCATTTCAAAATTTACTACCTGAACTAGATAACTAATGAAAAATCGGCATGAAGAATTCTAATGGCATAGATACAAAAGAGTACCGGCGGGATTTTAAGTAATCTGTAAAAATTAATTAATTAGGACGCTGTGTTATATATATATATATATATATAAAGCTAAAATTGGAAAAGTGGAATTTGTAGGGGAAAAAAAGAGATATGGATAAATTAGGAACCGACTAATTTAGCTAGACAAGATCTAATTATCACATGACAACGATAGACAACTACTAGAAGAAATTGCAAAAAAAAAAAAAAAAAATGTTACACTTATATCGATGTTATAAAATAAAAAGGCTCTTTTATGAATCATCAAATTGTTGTCTTCACAAATATTCCACACCCAGACAATAGTCTTTTATTGGCTAAAATTCAGAAATTATAATTTTTTTCTTTTTCTAGTAATTTCCCTTTGTATGGTATCGCTTTGTTGGCTCACTCAAATTGACAAGAAATACGTCAAGAGAGTTTAGGTTCACCGCATCCGATTCACTTAATTATAAACTTACTTAAAATGTCCAAAGTTTATGCAAAACAAATTAATGCAACGCACGATTTTCGTTATTGGCATTTTTGTTAAGATTCGATGAAAGCCAACCTCTCATGTCTCTTCAATGCTTGTGTGCGCGCGCCCACAGATCAATATGTGCAAGAGCAGGGTTATAATAATGCCATCATTTTTTTTTAATTATTAACAGTTTGAAACGAAATTAAAGACGTCCCAGGTAGGTCATGTTGTATGACATGATTGTTGGAATTCTCTTTTAAGTTTAAATGTAAAGTGTTGTGACAACTCTATAGTTTCACATAGAAAACTTATAAAGGCTTGTAGGATTTTATAAGACTCTACCTTTCAAAGAGTTTGATGACTGATACACCTAAGTCTTACTTAAAGCTTGCACATGCATTTGGTGTGGGCAGTGAGGCGCACTTGGCACTTTTGGTGCTTATTTTCAAAATGTATAATCAATGGTTGTCTTTCAACTCTCTTTTTCATTTTCTTTCTTAACCTAGAGGGGATGAATAACACTTTAAGAAAAGTATTTTATTACATGTTTCAAGTCTTCATACCAGATTTTCAATAATGATGATCCTTTTTTTATCAAAGGGTAATTTTTTTTTGTATAGTTTAATGTTTTTCTAAAATGGACAATTTATTAACCGAGAGATCAAAAATGTATAATTCAAAAAGTCTAGATAGTTAAACCTCTAAAAGTGAATCCTGACAAAAAGTACATACCCTCATGGGCCATTGGTATAAATAATCCCTTGACTAATTTATGGTTATATAGTTATTTGTTACAAAAGTGTGAGAATTATATATTTCATATGATATTCTATTGGATTATTTTTATAACTATCTCCCAAACTATATACCCTATTTTACTTTGTCCCTAATTTTGTAAAACAAGTCAAAGTGTTGGGGCAGGAGGGAGGGAGAGGCATCCAATTCTATTTATAAACTTAGCTATTTTGCTGACATGGTAATTCATAAAAGATTAAACACTATATTAAGTTTTAATTAAATTTATAAAAATATTTAAATTAAAAAATTATTTAATTTCTTTCCTAATTTTTTCTCTCTCCCTCCTTGTTCTCCACACACACACTTTCTCTCCACCTCTCTTTTCTTTCTCTACTATATGGTAAGTCAAAGTTCCTTTAAAAAAAAAAAGCTTTAAAAAAAAAAAAATCAACTCAGTGTTTTCATCCCCCATGCCTAACCCCTTCCTCGCTTAACGCAATGGAGAGCAGCCGCTCCAATGCCGTTCAGAATTGTTGTGCCATCGCTAGTCACGTGATGATGGCACCAATGCAAATCAGAGCCTTTCTGCCGCACCACCAACTTGCTATGGACCTAGGTGGGTGACGGAGGCGGCTAGCTAGGGCAATGACAATGGTTGCATGGGGCAATGGGTGACCGTCTGGGGCAAGTGTGAGGTTGAGGGTGAGGGTGAAGGTATGAGGTTGGGGTGGGTTATCCTGTCTAATTTGCAATAGACAATTATCTTGTCTAATTTACAATAGACAAAGTAAGGAGGCATAGAAATGAGAAAGAACAAATGAAAAAAAAAATAAAATAAATGTTTTTTTTAATTATTTGTCAATATTTTATTTTTTGTATATTTAATTAGAATTTTAATACATTGTTTAATCTTTCATGAGATGCCACATCATCAAAACTGTTAAGTTTATAGACGGAATTAGTTTAAAATTGACATTTTGACCTGCTTTCTATGTATCAGAGGACACTGTAACATCTTTTACAAAATAGGCAAAATGAAAACGAGCATGTAATTTGGGGCGGTTCTATTCTATTTTATGCAGTAATACAAATTCTAATTAAGTTTTTTCTTTTTTCTTTTAAAAAATTCATAATTATAAGGTTTTAGTTTTAAAAATAAATTTTTAATTTTAAGTAGTTTGAAAGCAACGGGCTTCTATCCGTCTTTAACATTTTATAGTCACCCTTATGATCAATGGGCGATGATTTAGCTGCCATAGAAGGCTCACCAAGGTGCCAAGCTAAAATTGTTGACATTAATAACTTTCTTGACTTCCCCAAAAAAAAAATAATAATCGACTTATTAACAAGCTGATCATGAGAGCAACAAGTGTGTATGTTATTGTCGTGTTCTCGATATAAATAATTAACTATGTAAAAATTTGCGTTTTATGAATTATTTCTTAACTATGCCATTTAACATAGTTTTCGTTTGAAATGTAATTATTATACTCTCTAAACTATAATATTTTTAAAGATTTATCCCTTAAAACTTACATACCCCTATCTCTTTTTCTTCCCTTACGCAATCCTCTCATACCAATCAAAGGATTGGTCTTTTCCCTTCTTTATCATTTCCTTCACTCCCCAAATCACTCCAAACACACCCTTAATAATATTTCCGCATGATCCTCGACATTTTCATCCTTTCTTCCGATCTTGTTTTGGCCCCCATCATCAAGTTCTAAACCATCTGAGTAATAAAACAAAAGCCGAATGAGACAAACCAAAAAAGGTTCACACCATTTACTTCAACAAGTTGGCTTAAAGTACGTATTTTCCTAAATAAATTGCATTGCATTGCTAATTAAAAATTATCCAACTCTCCGAGTTTGCTTAATCAGCCCTACCCTGCTGTCTCTGCTCTTATAAAGCTAGAACAACTTATTAAATTAGAAAATACAAATAACACAAATTAAAAAAAAAAACTGAATTACAAACAATATTGAGGACTAATAACAGACCCCAGCGCCTGTCAGAGTACGTGGAAAATATTTAAGGCTACTTGTTTTTCTTTAAAATTGGACTACTAAATTATAATAATACTTTTTTTTTCTTGTGGAGTGGAATTATAGGAATTGTCCTTGTTACCGAAGCATGACAAAGTGCTGCAATAGGTTTGTAACCCTACAAAATTGAATAAGAACAAAACTCAACATTTTATCATCGCATCTCCACATGTATTATATGGTTTTTAAACCATATAGCATATTCAGTTATCTAACTTCATATCCATGTACTAGCTACCATATTCCTCGTGCTAAGTGCTAGCATTCAACGGCGGAGTTAGGATTTATTGGAAGGGGTTAGGACCAAATTTTTTATCAAGATTATACTAATTTATACACATTCTAATTTATACTAATTTTTTTATCAAGACTATATTAATACATAAAGAATTATTAATTTGTAGAGGCGAAATCTAATTTATACACATATTTATTATATTAAAATTAAAACCATTATTTATAAATAGTAAAAAATAAAAAACCTAGGGTAGGCCATAGGCCTCCTTCGCCCTCTGTCTCTGTCGCCGCTAGTATTCCTTCTCTAAGTAACCTCATTTTTAATTATTAACTCAGAATTTCTGAACAAGCCATGTTTAATCTGAACCTGATAAAAAAAATGCCATTTTGTTTAAATTAGTAATTGTTTTGTGGGTGTGTTAGATGTATAACAAACACATACATATATTCCGAAACAGAATCTCATGCAAGTTGCAACAACAGGACAGCTAAACCATAAGTACAGTAATACGAGTACCTCATTTCTAGACTAGTGATGCTATAGTTAAGGACCTCTCTGTGTTTTTTTATTTTTTATTTTTTTTAAGTTAGAAACCTCTTTGGTTTAGATCTTCTATATCAATTTTCCGTGCACATACATTGAATATGTCAACTTCGTTGTAACTTGTTTGTTAAAAGTAAATTATATTGGTCAATAATTTTACGTTTTTATTATTTTGATACCATATATTTTATCCTAACATGGAATTGTACCCAATTTTTACAAAAATATTAAAACAGATAATTTGTGGTTTTCTAAAACATAAATTCGGGTACTTGAGAAGGATCATTTTGGGATTTTCTATGTTTTCGTTCAATTTTTATCTCTATCTTTTTATAATTTTAAGAAATTAATTTGAGGTTTATTAATAAAGAGTAAATTGGAGTCCCAAAACAAGGGCACATGAGTAGTTGTATAATACCTTTGAAAACTCCTATATATCCTTTTAATATTTTTCAAACACAACGTATTAATATGATAATATGTTGAAATAAGTTATTAAAATAACAAAAACTCATAATCTCTTTGGGTAATACCTGTAAAGGGAGAAGAATCCCAAGTCTCATGTTGTTAAGACATAAAAACAAACAACAATATAGAAGGACATTGGACCATCCCACTTAACAAGTTGACCTTTTAAGATGCAAACCCAAGTCCTTAACAAATCCAAATTTCATCATGGTATCAAAGCTCAACCAGCTTAAACGAGCTACTTGATTCATCCAATACAAGATTGTCAACTACAAATAGAGCACCATCTTGTGGGGACATGTAAAGGGAAAAGAATCCCGAGTCCCATATTGTTAAGATATAAAAACAAACAGTAATTAATAAGGACATTAGGTCACTCCACTTGACGGGTTGATCTTTTAAGATGGAAACCCAACTCCTTAGCAAGTCCAAATCTTTCTACAAATTTAATGAATGGAAAACAAATACTCATAGGTAGGTTACTTTTTCATTTTCTTCCAAAGAAATCTCCTAATCTTTTACCTTAGAAGGTCATTAATTTTGGTTAGGGACTTAGTTTATCTCATATATATATATATATTGCAATTTAATTTGACTAACGGTTAGGTGTGACATTCACTAGCGGGATAAAGAATGTACCCAATGCAAGATGACAATCTACCCACCCACCACTTCTATAGAGTTCTATTCCTTGAGTGCGTGTTTATAGTGGCATAATTTTGATGCACTTTTAGGGAAAGTGATTAGATGGGCACACGTCCGTCCTACTAAGATGAAGATGCACCGAAATTGATGGTCGTAAGTACACACGTGCGACAACATAAAACTGTTCGGACAATATTTAAAAGTCTGAATTATCAACTAATAATTAAATCTGATCAACATACATTAGGTAGATTCCCCTAGCTTATTGTAGCTTTAGTTGCCATGATTAGAATAGCATGTACTTTCTAATTACATCACTGCAGCTCTGCAAAGAATCTAAATTACCAATGTCCAAGTAGTATTCAGAACCACTACACATATAATATATACAGGTTTCCAGAATTTAAGGTATACCCCCTTTTTTTTTGTTTTTTAGATTGACAAGTCAACAAAAATTATTCTCTCATATGCTGCAAGCAATAAAATAACCCAAATCAGATCAAAGAGGGCGATTAATATATAAGCCGACTTGTACGAAATACTTGACCAGTTGTGCATTGTGTTAAGAGTTTCTGGTGAGCGTAGTTTGCGCTTCAAGCACATGCCACACAAAGAGAGAGAGAGAGAGAGAGGGAGATTAATTATTTGAAAGAAATCTTAATTAGTTTTTGGTGTATTATTAGGTGAGTGATAATTCATATGGACCCTCTCTCTAGGTAAAATATATGTCGCATTCCGTATGAGACAAAGCCTAATAAAATTAGACGTGAAAGGTTAGGGTTTAGTGTTGTTGCCATGTTCATTGACAGGAACTCAATTTTTAGGCACTGATTATAAACTTTTGGGTGTTAATTAGCTTTGTTAATTGAATTTAGGAAGAATATAAGAGTTTGCCTACAGGAAATTAGAAGGAAAACCAATTATATGTAAGTACTATATAAGCATGGAAGAAAAGTTGCACACGTTTTTCTTTTTTTTTGGGCCTTGGATCAATTTTTCTTTCTTTAAGCATAATTATTATTCTTTGATCTTTTATGGTCACTTTCTATTTCCTAGCAAATCCAAATGACTTGTTAATTTTTTTGTTAAGTTCTTTGTATCCAGTCATGACCACTATACAGAGAAATAGGTAACAAATAGCGGCGGAACTACATTAGCTTGAGGGAGGGCGGCCCGCTCGTTCTAATTTCACCCCTTTAGCTATATATATATTTTTAACTACTTCCACCTAAAATCTTATAAATTATATTATGGAGGTAAAATTTTTAAAAATATTTCGATTATATCACAAATTTTTACTTTAAGATATAGTCGTATATTTCAAACTTAAAACCTAAATGATTTAAAAACAAACTATAGTACTATGAAAACTTATATTTTTGGGGCTTTAAGTTTTTAAAAGTGAATTAAAGTCTGTTAGATCCATAGTTTATTAAGAAGACGAACAAAATAAATAAAATGAAGATAAAAATAGAGCCAAATAATATATATATATATATATTGTAATTATAATTCAAAATTTTTGTTCTATTACGCCTCCCATAATTTTTTTTTTTTTGCCTTCAGCGCTATTGGTAACAAATCATATCAATTCAGGAACAACTTCAATCATGATATTTATTCAATTATTAGACAAAGAATTTAATTCTTAGAAAAAGTTTACCCTATGTTACTCGCACTAAACCTCTTATGAAAATAAGATCAAGATTAATTACTTTACTCGATAAATAGATCATAGACGTCCAATGAAATTTGAGTTATCAAATTATCTGTACGTACCAAATAATATCATAGATTAAGCCATCAATTTTTACCGCTTGGGTAATTCAAGAAGTGTGCTAAAGTAGTGCCACGTGAATTTTGTTTGAAAGTGAAAGCACGATGTGCCCCAAAAAGGAAAGGAAAAAAAAAAAGTGCGACTCGACACAGTTTGTTGATTACAACCCCTTTTTTGTCCTTTTTCGTTCTTAAAATCTTGATGAAAATATTCAATTGAAATATTCAATTATAAACGAGCTAGGAAGTGATCAGGTAGAAAATGACCGTATTAGAAAATGAAAAGAAAAAAAAGAAGAGAAAAAACTATGCAGCCAAGTTGCATTCTACTGAAGACTTAATTGGTCATCGAATCTTTTAAACTACAATTTTTGTGATACATTCAAAGGAATGCCAGTTGGTTATTAGACTTCCACATTTGTTAAATAAATTCTTTCCATCATAACAGAAATAAAATATTTTTTTTTTCTATTAGTTGATCAAAGAATGGCAATATGGTAATAACCCTTACGGAATAAATAGTTAAAGTGTTCGTCACATACATGAATAAAACATAAAAAAAATAATTAAAAAGGAAATTACTATGGTGTTAGCAATATTCCATGGAACGAGTACCAAAGAATTATAACCCTAGAGTAGAATGTCTTGCTGAATTGGGGGTTAATTAGTTATAGTAATTAAAAGATGCTCTGATTATTAGCTAAAATAATAGTTATTAAGCTTTAAAAAATTGGCAAAATAGAAGAGAAAAAACATGAAATGCTCAGAAACTTGGTCTTGGGAAAGGGAGATATATATATATATATGTATATGTATATGTGTTTATATAGTCTTCATCGTAGATGATTACAGAGTGGCTACTAATGAAGTCACATGGATTCCTCTGAGCACAATCCGACACCCCTGAACAAAGCCTGTGTTTTGCTGTTGTTTCTCTTTCTCTGTTATAGATCTTCACCAGAATCTCTGGGTTACCGCCAGCTTTTCGTCATCTTTCTCATTTCAATGTCCAAATGTCCGACCACATAATTACCAAATGAACACATAATCACATCTTCAATCAAGAAAAAAAAATTAATAATAACAAATTATAATATATATTATAAATTACGATTTCAAGGACCCTTTTGGCCCTACTGTAAACTTGCAAGCGATTCAACATCGTGATGGATCACTGTGCATGACATGGGATATGCCTTAATGGGTCCCACAATCCAATTAGATTTGCATTTCTTTATTCCATGTGTGGACTAGTATGGTATTGTTTTTGTTTTATTTTATTTTATTTATACTGGTAGGTGTTTTAGTAGAGTTTGTTCCTCGTTAGTTTTGAGGACCAATACACATATCGAAATATATATCATTATAGTATTACTTGCTATATATCTCTATTAGCTAAAGAGAATCTCTCCGTCTCTCCCTCTCTCTCTCTCTCTCTCTCGAACCCAAGCCACCCCCCTTCTCTCTGCTTGGTCTACGATATGATCAGTTGCTGGTCTACAATGAAATCTCACGTGCAAGACGCTGTAGCTTTTTCCTTCTAAAAAAATAAAAAAAAATTGGGTTTGTTTTGTTTGGCTAAACAACGCCTTTAAAAGGCTCTGGGCTTTTTCTCGTAGTCATATGGGATGGGAAGAGTGTATGATTAAAGAAGCACTTTGTTTGGTCTTACGGATACGCATTGTGCTTTGGGCTTTTTTTTTACGTCTCATTACAATAATAGTAAAGACTTTCTCTATTCTCTTCTTTTTCTTTTCCTTTTCATCATTCATTGGTGTAGTTCTGTAGAGGAAACACAAAACACTTTCCTCATCATCATCATCAGCTTCTTACTCAGCTTTCTCTCTTCTCTTCCAAAACCCCTTTTTAAAGTCCAAAAAACTCCAACCATAAAAAAACCAAAAAAAAAAAAGAAAGGTAGAGAAGTTTAGTCAGAAGATGGCATTAGAAACTGTGTTTTACTCCTCACAAGACCCATTTGGCTATAGTTGCAAGGATTTTTACTCCTTGTTGGGAGCACAAGGAAGTAGTAATTGGGGCTATGATTTTTGCCATCAACAACAAGAAGAAGATCATCACGAATTGTTAGAAGAAGACAAATCCCTAGTTGGGATTTTGAAAACCGCATAATGGACCAAACTGTGCATGCAAATTGGGACTACTCTTCTTCATCTCCTTCACTCCTCCCACACAACATTAATAATATTAATGAATTAGGGATGTCAGATCCTAATTCTTCTTCCCCCGAGGAGGCCTGTACTGTCGACCAATCATATTCTCCCCCTATACCATCAGCCGATCCCGCCGAGCAGCCACCGTCGAGTACTGCCACCACCGTGGGAAGGCGGAAACGACGCCGCACCAGGAGCAGCAAGAACAAGGAAGAACTCGAGAACCAGAGGATGACCCACATTGCCGTCGAGCGCAACCGCCGCAAACAAATGAACGAGTACCTCGCAGTCCTCCGGTCTTTAATGCCGCCGTCCTACGTCCAAAGGGTCAGTCCTAAGATCTCAACTCTCCATTTCACTTCAATTAAAAAAAAAAAAATTGTAATAGTACTTAAAAAATGTAATCTACAGGGTGACCAAGCGTCAATAATTGGGGGAGCGATAAATTTCGTGAAGGAGCTAGAGCAGTTCTTGCAGACGATGGAGAGCCAACAACACCACAAGAGACCAAAAAAGCTAGACCAAGACGACGATGGTGGCTTTTCTTCATCACTTTCGTCCTTGTCGTCGTTATCGCCATTGGCCGAGTTCTTCACCTTCCCTCAGTACTCCACACGTGCCACGGCTCACAGCAACCCTTCATCAGAAAACAGAGACTCCTCCCAGTGGGCAGCCGCCGACATAGAAGTGACGATGGTTGATAGCCACGCAAACATAAAAATACTCTCCAAGAAACGCCCGAAACTTCTCTTGAAAACGGTTGCTTTTTTGCAGGCTCTTCGGTTTAGTATTCTTCACCTTAATGTTACCACTGACGACCAAATGGTTCTCTACTCTGTTAGCGTCAAGGTTAGTCTTCTGGACATTTTGGATAAATATATTGAATCATTAAATTAGTAGATTTAGTCACTACATAAATATGGTATATAATTGCTTTTTATGTGTCTAATAATTGGTTTGTGAAAAAAAAAAAAATGGGACAGATTGAAGAAGGGTGCCAACTGAACACTGTGGATGCGATTGCAGCGGCTGTTAATCAAACGCTTCGCAGAATTCAAGAAGAGCCTGCTTTCAACTGAATCTTGCAATAACTTTATTTTTTTTTTTAGTTTCTTTGTTTTTTGGACCTCTCGTTCTATATGTCTCTCCCTGTCTCCCTTTTCTCTTTGTAATTTGGGGTTTAATTTTCTGCCTTTTTAGAACGGAATTATTTTTCTTTCTTGTTGTTGTTCTTCTTCTTTTTGCTGTTTATTTGAGGAAGAATATTGTTTAGAGTTTCAAGAGTAATCAAGCTGGGCACTTTGTATCTTTGTTTATTATCCTGCCTATTCGGAAAAAGACCAATCGAACGCTTATGCTTTTATTTATTTATTTATTTGTTTATTTTATAAACACTAAAATTTTGAGGTAAATTCGCACAATGATTCAGTCTATCTTAAGGTGTAGAAATACAATTACCACTGCAAGTTACAAAAAAATACAGCTTCTTAAGTTGAATTAATATATTTGTTAAAAAGATTGCTTGTATATGTCGTAGAATAGGTGCTACACTGCATTAATCTACTAAAAATTTTTCTTTATTATATTAGGCACAAATGAAACGAATATTATAAGTTCCCACATCTAAATTAAGCCAACTGTAAAATGGTGATTCGGAGTGAGGGTGACTTTCAAGTCCGATAGTATTACATGTCATTTAGTCAAGAAAGAGCACGTATTATTATCATTATTATTATTTTGTCTTATGAAGCTATGAAGAATATGGACAATGGGAGTCTGAGACATATATATGATTTATTATAAGTCGAGAAATTAAACTAAAACCATGAAGTCGGAGACTGTGGTCATGATCTAGTAGAAAATCTCGGGAAATTTGTAAGACTACATAAAATTAAATTGGATATTAACCTATCAAGTGGGAGCTAATTAATGTATTTTTTGGTCATAATAAAACCCTAAACCGTTTTCATTAAAGAGCAATCTTATTTAATCCCGTGGAGTTATAACCCGTTACTAATAAATTAATAAAACAGCAAGACCCAGTCTAAAAAGTACACTACAAACTAGATTGAGGTCTATAGTTTTGTAAAAGGCCTACAGTTTTATAAATAGTAGGATTTTAATCCCATAGGAATGAAAATGATTTTTCTTAATGAAAAGGAAGATTACAAAATACTCTAAAGAGAAAAAAGAAGAAGAAGAAGAAGAAGAAGAAGAAGAAGAAGAAGAAGAAGAAGAAAGAACAGTCCATCCAGCATTTTAACAAAAGTCATGAAAAAGTCTGAGTAGCCCAAGAAACACTCCTCTAAATCGGATGCCATTAGTCAAAGTCAGTGCTTCTAAAGACCAGGGCAAATAGCAAATTCACTCAATCACAAGTAATTAATTTAAGATAATTTGTATTTTAATACATACCGAACCCTTAAGTGAAGACAAGATATAGATACAGATCAGATGCAATTGACAAAAACTTCTAAACAACATTTAAGGTTGATTGATAATAATCATTCGAAATTGTTCTCTTTTTTTCCCCCTCATAGACTTCGTGTGACAAGTCTGCCTAACCTTCCTATGGTTAAAGACAAGGTAGGGGGTAAAAAAAAAAGGCACAAAGTGGGACATGTTTCCCCCAAAAAAGGGTACATTATAATTGCATGGTTTTTTATGTGTACAATATGTCCAATTAATTATAATATGATCATGCCACATTATCTGCTTTTTCTCTATTTTTCTCGGCAGATTAGTAATCTACTGTATGTGTAATTATAATCATTATCATGGTGATCAGAAACGGAAAAAGGAATTTATATCATCACTGTTTTTTATGGACTTATTTTTTTTAGTTTTTGGTTTCAAATACATCGTACAAAAGACAAATCTTTATTTTTTTTCCCCTCGAGAAAAAAGACATATATTAAAACAAGTGTTGCTTTTACTCACAGCACCACCATTGAGGAATGGTGACAAAGTAGAGAATTTATAGGCCCCTATGAATTTCAATATTTGAGAGACCTTCTTTAGAATTCTAGTCCCTCTCCATGAGCTACAGTACTCTCACAGTTGTGCATATTCATATTGTTGATATAGTATTGGCTTTGGATTTGGTTAACTTGTGACATAAAAAATATGCACGACTGCCATCAAATGTTGTTGTTAATCCTTCAAAAAAAAAAAAATGTTGTTCTTAAAGAAACCCAGTTGAGTTGGCCCATTCTTATTGGGTAAAGTATAAGCAGACAGTCAGGGGTAATCTATAATCTAAGGCTGAACAGTTATCAATCCAAAATATATATCAATCGTTACATCTTGAATTGTTACTTTTGTATTAGTCATTGGATATACGACTTACGTTTGAAAGTAGATAGATAGTTGATCAAAAAAGTACTTTAAAAATTAATAAGCATTTAATTTACGAATCTCCTTAAATAAAATTTAGGCGGGTAACTTGTTTGTTACAGCTGATGTGGCTTTTTTATATTTTTATAAAATAATAATAAAATATAAATTATAGATTTACATGATTCTTAATGATTTGGTCAATTAACGAAGCTTACTCAATTTATAAAGAGAAAGATTTTGACACCCAATTAATCATTAGACAAACCAAAAAAGTCTCCATACCGCAATGGATCTAAAAAAAAAGTTTCCATACGAAAATACAGCTCGAAAAATAAGTTTCCATACGACAATGAAATTCCAAGGCGGTTGTTTCAGATTCTTGGAAAACATTTTACAAACATTGTTATGTTAAGAAATAAATTAAATAAGAATCTCGAGAAAAAAAAATCATTGAATGAGTTTAGAGCTAGTTGAGAAAAAGGTTTTAAAATAAAAAAAAATCTTAAAATTTCTTTTAGGTTGCATTATTTTCGTTCTGTTTACTTTAGTTTTGGGTTTTCTTTATTAATAAGGGTATTTAATTCTTTTATTTGTAAGATTTTTTTTCTTATTTAATAAAATTTTCCGCTTAGCAACTCAGCCAAAAAGACCTTGCTATGTAAAATAATTACTTCTAATTTACAGTCTTCCTTTTAAAACGACCCTCATCTCTGGATTTAAAATTCATGGCCGCATTCTCCTTATTATACTAAGATCCCAATAAAATATAGCAAAGTGTTACATGTTTGTGTATGTATATATATACATTAAGATTTCAAAAATTCAAAAAGCTCACTTTAGGCCTAGAGATAGAAAATACAAGTCCCATATAATTTTGCTTTTCTTTTCTTCTTTTCATCATGAGCAATTATTAATTTTGCCAATGTACAAGTCTTTGTCAACCAAGTGAATTATCAATATTGGTGGTGGCCACAAAGCTTATCAGAAATAGTGATCAATGTTATCGAATTTTAAGGCTTTTTATCCTTTGGTTTTTGGGCTAGCTAATAATATTCCTTTCTTGGAGTGTGCTTTTTTGTCTCCCCCCTGAATCAGCTGAGAATCTGATGATTATCCCCCACATCATTTTCGCTTTGATTTCTGGGGTAATTCATATTTCTCCTTTCGTTTGTCCTTTTTTGTACTAACACTTGCGGGATTAATAGCTTATCTGGTAGGGACAGTTTTAATTATTATCTTAATATTAAACAGTATAAAACATTTATATATTATAACAAAAAAGTTATTACAATAAAAAAAACTTTCACATAATCATACTACGCACTCTATAAAATGATTCTTTCGTAGAAGAAATGTGAAAGAAAGGCGATGCTGACGAACCTGTCCCTTTGAATTGTACTATAATATGCTCTTTCTCTTGACTAGCTTACCCTACAATTATGTTATTGGGCTCAATATTATTGCAAGCACAAGTCTTTAGTGCAACATATGTAAATGTATTGCTATTCAACGGCCGTGATCATTACTACCATTTGACTAAGATATGGAAAGTAATCTGATTGGAGTCAATATGTTGATGATCAAACTTCAAAGCACGAGTACAATGGTTTGTAATTAGAGCATGTTCCACTACAGTATAATCCTTGCCTTTTGTGTTGTATATACGTCTCAAAAATTAGTTTTGTACCGTTTGTCAGATGGTATCTAAACAAAAAAAGTTTTCCTTTCTCAACGGTCTAAATTGCGTTTAGCCTCATTTAGTTGCTGAATTTGGTGATGTATATACACAGCCAAAAAAGAAAAGATCTTTCTCAACACATATCGATAGTATAAGTTTTTTTTATCGTTGAATCTCGTTAAAATTATATTTTAATTAAATTTAACGGTTGAAAAAAAAATCTATTAGGTTATTTTACCGGTGGGAAATTGAGAAAAAATGTACCATAATAGTATACTTCCCTCAAACAAAGTTCTGTACTTTTAAAATCGCGCGAAGAGTGCATACGATTATTAAACGTTTCCTACCACTCTCATTTGCCTAATAGTCAATTACTTCACATTTTCTCACTTGCTTCGACGCGAAATATAAATTAACAATATACCAAAAATTTAATAAGACCTTAACAATAACTAAGAAATTATATATTCCGCTTAGCTAGTCTATTATATTTGAAACTATTAATTAGTCTTTGAAGTGGTCTATAAATTAATTTTAGTTTGCCAAACCAAATTTCAAGTGTACTATAAGCACTTGAAATTTGTGAACAACATTTATAGACTAAAAGATCAGTATATGTACATGATAAATTTTACAAATTTCCTCTAACTTGTGTCAATATATCCCTGAACTTTAAAATGTACATGTTTTGTCTTTAAATTTATGATTGTTTTTCAGTTTTTTGTCTCTGTCAAATTCCATCATTTTTTTTGGATGAAAAAGCTCAATTGTCTTATTTTTTTATGAGTTAGATATGATATTTTGGTTTTATTAAATGCCCTTCCCTCCTAAAACATTAGTTAGGCGACAAAATTCTTCTTTGTTATCTTCTTAGAGCTGGTCAGAAGTAGAAAAGAGAGAAAAAAAAAACCAAAAAACTCATTAAAAACTCTCATCAAAATTCAAATTTACTCTGCAGTAAGAAACTAATTAACAAACAAATCCAAAAAGCTGCTCATAAAAAAAAACAAAATTATTAACTTAACAAACAAAAAAAAAATTCTAGCACAAAAACAATGAAATAAACAAACAAACCCAATTATCTAAAAAGTTCTTGCTCTTCTACCACATAGGATAGGTATTAAGAGTTTTTTTTTTTTTTGGCTAGAAGTGTTTGTTTGTAAGTTAATATCAACTCGTAATGTTTTAGTTCAAATCAAGTTTGCTATAATGTTTTCTCTTATAAAATTTGCTGTTACAAAATTTTAGGTTTAACCCGACTTCTCAAATGCCTTGTAAGCATGTTATTACAATAGATTCAAACTTAAATCTCATGTTTTTTTTTTCTTTTTTGTGGAACAATTTTTTGGGTTTGTTTGATTTTCCTGCAGTAGAATAAACCTAAACCTAGGCATGGATTTTGAATGAGCTTGTTAATGAGATTTTTAGATTTCTTTTCCCTCTTTCTTTCTAACTAGCTCTAAGATGCTACCATAGATGAGTTGTAGCACCTAATTAATGTTTTAGGAAGGAATAGGACATCTAACAAAATAAAAATATCATGCCTAACTCATTAAAATGAACAACTGAATTTTTCCGTCCAAAATATATTGACAGAATTTAATGAAGGGGGAAAATTAGATATGGATCATAAATCAGGGCCAAAATGAATAGATTCTATAATTCAAGGTGTATTTTGATACAAATAACATAGATGAAGGAGAAATTGTAAAATTTATCCTTACCTAATTATGCAAGTCTTACTTATATCACGTACTGAACCGTTCAGAATCCCTTCTCTCTCTGTCTTTCTCTCTCTCGATTCTTCTTATATTCTCTGAATATTGTAGTGTGGGGGATGATGAACTTCATGACCACTAAGAAAGATATTTCTTTTATCATCAATTAGCACAAATATGCATATGCCACATCTTTGATTTTAGACACAAAGGGCAAAAGATCACATCCAAACCTTTTTGTGGTTTATTGTATTATTGTTCTCATTCTAACGAAAAAGCTGAAGGCTACAAAAGCAAGCCAGAGAGGAGGAAGACAAATTAAGCCTACATACCATGGCCTCCCTCTCAATCATTTTAGTTAACCAAATAACCCCCTCCAAAAAAAAAAAAGTTAAGCAAACAAAACATCCATTCCTGTGGGTCCCGCGTTTTGCTAGCTTTTTGGCATCCGAACTAATGAAAGTGGCAGAGAGTTCAGAGGGTTCACGTAACACAAAAAACTTGAAATTACAAAAAGGAAAAAGGGGGAAAAAACTATATGAAGATTCTGCAATATTTAGAGTGCATGTTGAATTTTTTTAAGGAAGATCCAATAAGTTTCCTGAATGAAATAGAAACCATCATTTTGCATGTGGACTTGCAAAATATTACTATTACGCCAAAAAACAAAGTACGTCAACCTATTCTTTATATATACTAATTGAATTATCAAGCATATACACAAGTTCTTGGATCATTTGTATTATTAGGATATAATTGTGCTTTTGGTGTCCAATATTTACAAGAAAGGGTGTAATGATCATTCCCTTTCAAGAAAAAAAAAAGAAAAAAAGTTGGGACGTACGAATTATCAGGATTATTGGCTAAGAAAGGACTAGCCAAACGTCATTTCAATAAAAAAGAGGGTGTGGGGGAGAAAAAAGATTGATTATCTCTCTTATCATTCAGAATAAGGTTGCCAGCTGCATAACCATATAGTTAAGGAAAAAAGAAGGGTGATGTTCTACTTTGTACTATGGAAAAAAATATATCTTAATCTAAGATTAGATAAGTTTAAATACATGGCTGCATATCTAACCAGTAGCCTGTTTGGTAAAGTTAGTTTTAACCAATGTTTCAGTAATGAACAGTGTAAAGCTCTCGTATGCTACAGTAAAAGAAAAAAAATTACTATAGTATAAAGCTCTCACATGTTATAGTATTTATAGACTTAACCAATGGTTCTAACCACCGTATTAAATTTCCTTTAAATTTTAATCACATTCATAGATAAATCTACACTAAATCTAACATAATTATGATCATATTGGACGGAGAATTTATATGTCTAATAATAAAATCTAATTTGAAATTTCTATATTTCCAAGTCTAGCTAGCACTCTAGTATTAGTCCATATAATCAATTTCAATATGGGTGCATCTATTGACATTCTTTATTCTACTTTTCGCACACTCCTATGTAATAAGATTTATTTATTACTATATTACCTATTAATAAAATTGCTCCTGTGGACAAAAGTATTTTAAATAAATACTTATTACACATTCTATTTTATAAAAATATATATTTCCCTCTAAAAATTAGTATATTGTTTTTCAAGAAAATAGAAATAGAGACAAAAGGAAAGAGTCTCCCATAAATATATATATATATATATATAAAAATATGTGTGTGTGGTTTATTTCTTTTTCAAAATTCTTATTTTGATAATTGTTTTATATATACTAATTATAATTATATATTAATGTAAATTGTTTAATACATAAATAACTACAAAATCGTGTGCTCCAGTAAAAGGAACCACTCTTTGGTTGATATAAAGAACTCGATACTCATATTATTCTTTGAGCGTTTGAATCGAACCTATTGGTGGTTCTGGTCTATTGTTGGAGTCGCTAAATGCATCATGTAATCTCACATATAAATTGATGTTTGTAATGTTCTAATTTGGAATGCAATACCATTTTCATCATTATAGTAATTATAATATTGTTATGGTTTCTTTTAAAATATTATAAAAAATGTGTTGAATTTTAAATAATTTGGTTATATATATAGTGTAATTTTTTTCCTTTTTCTTTTTATATTATTATTGGACTAGAGGTCGATCGGCTATTTATATTTTGGGTATGTTGTGCATTTTTCCTTTATCCAGTTAATATCTTTGCATTAGACTGATAAACATAATATATATATATATATATATATATATATATAGAGAGAGAGAGAGAGAGAGAGAGAGAGAGAGAGAGAGAGAGAGTAAAGTTTGTTGGCGAATGTCCAACAAAGACCACTTCTATTGAAGAATAGATAATTTGTTTAAGAATCAAAACAATGTTTGTACCCCTTTTTTTTTGAATTTACGTTGAAGTTCATGACATGTGTTTATTGTAAGGGGAATTTTCATATAAATGATATTTTTGAAACTTACTTTATAAATGTTACATATATTTGAAAGCTATTATATCATTGAAAAAATTCTCATAAATGAGAGAGAAAATAGAAGAAAGACTTCAGAGAGTGCTAGAGTTTGCCTATTTGAATTGGTTGAAAAAAAAAAAAGATTTAAAAAACTCACACTAATTATCTTATAAAAGCAATATGAGTAGTAGAGTGTCGCACAACTTCTTCAAATATGATCGTAATATAAACATATTTTTTGTAAAATTGTGGCATAACCTATAATTTTCTACGTTGCAACTTGCAACTATTATTATAATATTTTATTATATTTATTGTATAAATTGACAACTGACAAAGTTTAGTATATAAGAAAAACAAATAAACAATGAATTTTATACACATCACGAAAGAGGACTACAAAGGTGAAAGACATGACGTATTTTAACGAGATGCTATATTGACTTTAGAAGGACTAATAACGAGGAGGACGACGTACAGACCCATTCACGAGCAAGTAAAGGGCAAGTAGTTGATGAAATGAATTTGGCTGGAGATAAGCGTTCAGATTTGTCATTTGGGGCCGATGAGGAGTACTGTCTAGGAATGATTAATTTTTTTTAGTAGGCAGTTTTGCGTCTCTAATAAGCCTTTTCTCCGACGAGAGTAGCTTTGCAAACCTGCAAGTATTAGGAGGAAAGAGTATAAAACTGAGGAATTTGCACTATAGTTATGTATAAAGACAATAGTATTAACAAAATTAGACGAATTTTAATACGTGAACTTAATAGTATAAATTTTTACACCTCCTCGCGCGTTAAATAACCAATGTGAGTCATGTGACCATATTGATATTCATGAATATCATTTAGTTTTTAGAATGTGTGTCTTTTCAACTTTTCGTGATATATAGTCTCTAAACTTTTTCACTTGACAATTTCATCTTTATATTTTTGTGAAAAAGTAGCAACATTTAACTCCAATTCTTAACAGAAGTACTTGAATTTTTTGTGTAATTTTATGATGAACTTAGGTAGTCATTTCCCAAAAAGAGGATCGTTGAGGACTAATGTGTCAAACTGTGAGAAGTTCAAGGGCCAAAAGTTCTAAATTAAATTAAATTTATTTTAACCCTGTAACACTTGATGTGAAAGGGTAATGTATTGTCAATTCAAGAAAAAATTAAAAACAATTCAAAGACAAATGTATTAAAACATGAGAACCTGAAGGGTGCCCCTAGGTGCTCATGATCAAACACACCCAATATCGTTGTTGTTGTTTTATTTTTTTATTTTTTTACTGATATTATTAAGTTTTGGGATCTTTTATTTATGGTAGGTATTCTTCTTACGTATAGTAAAAAATCACATTAAAATGAACAAGGTATAAAAATAATAAAAACTTGAAGAATATCTAACGCTTTAAAACAGAGTTCAAACAGTCAAGAATACGTGTATCAATTAAACTATTATAATTATACGTACACCTTTTCAGAGCATCCTCGTTAGTAGCGCCATTTTTATCAACTGGCTCAAACAAACCCGTCTCTGAATTCACTTTCGACACCCTTTTCTTCAACAGCTGCTCCCCGATCTGTACAAGTTTGTCCATATTCTCCTTTGTAGCTATATCAACCGATGATTCTTCCCCCACCAATTTGTCATCCTAATAATATATATATATATATATATGATCAAAATTATATATATATGTAAAATATTTAGTCAACTAATTTAACTAGCTCAATATTTACTTGAATACGAAGATAATGATCCTGAGAGTTGAGGTTTTGAAAGATAACGGAAATATGGAAATCGACCATGTCCGCGCTAGCTTGACTGTAGACGTCCACAATTGGAGTGGCTCCGTCGTTAAATAGCCATCGCAATGCACCCCATTTGGAGACCATGCTTGCGGTGTATCTTTGCTCTATCTTCGCCGACCCGGTGCCGACCGAAATCACCAGCAACCGACCGTAGTCCATCGGCTTGATCGGGAAGCGCCTTAAGTCTGGATTTTGACTGTTCATCTGTTTCGTCACTTGGCTTATGCCAACTAATGCCTGATATCATAATCAGAATTATAAACATCATTATTATTATTTAATTTTTTTGAAAGAAGATTGATAATATTAAGAATCCATTTGGAAACATAGCTATGAACAAAAAATTTTTCATTCGATCCAATTTTGTTACAATTTCTCTCATAAAATTTGAATTCTATGTTATTATCTTTTATTCAAATTTTTTGTTCGAATCTAATGTTTCCCAACTGGTTCTGGCTCTAATGTTAATCCATGAATTAAGTTATACCGGATTATTAGCGGCAACGCCACCGTCGATGAGATTAAATTCGCGAACATTTCCATTAATGTCTTGGTTCGTAAAGTAGTGGGCAGGAAAAAAAGTCGGAGCTGCTGAAGTACCAATGCAAATGTCTGAGAGTTTAACATCCAAGTCGGGTGAACTTTTTACCTGCATAATAAAACGATAAGAAATTTTGCTTTTTTTTTTTTTTAAAGGGTTTGAACTTATTCAATACGTTAAAATATGGTTCTATTTTGGTAGAAAAGTTGATCCTATGATCCAACAATCAATTTCATAAGAAAACTTAATCAGTTCTCGAAATTATAATTAGATAGAAAATGATGTTTGGCTGAAATATTCTGGGAGACGCAGATGTTTGTGGGAAAATATATATCATGAAAGATATAGCAGCTACCTGTTAGATTTCTATATTAGTTACTTCTATCAATTAAACAAAGAAAATTTAGAACGGTTAGTTCACAAATTAAAAAACCCAATAGTTGGATTATAATTATAGATTTGAACAACTAAGCACGCAGGCATCATTCATGTTGAGTATTGTTCTTATTTTGATTGGAAAATGCTGGTATTAAAAATTCCTATAAAATACAATAATTTAGATGCATTCTATAGAAATAAACATATAAATTGAAATACCAATATCTGGCCTCAGAATCATACTTACACTTTTCCCACTAAACAGTCTGGGAAAAAAAGTAGAAGTAGTGTTATGTGCACATTAAATATATGGAAGTCCACTATGTTTACAAATCATTACCCAAAAATGTCCGGTGAGAGATTTTTATCATTTATCTAATTAGCCCAACACGAGAATAATACTTGAAACTGTACCATGCTAATTCCTAATTAAAAAAGGGTAAAAAGAGCAAATCTATATGTCAGTTTTAATTATCAAATTATCAACTAGAAAACGCGCAAATTATAATTGAATCTACATGTTCTTAGATGTCAAAAATTTCTGGTATGTCACTGTTAATTCAATGTGGGATTAAATTAGTTAGAGTATAGCAGGTCTAAAAATTAAGAAGAGAGACCTCATAGGATGAGAAAACGGTTGGCTGCAATTGCTTAATATCAAACGTTGGAATGACTAGATTGGTTAAGGCGTCATGCAAGCGTGTTTCCCCTAGCTTCTCCCTCAGCAGCCCATGAAGGTATTTTCCATCGTACTTGGGTCCTGCTAAACTTCCCAAAAAACTCCTAACTGACTTGAACGCCCCACTGCATAAATTAATTATTTTAATTAAATCAGCATATAATTATGCAAAAAATTTAATATGATCATTTCTCAATTCAATAAATCAATATTAGGCTTAATTATATAAACATATATATATATATATATATATGTATATACCTTTTTTGTGGGAAAATTTTGGGGCAGTGCTCTAGATAAAAGGGCGCAATATCCTTGGCGGCATAGTAGGGACGTTTATTTTCGTTCGGAGCAGCTAACATGGCTGCCACTAGACCGCCGGTGCTTGTTCCGGCGATCACATCAAAGTAATCTGCAAGTCTCGCCTCTTCCCCATCCAGCTCCTGTAAACAAACCGTCATATATATAAATTATATATAATATATATCATTCACTAATACACTTTAAGAGATATAACATATGACGTTTGTGTACAAATATTATTATTAATATATAGATATACATGTATGTGTATTATCAATTATAGTGATCTATTGATCGCTATAGGGAACAAAATATTTCTAAACAAATAGAATATTTTTCTGAATTCCTTTTGAATTTATGCATTTACGTATATTTAAATGATTGTAATGTGATAGGATGTTTATAAATAAATGTATACGACTAACAGAGATCTAAATTACCTGAAGTTGTGACTCAAGGAACGCAAGAATGGTTGCAGGGATGATTCCCCTGACTCCACCGCCATCGATGCTGAGAACGGTGATCAAGTTTCCATAATTCGGGGGCTCCTGCACGGCAGGAAGCTGTGTAGAGGATAAATTTTCTTCCATTTCAAGAGTAGTTGATATATTGTTGTCAAGCGAGGTGAAGTTTGTTTTTTTCTTTTTTTCAACGTTTTACGTACAACAACTAATTAAGAATATATATACGTCTATATAATGTTAAGGGCTTGGCTGACTGGTGATTAAGGTTTTGTAACATGAAGCTAGGATTTATATAGAACAACCCTCGGGTTGTACTGACTGTTCAAATTAATATTTGAATTAATTAGTTTGATCATGTGGCCCGCGTGGGGTATAATCGTGTAACTATAGAGACGTTCTTTTCTTTCTTTCTTTTTTATTTTTTTTATTTTTTTAAGTGGATAACTATAGGGCCTTTTCTATGTTATATAATAGGACTTGTTGGCTGATATATCATGGAGATTTCCTTTCTCTTTTTTATCTGTATTTTTGTATTTTTCAAGAGAATAGAAACTTGGTTGGTGAATTGGTAAACGTGTATGTAGTTGGGGCAGAATTTTATAACTAGTTATACGATTAAAAATTGGAGTATTGCCTCCCGGGATTTAAACCTCCGTCTCCACTACTTGAATGTTCCGAAATTGATTTTTCTTTCATCTAGTTATATTGTTTTTTCTTTTACTAAAAAAATAATCAGCATTTAGTCACTTGATAATCTACCAAGACCACAAGTACGGTAACATCAACCCATTCTATATTCATAGGTCGATAAGAGACATAATTTCTGTCTTACTACAGACAATAAGAATCGATCCCTATATGCTAAGTAAGAGAGCCTTGACATGTCATTATTCACTGGTATATGCCACCACCAGGCGTAATTATCTTGTTTTTTATATTTATTGGTCATCTTGCAAATTGAAGGCACATTTGAAAAAAACAAAAAAAGCAATGTCTCTTACGGACTAATCACCGTCATTACAAGGTTCTCTTTTTTTTTTTTTTTTTTTAATTTTTAATATCTATCAGATGACGAAGTCGCTCAAGTACAGCTTTACAGATAAATCTTTTTCTACATCCATGATCGAATTTATATTTCTTTCCGTCAATTCTCCTTTATATGCATAAGATATGCATTTTTTTTTTTTAATAATTGCAATAAGATTCAAGTTAGTTTACATGCGTGCCACCCTTCCTGGAATGTGCGTGAGATATCACGCTTAAATTCCCATGACAATTTCGGTAAATCAGCGTACCTTATTAAGTCAACCGTAATAGCTTATATCCCTTACGTAATCTAGCTTTAGCTAAGAGTATATTTACATTTTTTTTGGATAGGCCGATAAGACTCTCAAAAACCCTTGTAAGAGTTTCGTCGAGGTTGTGGGAAGTAAATTGAACCAAATTCTACCTTTTTTGGATTAAATTCTCGAGGTTGCGTTTTTTGAAGTTGAACGAAATTCCACTTTTTTTTGGCAAGTTTATGATGAGAACATGTACTTTTCTATGATTGATGAGACCCTTTTTTTAGCCGTTGGATTCAAAATTAATGGTAGGAGATCATTCTTTTAAGGTATAAAATCATATTTAAATAGAAACAAAAATAGATCCAATCACATTTAACAACCTTTTTATAATCCAATAATTAATAAAAAGTGAAAAATCCTCAAAAATTAAGAAACTATATCTAAAAAATAAAAAATAATATCGGCAATCCGTCATTGGGAGGTGTTGTTGTGATCGACGGCTAGTGAAGGGTGGCGGCACACATAGAACTTGATTCACGACCAAGGGTCGCGTTCATGGCTTGAGTTTTTGTGGTCTTGTCTTAATGAGATCTGGTCTCAACGATTGCAGGGCTAGTGGGCAGCACGGGTAAAAGGCCGAGGAGGTCGTAACCCGCAAAGGTCATTATAAATATGTAATCCACAAAGGCAGATCGCATAGGAACCACGATAGGGTCATGAGGGGATAGGGTTGCAACCTATAAGCTCCGCCCACTAGCTTGTGAACACAGGCATGATGAATGGTGACCTCCGTCCACAAGCTTGTGAACCTCGGCGACCTCTGTCTCCTCACAAACTTCGACATATGGTGGCTGCAAACTAGGGTCACCAGT
The DNA here is from genome assembly GCA_025403435.1 of Artocarpus heterophyllus. Classification (NCBI taxonomy): domain Eukaryota; kingdom Viridiplantae; phylum Streptophyta; class Magnoliopsida; order Rosales; family Moraceae; genus Artocarpus; species Artocarpus heterophyllus. The sequence continues at coordinate 20,102,503 of CM046334.1, forward strand.
GATGACTCCTCCCGGTGGTGGATGAGAATATGCTTTTTATCTTTAAATTTTGGGGGTTTTTTAATCTAGTATGTATAGGTCTATTTCACTTGCAATTTGCTTGTTTAATTTTCACCTTTTGACATAAGATCTGATGGCCAATAAAGGAGTCTTATTGATGAGAACAAACCGAGGTCTCGTTGAAGAATCTCTCTTTTTTTAAAAAAAAAAAAAATAGTACTTGAGGTTGCATTCTTTTTATTTAAGATGACTATAATGAGATCTTTTTAAAAGTTCTTATTTTGTTACGGTTGGATTTGACCTAATAGTTTAAAATTTTAACTCCACCTTACAATAATAGGGTCTCTATTAGACGATCAAAATTAAAATTAAAATTAAAAAATAATGATTATACAAAAAAAAGAAGAAGAAAATGCTAAAAATAAAAACTACAGCCATGGTCCTTGGAGGCAATCTTAATCGATGGTCTAGGGAAGGAGTCACAAGGAGGAGGAGGAGGAGGAGGACCACCTTGTGATGGTTGTGGTGGCTTGGCGGCAAGGTCGCAAACTCAGTCGCAACTAGCAGGACCCACAATGTTCACAACCCCGTTACGAACCGTCATGACCTAGCGTCAGACCGTCTCAACCCTTGCGAGTAGGGTCACAACAAAATCCAATGTAGGAGAATTGCAACCACTATTGCTATGGGCCCCAAATCTAGGGTTGTGAGGGAATCACAGCCTCCATTGCCATCTAAAGTGAACGATGACTTATGGCAACTTGATCTGGCGGAAGCTCCATCAAGTTCTGGCAAATCTGATATCGCTGGCAAACGACACCGGTGACAGCAGAGGAGATTTGTTTTTCTTCTTCTTCTTCTTCTTCCTTTTTTTTTTTTTTTGAAATTATTATGTTTAGTTTATAAGCGATCTGATGTGTGTGGATTCACTTAACTAATAATGAACTTGTTTATTTTTAAATAGAGATCTCATTGTAGAATTCCTCTTTTATTAAATTCCACATTTTTAAATTTGGGGCAAGATGAAAATGATCAGAATTCTAGGTGTATTTTGAAATTTGTACCTATGTTCTATCCAAATAAACGTAATTTCTTGATCGCATGTACGGCATGTGGTAAACGGAAATACCTGTAGTTTCATATTGTACAGAGTATAAATTATGTTACGCCTTAAAATTCAAAAACATTTTAATTTTTTCAAAATAAATTTGAAGCCGCTCCGCAGCTCACTTTGCATTTTGAATATGATTGATTGCAAGTATAGCTAGTTTAAAGGTAGAGTAGCTAGCAATAAGCTAAATATTGTACGGTCTTTGAACCTAATATTTAATGAATATAAGGAATAAAGGATAATTACATCTATATATATCTCAATCTTTAGTAATTAACGTATAGCACGAAGTTCTCATTAAGAAAATAATTATAGCATGTGCATAGCTGATGGACTGGTCAAACAGCTGATTAATATTTAATCAACTTCCTCCTTAATTAATGTGACATAGCTAATGTGCAAAAGATGTGAAAAGATCCAGATCAAGAAGCCACCATGAAAAAGAAATTTCACAAGTTAATATCACTGAAATGAAACTAATTAATAATTATTATATTACAATGTGTTATTCATGCATTAATTTATTTTTATTATGATAAAAAAGGGATCAAGAAGAAGTTCTGTATCTGCTAATTCAAAAAATAATAACTCGATTTGCTTCTTTCTGCGTATTATCACATGGCATCCATCTTGGGACGACCAAATTATTGCTGCTTATCCATAGCCAATTAACTAATGAAGAAAATGAGAACAAATAGGTCTTTCACGAACCATGGTTTAAACCAACTTCATCATCATATATAGTATTTTTTATAAAATTTAAATTTCAAATTTTTAGTTTAAACTTTTAATTTAAACTGTGTTTGAGACAGCCAATAACTAAATATATATGAATATATATTCCTTATAGAAAAGGAAAAATATATATATTATTCAGACTCTTGGCAGGGCATCTAAAGTGGACTTCTAAGATTGGTTGGCAATTAAGACTCTTGGCAGCCTAATTCTATGCTAAAGCCCAAAATTCAAAATCTAGAGGAAAACTCTCCCGCAATGGGAAGTTTCTCTTTATAGTTTCTCCTACGAGACTAAGTATGGAACTTTTCCTAATTAGATACCCGAGTTAGAAGACCCTCAACTAAACTACGTTCTATTTTTTCCCTATAAATACCCCCTTTATCACCCTTAAAAGAGGCTAATGCAACCCATGCAACTTAGATCACCAAAGCTAAGCCAAAGGAAAACCTTTCAAGCTCCATGGCCACCATTCTCTCTCCTCACCTCCACCATTTCTTCTATCTTAAAACTCCATAACCACCATACCATTAAGCTAAAACCACTATACTACCACCTTCAACTATCATTAAAACATCTCAAAGCTTCCACAGACCTCATTTCTGACCTCAAGCCACCAAAGGGAGTCAGTTTCTTAACTTAACTCGGCCATCTTTACTTGCTGGAAAACTCAAACTACCATATTTTTCGACGAGACTCAAAAATGTCCAAGATCTATACTCCACCTCATTTGAACCAAAAATACCATGAAACTTTATTAAAACCATGCTTTGTACATGACCTAAATGAACCCAAAAGACAAGAAAGACCAAAACCACCATTAAAGAGTTGCCATCTTTTCTCTCTAAACTTTTTCTCTCTAAGTGTTAAAGTACCCCAACGGTTAGGGACTCTCTCTAGAAATTGTTCCACTTGTGAGACACCAAGCTTCACCATCTCATTCAAACATCTCCTCCCAATCCAATGGATACACCTACGTCACTAAAGGCATAGGAAACTCCTCCACAACTGCTAATGTTCGTCTCCCATACTACTCACACACTTGGAGATCCTCTTTGAAGAAGTTTCATCTTCAACGGATCTAGGATCCCAATGGGTTTTGCCCTCAGACCCAATCGTCCTTGGGGTTATCTGGATTTGGTCGTAACCCAACCAAGGCCACTATGAGGCAAGCTTAGAGGCATGTTTTAGTCTCACCTAGTGCCAAACGACTATCGTAGACTCATCAGTTTCCATCACCCGATGCACTGCCACCTCAGTTCCTGACAGGCTAGACACCCGAGCCAATTGAAGGAGGCTTCAAAGTCTGCACCTTCCATATGTGAGATCCCGCCATGAAAGAGCCCAACACATGTCTATACGTACAAAATTTTAGTAAATATAATAAACCTATACTTTTATGGTAGTGTGTCCAAAGTTTATATGCTTAAAAAAAAAGTTAGCCCAATGACAACGATTAACATTATTTATTCATGTCTAATGTTTATTTAAGTTTGTTAGTTGTAATGTTATAATTTAGTTTATTATCAACGACTTGCATTCTCTTGAGTTGTAATATGTTGGATTTCATAAAATTATGTTATATTATACAATGTTAATTTTAATTGCTAGGTCTTTTAATAAGTTTAAAGGCTTAATCTATGAATCTGTAGAATCCAATATGCAAAATCCGTGGTTTGGATAGAATTGAATTGGATTAGATTGGATTAGGGATGTTCATGGATTAATTTCAGATTGTGATTTTTTCAATCTGTTACACAGGGATTGGATTATAGATTGATCCTTAATTTATATAATCCGATCTATGAGTACCCCTAGTTAGAATAAGCAGGAGTAGAAGAATGGGGAAGAGTGAGTGAGGAACTGCTTCTTTGCATGTCTCATATGGTTGGGTGTTTTTAAGTAGTGGGAGACAGGTGACTTTGGTTAAGCTAGACTCTTGGGTTGACATAAGCATCCCAAGGTGTTTGCTCTGATGCTATACATAAATGATATGATGACACTTAGAAAATGCACATTTCTTAAATCTAAAATCAATAATTTTACATTAATGTGTCTCGTTAAACTCCTTAATTAATAGCAATTAAGTGTTAAATTGTATTTTAGTGTCTTAGTATAAAAATATATTTAAATATGTGTTTTTAATATGTTTTTATGTTTAGTAATATTTTCGGTAACTTTTAGAAAAATTTTCGTATGCAAAATATTAGTTTAGTTGGAAATTAATTAAAACCGTAAAATAATAAGTGGTAATTATATTTTGAGTCTTATTAAGTTTGATAGTGTGTTTAAGTTTGTAAATATGTTATATAATATTTTTAGTAATTTTTAAAAATATTTTCAAGTCTTAAAATTCATGTCTGTGTCATACCAAATGAAGTTAGAATTTTAGAAGTTTGTAATCATTTTGTGCAACTTAATGTAAAATAAATATTTAAAAAATTATTGTAAATATAATAATTAATTTTGTTTTAATTTTCTATCTTTAGATTTGAAATCTGGTAGAAAAACAGAGCAAAACGACACCAAAACGGGTAAAATCAGACAACAAATACCTCAAAAATACATAAAAATCTGAATTTTGTTCTAGAAGGGACACATGGCAGCTCCATAGCCATTGGATCACGCCGCCATTCACTATAGGTCGTTGGATCATTCGCCACTTGTCGTGCACTACTTTAGCTGCCTGACAGCCAGGCCCACGTGTCAATTGGCATCTCAAGCTGCGTTCGATCGTGTGTGGTCCATCCCACATGCGCTCATCATCTAAACTGTTAGGTATAATTACCAAGAATGATCCGATGGTTCACGTTTGTCACCCCAAGGACCCATCTAGTCCTATTTCTTGCCCCATCTCATAATTGTTAGATCTTGAGAGGTACGTTTCTGATTGAGCTGTACATGGTGCCTTCTGCCGCCGTGCCATAGAGGATCTCAACCGAAGATTCCCATTCTTAGGGGCAAAAACCGAGAAGGAAAAAAAAAGAAAAAATCTTTTAAAATGCCATTTGATCCTAATTTATCAAAAAAATGAACATTAAAAAAGTTTAAATATGGCATAATAGTAGGCATAATTTGCCTATAAATACTGAGGCCTTTGGCCTCGGTTTCTTAAGCGCCTACGCAGTGTAAAACACTATTTTTAGTTTTTAAATAGTTTGGTTTTCTTTAGTTTTTATAAAATATTTCTTAGATTATACTATAAAAATTACGCTCGATAATATATCTAGTATTTTTATTTTAAATATGACTTTTTAATTTTTTCTTTTTAGCTGAGGTGAGAGGAGAAAACTCTGACAAAATGACTTTAAATATTTTTAGCTTTTCTTAAGTTTATAAGCAGTTTTAATACTAAAGTATTTTCTAGAAGACTTAGAATTTTAATATTTTCTTAGCTAGAACTCTGTCAAAATTTTGGTTTTAATTTTTTGACTATGTAGACTAGTAGAAATAATGCTTGGGAGGACCTTGATTAGCCGTAGATAGAGAATGGCTTAGTAAATACTTAACTTATTATTTTGACTATTATTTTAGTTAAGTAATGCTAAGGTTCTGCTAGCTTATTAAGTTGAGTTTTTATTACATTATAGACATAAATTGACACAGTAAATGCTTGATAATGCTTAATTTATTGTCGATATAAGATGGCATAATGTATTCTTAAACTAAATAATAAATAATTAGAAAAACTAAAATTTGTTTAAGATGATTGCCAGAACAGAACCTTTAAATCTTAGCTCTATTATAATTACTGTTTTACCCCTTTAATTTGTTGCTATTATTGTTATATTTTGTAGAAGTTATTTTAAATTAATTGCACTTGTTATTGAAGTTCCATTTTAATTTTAGCTGCATTTCTTGTTACTGAAGTTCTAAAATAACAAATTTTAAAAATGAAAAATGTTGTAAAAATGTGTAAATATTATGAATATATATCGTAAATAAAAAATATTAATCTTCATACTTTTCAGCTTTTAAATAAATAAAAAGTTAATATAATAAATATACTAGAACTAAATAAAATCCTTCCTTGTAGGTTCGACATCAAATTCATCGAGTATTTATTACTTGAGATGACCTTATATTTAGGGTTATATTGGATTATATATTTTTAGACCGAGTCACCACACCAATAGAAGAAGTTCAGTAGCTTCTCACATCGCAAGTCTGCCAACACAATTGGGCTACCTTTCCCGTGCCTCACTCGCTTGGATATATCGATTCTTGTCCGAATTCTCAAGAACTTTCCCATGCATTTCCGATTTTTGTCAGAATGTACAAAGACCAAGTTACCAATGGCATCTTCGATTAGCTCACCAATTTTCGGTATTCTGGCATCCGATGGAAGGTTGTGTGCTTGAACCCAAAAAGTAGTGTAACAAAGATCCCCCATATCAATCTGCTCAAGGTTGTCAACTTTCTTTAAAACCAAGAGTAGGCAATCAAAGCTCCATGGTTCCTTGTTCAACACCCGGTCTCTATCTTTCTCATCCTCGAAGGAAAAGAGAAAGACATCCCGAGCTACCTCCTTCACTTCCAACTCCTTGTTTGTTCTCCACGCGTCGATCATCATTGATTCAAAAGCACCCTTGTGGAACGATGAGCTCGTTAACAGAAGCCCTAATAATCTAGATCTCATCTGACCTTGCTTCTCCACCACCTCGTCCGTTACCCCAACAACATCCTCTTCATCAGCAGTAATGGATAGGGTTTTTCGCCGATGCATAATGTCCTCCATGACGACACCAAAGCTCACCATAGGACACCAAAATATTAATTAGAAACTGAAAAAAAAAAAAAAAAGAGGACCCGAAATAGATAACGAAAGCAATCCCACTCACACAACGAACGGCGAGGAAAACATCTCTCATAGGCCACGGTCACCCTGGAGAGAAAATATCTTTTTTGTTTTTTTGGATGATTTAAGTCCGTTTTGCTTATTTTCAGTGAGAAAGTTGGGAAGCAAATCGTGTATACCTAGAAATAGGAAATAGAGAGCCACACGATGTAATCGTTACTTTTCCGTTCTTTAAAAGTGGTACCATTAAGCATTATTACTATTTTACTCAAAATATCATTAAGCATTAATGGTAGGAAGTAGTCGTATAAGATGGACTCGGCTTTTTGTTCACTTTGAATAATACATATAGCATTAGCATGGCATAATACTGCTCTGAATGAAGCCTCTTTGATCGTTAGAGGATATTATAAGCTCCTGTTATTTGTCTGGTCTCTAATTATGTAACACTCACAGTACTATTTATTATATATATATATATAATATGAGATTCAAAAAAATCTTGATTCAAAAAAATCTTCACACATATATTATATGTTACAAAAATGTGTGGAGTTTTTGGCGCATACGCTTGCAACATTGACTGTTACCATAACCGTACAAATATTTATAGTTTGGTCCCAGGCTCTAAAAGTAGCCCATCCTCATATAAGCTCGATTACATACGTCAACGTCCAAGTCCTTGTCTTTGAGGTTTTTGATATTGACGTTTCGCAAAAAATTAATGTTTTCGTACTACTGGTATTGATTGAAAGAGGACTGCAATATCTTTCCGTATAATATTTAGAAAAGTTTTTCACGGGATTATAGAATTCCGTGAAAATGTATTGTTAAATGACGAAACTGAACTTTCATAAACATCTCACGAAAATGCAAAATTTCGACACTATACAAGTAGAAATATCATTTTAAAATCATGATGTATATTTCTTTTTACTATAGTTTTGTATGATATTTAAATTGAATATACACGTGGATGCATATTTGTTTGAATTTACTACATATAGTTTTATTTGTGGGACTCAATCACAATTAACACATTGGCCTGGTTTGGTATATACTAACTATATGTTTATTACGCATAGACACCCCTTTTACACATCATATCCAACAAAAAATTGAAAATCATAAGCAAATTAGCTGAAAGAATAAAATCTAAAAGCTTCTATCCACTACTCAAGCTTACCAACAAGATGCTAATTTAGTTCCTAGATGTTTCTACTTTATTTTCTGAGCTCTCAATTAATCTATTTCCATAATTAATATAGAAAGAAGATCAGAGATATTTTGGCTCTGCATAACCTTTAATAAACAATTTCTTGAATTCTACTTTTCTAATTATGTCAAATTCACATCCAGCCTTAAGACTGTTAGAGAAAGGGATAGCTGATCATTAGTTTTCCATGGTGTATTGTCTATATGCGTCAACTTGATAAACTTATATTGTAAGGCCCCAAATTAATCAAACAAAATTAGTGTGTAAATATGATGATTAATGTGCCAATTAAAATTTAATTTGTTATTTACAACATTTAAAAATTTACACTACTACATAGAGACCCTTCCACATCACTTTAAAATTATCTATGTGAGGGACATCCTTTTACTTTTAGTGGATATTTAAGTTTATTATTTACAATTGCATGACTATTACTATTAGATATTAGTGACGCTTTTAAATGGATTATTATGTATTGCAATAGTTAAATTTTACATTAATTAATGTATATTTTCTTTGTTAAACAGGTCAATATTGTTTATCTAAAAAAACAACATATATATTATCAAAGCTTTTTTCTTTTTTTAACAAAATTTTGAAAACAATCAGCGACCAAAATTGGGTCGCAAAATCATACTGTGACCAAAACTTCGGTCATAGAAACAAAATTTTGGAGATATTTTGGTGACCAAAAAAGCATCTTTAGTTGAAAAACTAATAGTGACCAAATAAAAGATATTGTGACCAAAATCTTGGTCACTTAACTAATCTTTGGCAACTTAATAACTTTGTGACCAAATTTGCTCACAAATAACTACCTTTAACAACCAAATACTCTCCGCGACCAAATATTTGGTCGCAATATGCTGCTACTATACCTATATCTTGGCAACCAAATTTAGCCATAGAAACTTTCGCGGCCAAATTTTTTTAGTCACTTTCCGTGACCAAATTCTTTCAGTCAAGGAACGTTTCAAGAACCATTTCTTTTTTTTTTTTTTTCTTGTTTTCTTTTTTGGCAAAATTGTGCATTTTGCGACAAAAAATTGGTCGGCAAAAATCTAGTTTCTTGTAGTGTTTCATCTTCTATGGTTATTTCTATTATATTCATTTCATACATGTTGATTTTAAAACAAAAGTCTTTAGCTTTCCGAACTTTTCTAAATTTGAAATTTCAAGTCGAACAGCAATTGGGCTGTTAACTCGAAGTCCATGCAAGCTTGTGTGTGTGTATGTGTGTTTTTTTTTTTTTTTTTTTTAAAGGTCACTAAAATGGAAATTTAGTTAAAAAAGAAAAATAAAATAATTTTTTTTTTAACAAAACAGTTCCTGAAAATGTTGGATGTGGAAAATCTATGAGGTGTATAGATAAGGGTAGTTGCAAAATTATATGAGATTTTGATATTAAAAGAAATTTTAAATGCCTGTAAAATGTTGAAGGCAGATCTGTTTAAGCAAGTAAACAATTTTTAGAACAATTTTTGGGCTTTAGGCAAAATTTTTTAGGGGACCTTTTGGGAAAAAAAAAAGTAATTAAAATATTTATTAATCTATTCCTAAGATGAAAAACCTTTTTTCTTTAAAAAAAATAACTCACTAATATTGTTCATAACATTTTATTTGTTGTTATCTTTTTCTACCATTCACACATCTTTCCTTATAAAATTTTGACCTTTTTTATATCTTTTTTTTTTTTTGTAAATTTCAGTTAAGCTATAGCAATAATATAAATTCTTTTCCTACAATTCTGAAAATAAAAACGCCATTTAATTAGTTTACTGTAAAATAAAATGATAAATAAACATCTTCTTCTTAAAAAAAAAAAAGATAAATAACATCTATCTATAATTAAACATTAAATTAATTTCAAATGAAATTATAAGAGCCGTTTGTTTGGAAAAAAAAAATATAAAAGCAATCGGTAAAGAATGAATTAAGTTATTCAACTAAAAAAAGGAAAAAGCGTTATTTGAATTTGATATATTTACTTTTAAGTATAGTAATGCCTAAAAATTAGGATATCACCACTCTATTTTTAAATAGCTGTGCTCTCCGAACCTCTTTTGCTGGTTATTTTGTTTTTTTTTTTAAACAAAGCCTAAGCGCTTATTAATTAAGAATATAATTAATATGGAAATAACAACAAAACTTCAAAAAAATATGGGGCCTTGGCTCAACTTTGGGAGTTAACCAAATGTTTAAGTGGCCTTATGGTTTGGAGGTGCCACTGGTTGAAGGCCCACTACGTGATGGCGATCTGTGGTACAAGCCCATGCAATTAGATGGTGTGGGTTCATGGGCCCTTGTCATCGACTTAAACTCGCAACTGCCGCATCTACTCTGCCCACTTCTTGGGCCGACTCCGCCGTCCTTGCGGCCGTTTGTTAAGTGCTCCAGGCATTTGCCCCTCTTTTTCAAATCCCAACATTTAAAAGGTACAAGTACTAGAGTTTGAACTTGACTTCTTATGTATTTAAACTTTGCATCTTTTTTGACAAATAAATAAGTTAGAATTAATTTATTGTAGTTTATGAGAGTTTTAAACTATAGCAGTTGTAATGATGTTGTCATTTAAGAGAATGACAAACTAATATTGGTCATTGGACTGGTTGAATTTTTATAATATTCAATAGCATTATCAATATAAGATGTGAACTGTGACTTTGGAGATCCTACGATCAAAGACAAACGTCCCGGCACGTTATTACTTTTCAATGGGCATAGCCAACGACATTATCCCTTTGGTCTTGGTCCAAATCAAAGCCAAATTTCAATAAATCGTATCAAGTTCTTATATGAATTATTTGAATAATATTATAAATCTTTTGACCTTCAAGACATCGATAATGATTTTTTTTCCTTTTTGACATCAATGATGAACTTCGTATTAACAGATAAGGATGGAATATCTTGACATAAATAAACTAAATTGTGTTTGAATAAGAAACAGCATTGAGTGTCCGCGGACGTATCTTTAAAACAACCATTTCTTTTGTTTTTTTTTTTTTACTTTTTCTTTTGGCTTCAAGAACAAGATTTACAAAAAGTAGATTACAATTTATTTTCTTTTTTTTTTTTGAAGACCACGATTTTGTAAAACGGCTCATTACTTCAATAATTTAGCCAATGTCCTTGACACAAGCCCTCAAAAGTTTCAAACCTTTTCTTTTCTGCTCCGGAAAAAGGTCTAACTAGTTTCTAGTAGCTGAATAAATTCAGAGAGAGCTATATTAACAGTCAACATTTCTAGCTTTTCCTCTTCGTGTCGTGATGTAATTTTCCTTTAAAAAAAATTGAAAGAATGGAATTAAAATTAGAAGTAAAATAGACTAAAAAAAGAAAAAACTTTATCCCTATTTATTATTATTTTTTCTCTCTCTTTGAATCACTATTAATTTGTTTATTTTTATGAATGAGAATTTATAATATGCTACTGTACATTGTACACTCTTTTATATTTTGTTTTTAAAAAAATCTGAAAATATAAGAAAAAAAGGGATTCTAAGAACAACGTACCTGTAGTCACAATTATTTATGCGTCAAGACAAAATTTCATAGAAGAAATCAATGGATGCGTCTGTGTATGTATTACAATGGGCCGTATTGGCATCTGATATATTTTCCCACGTGTACTAAATTGTACTTCATTCCTGATCGTGATCCCCTCCCACAAGTTTTCAACAACTAAATTACTATTTTCTACAAATTCAGAAACCCCTTGAAATGAAATAAAATGACAATGTATCTCAAACATCATTTCCGGGTCGGAGCGGGTCCGATGACCGTTCACCAACGTCGTCCTTCTCTACAAACATACGATCCAACGGCAGCTTTTTGTGCTCCGTTGAAGCCGCCTTCGAACAAGCCGCCGCATCATCACTGCCCGTTCCCTTCATAGACTGAACCGAACCGGTCCGTGAACCAAAAGGAGGAATCACCGAGAAAACCCACCGGTCTACCCTCCCCTCCATTTCAAATCGCTCGTAGTAACTTGAACCGTCCTTTCGCCTCCCAGTCCGGTACCCCCTCCACGAGAGCCCAACTCTCGGAAGCCCCGCACCGGTGCTCTTCGCCCGCTCCATATCACGCCCCGGAGTACGGGAGGTGACGTGACGGATTATTTAAATTAATTAAAAAAAAATTAATTAAAATCAAGAGTTTATATACATTAGGCAATTGAAATCATTAAACGAATAATAATAAAAATAGTAAAGCCGCGAGTATGGGTCCTACAGACCCACAACTTATGCACACACACGGTACTGACAATATTATAAATACAATCACAGTCTAGATACAAATAAAGTTAAAATCTTACATGTCTTTATTAATTAATACAAGAGGTATACTAGTTCTTCTACTGCTCTTGGGTTCGGTCCGTCGAATCCTCACCGAACTTAAATGGAAAACCACCTAGAGGGAGGAATTTAAAACAAATAAAATGTGAGCGAAATGCTCAGTAAGACTATGTTTTATAAAATAATCTAATTTAAAGAAACATTTCATTATTCAGGAATTATTTGAAAGAAGTCTTGAATAACTAAATAAATAAGCAAATTTAAGTAAAACCATCCTTACCCAGAACAGTTTACTTGGATAACCAGAAATATCATTTTCTTTTTCCTAGGCAAACCATAATAGTATCACCATCGTAGTGGCCCAGCTGGGTTTCGGGACCTGCCCCCAAGGTCGATCGCTACACGACCCGATCTCTGATATGGCATCATGCCTATACGTTTATTATCATCTTCATTCAAACCTAATTACCGAGTGTTGTCATTTACATTCATTATGAAATTCATTTCAGTTCACGGTATATTAAAATATAACTGATAAATTTATTTTCAAACAACCGTTGAAAACATTTTAATAGAATCCTTTTCAAAGCCAAATCATTTTGAAACTAGGCTACCAAGGAATAGGGTAGAAGTCCTACCTCAATACTCGTGCCGATGCCCCACACCGTAATCCCGGTCCGCTATACGTTAGCTCCGCGGAACCACGAACGATCCTAGATACAAACTAAGTCGATTAATATCTAGTTCGAGACATTCTATGTTACTAAACCATTTCATGATGTCCTAGTGTGCCATTTGTACCTTTAAAATGATCCTATAAGGTTGGAATTTAAATCAGGGTTCAAAACAGTGAAAACAGGTGAAAATCACAAAAGTTTCAATGCCTCGACCAGCCTGTCGGACTCCCTGCTTCGGCCGGCCGAACTGTACAATTCGGCCTGCCGGAAGCCAGGTCTGGTCGGCCGGTCATTTCCCCAGGTTCGGCCTGCCGGACGAAAGAACACCGGCCTGCTGATCCCTATTCTGGCCTGCCGAACATGCAGTTCGGCCTGCCAAACTAGAAAAACCCAGAAATTCAGCCATGGGTTTCTCGATCCCCAAAAACACAAATATTGATTTTAACCTGTTTTTCTCAAATCTCAGGCATAGAAAACAATCATAGTTGATAGAAAAACATACTAGAACATGTTTGGACTCATTTAAACAAGATTTAAACTCAAAAATCTCAAAAATCTGAAAATGAGAAAATAGGGAGAAAAATGAAAAATCTTTAATCAAATCCGTTTTTCTTCAATCTAAGCTTAGATTCTAGCGGTTCTAAGTTCATTTAACTCAAATCCAAGGTTTTCTAAACTTAAACAAACCTAGATTTCAAAAATGCACAAAATTGAAAATTTTTAAAAAAGTTTAGAAATTTCAAAACTAACCTCGAATCGAAGCTTCAATCCGCGTTCTCGGTTGCTAAATCACGTCCCCGAGCTTCCTCCTTGCTAACCCGAAGCTTGGATTCGAATTTGGTTTCAAAGTTTGAGAAAGAAATTGAGAGAGAAAGGAGAGACCAAGAGAGAGAGAGGGAAGAGAGCTCACGGGAGAGAGTGAGAGCTGAGTGAGTGAGGAGAGAGGAGAAGAGAGAGAATAAATAGAGGAAAACGATGGACGGTTTTACTGTACGAAAAGCATGTGCCGCCCACGGTTTTGTAAAACGGAGTATTTTTAACATTTTACAAATTGTTGTGTTTTAAAACTCAAAACATTATTTTAAAACAATAAGAAATCATTTGAATTTATCAAATTAACAAAACAACCAAAAACTCAAAATCCAACCAAATAATCAAATCAATGTTGAAACATTAATTATGGCACACTAATTCATCATTTATATTACATTAACATTAAATGAATTTCGGGGCGTTACACTCCAACGTCGAGTTCACCAATTGGTTCCGCACGTCCTTGGGAAACCTAGGCGTGAACAGCTCGTGGCTCCCACCCGGTCGGCCTAGCAATCTACCAGTCGAGTGTGACCGCAGGAACATCCTGTCCAATCTCCAACCGGTCGACCGCGATCTCCGAGGTCCGAACCTGGTCGACCTCGACCTCAGCGGGTGGCTCTGATTCACTCCCTGCTTGATCAGACGAACCTCCGGAGACTCTTCGTTCAGAAACGCCTAATCAAATATTTTGCTGGCGCCTTATTAAGCCACCGCACCGAATGGTTCTTTTTTTTTTTTTTTTTAACGACTTGATTATTTAGTATTAATTGGTTCTATCTAACTTTTCAATTAGAAAAATATAAAACTCTCACATATTATAATAAAAGTCAAACTCTCACATATTATGGTGTTTTATAGTTTTAACCGCCACGCCAAACGCCTTGTTAATTTAATTTTTTGCACACTAATCTTTTCCACAAGAACTTTGTTTGTACCTCGAATCCACATTCACGCAAAGGATGTAATAACATCGGTGTATTTATTCCCAGAGGAAAAAGAAAAGGATCTTGGATTTTTCATATTGCTTGAAATGGCCTAATTGATACGGGAGTGAAGATTTCTTTTCTTTTTCTTCTTTTTTTTGGTCCCCAATGTTTTATTTTAATGAACCTTAAGAAAAGGTACAATATTAACTGCATATTTTGTGATCATACTGGCTAATTTATGAATTATTTCTATCATTGAAGTTCCCTAAACATCAATTCAAGACCAATTATAATATTTTGTGGAAAACAATAAGCCATTGTTGGAACCTGGATTTTATGGTGCAAAAGAAAAAAAAAATGTGAGAGAAGATATTTTCTTCTATTTGGAACCATATAATTAAAGTGGTGGAACGAATAAAAGAAAATCGAGAAGGAAAGTTTATAACACGAGGACAACAATCTTATTTTCTTAAAAACCTACGGAGAAAAATGATATCTTAAGCGAGAAAATATATGGGGCTAACAATGGCATCTTTTATATATATATATATATATACATATTTTCCTCTTTACAAAGCTTAGCGTGAACAAAATTTGGAACCAAGTATCAAGAAAATGAGAATTTAAGTATCTAGCTGTCCAAATTTTCAAAATAAAGATCTTGTGCTAAGATAATGGAGTTTCAAGGCCTACTTAGTTACTTCTTTTAAATTGGAAATCCAAAAAAAGTTTGAGAATCTTAAGTGCAAAAAAAAAAAAAAAAAAAAAAATCAATTTCCAAATTATAATATGCCAATTCAACTGGTTCAATTAGATATCAAATTCATTGGTTTTTTTTTTTTTTTTCTTTGAGATGGAAACAATCCGTTCAAAGTTAGATGTTCAGTTTTTGGCGGATATAAAAACATCAAACCCATCTGTTTGGTTGGGTTTTTCTCTTTTTACTGATTTTGAACTCCCCAAGTCCAACACGGTAAATGAGCGTGGTGTTCATTTAAGGGGAGAGTTAATCAGTTACCTCACTCACCACCTACCACATTTTGGGCTGGTAATTTCGGATATGACATGGCAATATGATACAAAAATGACTAGAGATAAAAGGGTTTGGATCATACGTTTATTAATTGGGCCATAAGTCGGTTGACACGAATAACACAAAATAAGCAAGTTGGATTCATGCTCGCATATTTAACATGCTTTAACACGTATAATTAAATAGGCCGTAAATGTGTCGAGACGACACGGCACGACCCGCTCGTTTATAGCATATTTAAACTTAAAAATAAAAATATTTGAAATATTTGTAATAAGTTAATATTAATTAGATATCGTGTCTTTGTTAATTTTCTTTATTGGCCTTTTTCTTTTATTTTTGTTTAATTTTCAGTTGACTGGCTCATAAACATGCCATATATGTGTTTTATTATATCAACCTGTCACAGTCTGTTTAGTAATTATGTTAATCGTATCGTGCCGTTTTATACATGCCATAGGTGGTTCGTGTTCGTATTTGCATTTCAGGTATATTAATTAATCATGTTGTGTTTGTGTTCAGCCTAATCATGTCGTGCTGCAATCGTGCTGATACGAACATGACACGCAAACACGAATTGCTAGCCCTAAGTCCACATTCGTTGTCTGGTAGGAATTCTCACATACTAGTTACTAGAGGAGTATAAAGATTTCATGATCTTGAGGAATTTGAAGAATTCAGAAATATTTTTTAAACACTTGATTTTTGTCCTTCAAAAAAAATTACATAAAATTAAAAAAAGTGAATTGATGAAGGAAGATTACTAAAATTGTGCTTGTCTCGCATTCTAGTCGAGCAAAGTTGCCTCATGTTGAAATAAAACATCCAAGAATATTCAAGAAAAAAATTAATATCGTTAATTTAACATATATTCATGTTGAAAAAAAAATTAACATCATTAATTTTACAAGAATATTCATGTTGAAAAGAAAAGAAAGTAAAAGTTAACATCATTACTGATTTTATCCTTGTAAAATGTGTGCTTTTACAGTCTCATCACACCCCCAACCAGCTTATTGCTAATTCCTAGTAATCAAAACGATAAAATTTTGAAATGATTTACAGAATACTCACACAATGCAAAATATTTAACTCTAATTTGACTCACATAATTAGATAGACTAAATAAACAAAAATTTTATTTGAACAGTTTATATGCTATTTAACAAAATGTATACAAACCATACTTAGAGCAAAAAAGGATAATACATAATTATGAAGTTTCTAAAAAAAAAACACTAAGAATAAAATTGTTATATTATTTTGCTTCAAATCACTGCTACAAGTAGCAACACTTGAAATTTATTTATTAGAACAATTAACGTAATGCCCACTTATGAACATCAGAGAAATCGTTAACATTCATCATTATCTCTTAATTATTCGATAAGAAAACCTAAACTTGTAAGTATTATCTAATTATTTACCCAGATTTTCAATCAATTTTTTTTTATTTAATTGATATCTTCATATGAACATTTGAATTAAAACTCTAATTTACTTTTAAACATTAGATTATTTCTAAATATATATTACCAGTATTTCACAAGATCACAACTTTCAAAAAGAATCAATACTTACTTACCTTAAACTGTTTTCCTTCTCGATTAGCCCGACAGAATACCCAAGGTATTCGGCTAACTGACTACCTGCAGAAATAGTTAATCTTAACATGATGGGTATGTAACATGAAATTAAATTACAGCACATAAATTATTACAAACCATAGTTCAACAGTTCCACAACATAATGTCGAGTTCATGAGAGTAGTAAAAACGTAACAATTAAACAATTTTATAAAATGCAGAATTACCATTTAAACAAAATGTTATTATTATTCTATTTCATGACGTAACTTCGTGTTCCAACTCTACATTCCTTGCATACACATCTGTCCATCCATCCTCTAAATATAGTTGTAGCCTTACCCTTATCTACAACATGGTATAACTTAAGTAAGCATTAAGCTTAGTAAGTATATTTTGTGATCTCAGAAAACATTATAAAAACTTTAATCATAACATGAGTCATTTAATCATTGACATAATCATCATAGTGTATAAAGCACACTTTGTAAGAACATATCTTTTTTTTTTTTTTCCTTTTTCCATATTAAAACCATTTGTTTTATCCTTTAGGGCTTTGACATTGCACCATTAACATTATTATGGCGGGTCTTCATGAGAGGAGAGGGGTAGCTAATCCCAAACCAAACATGATAAGTCCACCTTGGCAAATAAACATCATCACTAGGTGTGCAACGCCTTGATTATGTGATACACACACACACACACACACACACATATATATATTTGAGAAAAACGTCTTGTGCATCATAAAACAAACGTTGAAAACATCCGTAAAAAGATGTTCCTCAAAACCATCGTAAAAGGGATCTTTGAAAAAGAAATACATAAACATTAATAACATAATAACACATAACAATTCTTAAACTTTTCATAATTTTTTATCATATTGTAGGTGAGAATGTACTTACTTGACTTATGGCAAATTTACTTAACTTCTTGCAAGTGGATAGTTCTTTTTTACTTCCAACGACTTAAGTATCTCAAACATCTTTAATATATAACATGGTGATAAAAGAAACATTCTTGGTATAAAAACATACTCAAAACATCACATTCATTATCGTAACAACAAGCAATACCAAACTTAATCACTTAGAATAACTTATACAACTACCACATTCTAGGCAGAATCACAAATTCAATCCGATAGTCCTCACTCCACGATTTTTCTAAAATAATACAAATTTTAATGACTTTTGAAATTTTAATACAATGTTTCTAACATCTAAACATGTCACGAGATTAAATTTTATAACTTTTTAATTTTCTAAAATACTACACTGTTTTTGGAAAAACAACACAGACAACAATCCTTCCATGAATTTTTAAAAATCATACAAAATTCAAATCGATCTAAAATTTTTACCAAGCATTATAAACGCTATATATATCATTGGATTTAATTTTATCACAATTGGATTACTATAAGCCATTGTTTTATGTTTTAAAATTTATAACATTATTACAGGAAATATGGTTCAAGCAGTAAAAAGATGAACAAATTTTATAAAAATCATCAAAATTCTAATGGCTTTGAAATTTTGACAAGATATAATAGACATCCAAGTAGACCACCAAATTTAATTTCAACAAGTTTGAGCTACTGTAAATATTTTTTTTATATTTTAGAATTCACAAAAACAATCTATCACAGTAAACAAACTATGGGCAGTCAACAATCAAAGAATTTTCTAAAATCACACAAAATTTTAATTGATCTGAAATTTTAGCATAACGTTCCCAAACATCCATAAATAATATCAGATTTCTTTTCATCGTGTTTGGTTTGCTCTAAATATTTTCAAACATTCTAAAGTTTATAAAAACATTTCTGGAAGAATAGTGAAATAATGAGTAATGCATTTTCTAAGATTTTTAACTTTTTTTTTCTAGCATTCACATGAAACTAAAATTTTGCAAGTAATAACTAGACATATAAATGAGTATTCATAAATTTTTCTAGCATCAAACACATCCAGAAACATTACAAAACAAATCATCACATTGTAACAAACAATATTTAGTATAAATTCTCAAACAAATCAAAAATAGTGTATTTGAATCCGAAATTTTTTGTGGGAGCCTAACATATATATGAACAAAGCCTAAAATGAATTTTCTCAAAATCTTATGTCCATGCTTCTCGAAAAATCACCTAGTGCAGATTTTTGGCCTAAAAACAAGATTAGGAATAATAATAACAAAAAAATTGTTTCTTAACCAAAATTAAACATTAAATCACATAAAATCATTCCTACATATACCATAATATCATACTAAAAATTTTGTATAAAAATAAGTAAAAAAACTGACCTCGAAACGTGATTGAAACTTTATTCCCACTCTAACAGCTGTTTCGATGAACACATCATAACTTGTCTATTTAGCTTTTGGTTGTAGAGAAATGCTTTGTTCTTGACTTGAAAAATGTTTGTGAGTGTTGAAGGTGGAGTTTAGAGGCTTAACATTTCTTAGTTGTGATGTGTGGTGTATAAAGTCATGTATGTGTGTTGGATGTGTGTGTGTGTGTGTGTGTGTGTGTGTGTTGGAGGATTGAAAGAAAAAGAGTGTTTTGAATCTTTGAGGTCTAGGCTATCTGTATGGTCTCACATGGCCAAGTTGGATGCAACCAAAAGGATAAAGTAGGATAATGATGAAAATAGAGGGTGATGGGTAGTTGTCGGGAGAAGAATGCGGGAGAGAAGAATAAGTTGTTCATGTGCGTTTGTGGACAAAGAATTATGTCTTGCATATCTCACTTATTGTAAGAGGAATGAGGAAAACGGTGATGAAGGTGACGGGGAAGGCGTGGCGTACGTGTAATCATGGCACCCATGTTGGTTTTTTTAAATAATGCTTTAAATGAGTTTAGAAGTGATTAAGAGGAGTTTTAGATGTGAAATATTTAAAGAAAAAGCATTAAAACAAATTTGTGAATCAATAGAGACTTTTTGCAACTTTGGACATGAAGAAGAAGAGCTGTCATTTGGCATTTTTTTTTTCAGCTCACCAAAATGAATTGTCATTTTGGGGTTCTCAACTCTGTCGTTTGAGAGGCTGAGTATTTTATGTTTTCATCCCTTGTCATTTTGGGTGGTCAACTCCCAAATGACATGTCCTTTGGGAGGCCCCTCCCCCCCTTTTTTTTAATTTGAATTTTATTAAATTAAGGAAAATAATTTCTAAAATTCAATTAAATTCTAAAAATTAAAAATAAATCCTCAAAAATCTAAAAGATTAAAAATATGACATCCAAACCGATAAAATCCAAGTAATTCATCAAAATAGATAATTTTCTAACAAAATCACAATAACCATACATTAGGTATTTTATGTCATTAGAATTTTCCTAGTCCATCCACTGTAAAAGTCATTACTTCATAATAACTTTCATAATCATAAATATCATATTAGAAATATCACACAAAATGTGCTTCTAAGTCATAATTTTATTTATACTATCGCATAAAATCATTTTACATATGACCCAAAAGAAGAAAATTACACTAATAATTATGTAATTATATAAATGCTCTCTTCTTATCTGCCCTTTCTTAGGGTTTCTTTCTTTTCTCCTTGCGCAACCTTAATAGTGGTTCAAAGCCCTGACCCCATGGGAGGATGCTGGAGTAAGGTGACAAATGCACCTCCAAGGTCAGCTTGGCTTTTTGGTTGCTTAAAGGGCAACTACGGGTTTTAGTAAGGGGTGCTTGGACATGGGTTGTGATGCTGGTTCTGGCCATGCTTAGAGGCCAATGGCCTCAAGGCTCAGGTGACTCGCTCAAGCGATGTTTGGAGGGGCAGAGGGGAGGTTTCTTTCTTCATGTGTTGGAGGAGAGATAGTGCTCTGTTGTAGTTTCTTGTGGTCTTTGGGCTCTATGCAGCAGCAGGCTAAGGGATGCAATGCCCCTCTAGATCAACAAGGAGGAATGATGATGGGTCTTTCTTACTCGATGGAGGTGTAACCCTACTTATGTTGCCATTATTTAACTACATTATCTTAACACTTAAACATATTTTAAGATAAGGTACATAGATTTGTGGACTAGATATTTAAAAAACATAATTTTTATTTTGATTAAATTTAAAACATAACATAATTTTTTCAAACTTATTCTTTTAAAAACTAACATAACAATAACTTGTTAAAACTTAATCTTTTAAAACTAGCTTAATAATTTCTTAAAAACTATTCTTCTAATACCTTTCTTAATTTAAAATAAACTTTAAAAACATTTATAAACTAATTATTAGTATAATTTCTTACTAGAAAATTTACGTTTATTTGTTGCATTTTTTGTTGCAATAATTATATACATATATACACATATTTAAAAGCCTTAAACCCTTTGTAAACTGAGGTCTAATGACGAGAACTCTGGTTTCTAGAGCATACTTGCATAAAACTTCTTAGTTATTCATGCATATATATTTTATGAAAGAAAACATATTGCGGAAAATATAGTTTGCATGAATGGTATCTATTCCCATCTCCGACATTCGTCCGCCACTCACCACTGCCCATCAAGTGTTGCTGACAAGTTCCTGACCTACAGCTCAAATATACTTAAATGAGCTTTTACTCAGCAAGTAGGAAGTTAAACTCACAAAAAAAAAAATTTTGAAGATCATTTAATAAGATATGCATGATCATTCTATGCTTGCTTATTGACTTGTTTATGTTTAATTATTTAAGCTTTATCTTATCTTACTGATTGGGCCTGGGTAATCGTATTGTCTACACGCGATCCTCTAGAAGTTACGGTACGTGAGATCCCAACGACACTGAGATCTTAAACTGCACTGAACTAAACTGAAGCCTCATCATTGGTCGAGTGGTTGGTACAACAATCTTAATTTGTCTTTTTAGTTTTACTTGTCTTTTATATATATGCAGTATGACATGTTACTACATAATACCATATACCAAATGTTAAAACTTGCTTAAATAAAAGTGAGTAAACATTATATTTTAATAGCATACATCACATGTCATTCATGACCTAACAAAAGACAAATATAGCATATCTTAACCAAGTACATATGACCAAACAGAATATGACAAGGCATAACACTAGACATGTATTTCATAATTTTTAGAAATTATGTAAAAATATTTTATTTAAAAACTATTCATACTGTAAGCGAGATTACTATTTACCTGTTTTTCTGAAGTAAGATTCTCCATTTGCCCTAAATTTTTTATCCTCTACAGACAAATTATGTATACAAACACCCATTAAAAAAGTGTAAGAATAATGCATCTTATGTTATTTTAATTTTAACATAATTATAAGGATTTCGATCATTTCGTTGGATCATATTTCCCTTTTGTCATACTATCGTAAAAATCATTATTTCTATTACAAGGATTAGTTAATTAAATTCTCATAATTTTAGTTTTCTTTAATTACCTTTAATTCATGCTAAGATTGATAATTAATTAATTTAAATAATTAATTAATTATCTTTTTGTTTCTAAGTACATATGACCACAATTAACTAAATTCATAACTTCACAACTTCATGGTTCTTGAAATAAGTGCTAATTAACCATTTTTTTAATTCATTTATTGGGCTCTTAATTGGTTCAAAACCCATTAAGCCCAAAAATGGTGCTAAGACGTTCTATATATCATATTATTAAAACTTTGACCTGAGTAGGCTTTTGGACTAATATAGATGTTGGGCTGGTGTCTGGCATCATATACTAAAGGTCTATCGTATTTAGGTTTTCATAATACTCGTGTAAAAGTTTATTTTTGAAAACTATCAAAGTTTATGAAAATTATATCCATATAATTTAAAGTTTCACCTTAAAAATTGTATTTTAAAATAGTGTCTGAATTTGCTAAAACAGAAAACTATAGACTTGTATAGTTTATCAGATGCTATAATTTCTTTATCGATCGTAGAATAGAATCCTATCGCTAAACGAGTATTTATTTGTAAAACTAGTACCGAACAATACTTTTTGGTTAGTTTTGAAAATTAACATAAAACTATATGTTAAAGATAGTTTTTCTTTTAAATTTTTTTTAAACTTCTTTTTTTAATTATGAGGTCCAAAAACTTTGATGTTTATCATAATCCCATTTACTATCCTTGGCATATCTATTTCTGGCTATTTTTTCCAAACTTTACTAGTTAAGAAGTTTTGGCTGTTTTGATTAATCCAATATAAAGTCCAATTTAAAGACAGATTTTTACAATTTTTTTTTTCACAAAATTTCTTCATTTTATTGAAAACTAAGATTTTTTTCTTTTGCAAAAATTATAATTCAGACTTTACATAGATTGTTTTTATTAAAAACCAAAAGCAGTTTTTACCCAAAAACTGGTAACCAACATTAAATTGCCTGTAATTGTATTGCAAAGGTAGATTTTAAATTTTTTTCTTTATAAAAATTGTCCGTCTTATCAAAATCTAAAATTTTTCTATTTAGTTTAGATTAAAATTTGGCCTTGAAATGGCCCACAATCTTGAAAAACCTGATTAGCTCATTTTTATAGTTTTTAGACAGTTTTGAAGAACTGTCCGTAACTGTAATTTAGAGCAGAATTTGAAAAAAGTTTCTTCATAAAATTTGTCTATCTCGTCAAAATCTAAAAGTTTTGTGCTTGTGAAAATTGTGATTCGGACTCAAAACGGCCTGAATCTACCAAAACAATGTTTGCCTCCCATAAAATAGTTTTGGACAACAAAGAAAATTATTATTATTTTTTTGCAGCTTTGACAGTTTTGCAAAAGCGCCTGGAATTAGAGTCAAAACTATGTTTTTGCATAGCCACAATTTGTTCAAAACATTGAAAGCAAAAAATCTCGTCTTTGTAAGAAAGTTTAAAATCGGACTCTAAGTGTTCGTTTGGTATTGTTTTTAAAATATATAAAAATGTTTTTGTTTTAGAAAATAAGAATTTTTTGAGAATTGTGCTGAGAGTGTTTTTAAAATTTTACCTCAAAAAATGTGCGAAAACATTTCTAAAAATTTTGAAAACAAAAACAAATGGGCCCTAAGGCTTCTGTTTTGGAGTTCAAAGTTTATAGAAAATTTTTTCACCATACTAAACATGGAAAATGCCTAAGCTAAACACAAATAATCTAACTTTTTATAACAAAATATATACAAAACTATACTAACCAACATAAATAGGAATTATTACAAACTATTATCCAACCAAAACATAAAACTAACTCTTAAAAATATAAACTTTAAATTAACATAGAGATTTAAAGATTAAAGTTCTCCATCTTCTTGTTTTAGGTCACTAACACATATACTTTACTAAGTAAAAATCTAATCTTTGTTTTACTAAGAAAATGAAGAAGAAAGTTTGGAGTTGTAATGACCAGAAAAATTTGAAAATTAATAAGCATAATTAATTAAGGGTTTTTCCATAATTACGCAGCTAAGTATCTGAGAAAGTACAAGTATAAAACTTAGTAACACGCAAGTTTCTAAGGTCTTGATAGCTATAAGATCTTAGAAATAAATAATGCCATGAATGCACAAATTTATTTGCTTTGTTTATGAGACATGTAATAATGTAATGTTATAATAGTACATTAAATAATTATTTAATGTAATAAACTAAAAGTTTATGATTCATTAATTTCATGTATGAGCCATAGTAAAGGCAATTATAAGAATCTCAATTTATATGATAAAAGTTGAATTTCCCAACTTACCATGATTATGTCGAAATTCCTGTATGGTGGTTTAGTAAGAGTACAATTAAGTATACAGTTATGCTTATGGATCAAATTTGATCAACCTGACCAAAAACAGTATAGGCATTAAAGACCAACAATGGTGCCTATATATACTTGAAAATGCAAAAAAAGAAGGAAACAAAAAAAAAAAAAAGAAAATCCCACAAAAATCAGATTTTGCTCTCTCTACTTTCTCTCTCTACATTTTCTCTTTCCTCAAATCTCGGTGAAGATTCTGGCATCCGTTTTTGACACCTCCTACACCAGTGGAAAGCTCTCAACGAGCTGAGTCCAACGGTGTGCCGCGCCGCTCACAACGTCACTGGAGGAAGCCATACACGCCACCCAAAGTGACAGAGAAACATAAATTTTTTGACGATATATCTTCGCCGTTTGACACCCGATTGATGTGATTATTGTTCCTATGCTACCACCAAGATGAGAGGAATAAAACCCACCCATGGTTGCAGCTCAACAGTCGCTAGATTGCTCTGCCCATTTATCGCCAACGTATGCTGCCACACCAATGTGGAACTCTGCCTTGCCGAAGGAGGTGGCCGATGCCGCCCCCCCTCCCCAATGGACTCAAAGGGCCAAGGCGAACTAGAAGCCTACCTAATTGCACCTTAGCACCGTCGCCCGTTGAAGCTCAACACTGCCACCGCCAACCCACCGTAGGGACTTCGAATTTGCCATTCTAAGCAACGTCGACCCAAATTGATTAGGGGGAAATATTTAGAGGAGGACGGGGAAGCTTTTCCCCACCTTAATTGCAATAGCCCGTCAATGATTGACGGAGTTTGAGGTCCACCACCATCAACGGTATGGGAGACTCCGTTCCTGCTCTTCCTAGCCATGTTGCTTTAAATTGGATGAGGCAAAATGTTCAGATATGAGTGGGTAGCAAAAGCCCTTAGCCAAATTTAAGCCAAAACCATACGAGCACTACCGCCCAAGCCACTGATTTTGGCTAAGATTGTGGAGCTTGACCTGCTATGTTGAAGGTGGAATTAGGTGAAATTCACACCTCTATTGGACTCAAAAGGGTCAAATTAGGGGGGGAGTCTAGAGCTCAGCTGCCAATGGGGTCCGGTCAACACCGGTCAATGTCGGTTAACTGCTAGTCAACGTCGGTCAATGATGACTTTGGGATTTTGCGATCCAGACCTCTGATCAATGATCCGAGACCTCCTACTGACTCATTTTAACGCTCTAAACACGATGGTGATCTCCATTGCAGTTAATTTTACTTTGTTAAAAATCATCCAGTATCAACTATACGTAGTTCGAGGTGACTTAAACTGTAGTAACGGAGTTCAAAATGACGTGTTCAACAATGTATGATATCTAGGAAGCATTCCTAGCCATTTATGGTCACTCAAGGAGCACTACAAAGGATGCTTCATAAACTGTAGATACAGCAAGATACAACTGGACCCGCTTAGCTTGGGCTCTAGATAAGTAGGAATCTCGCCTACAATATGAACCGTTTTAAAATAAATTATTTTAAATGCCTTAATAAAAATATATGAAAATACATGATCAGTGATTGTTATACTATTTTATGTAAGAATGGATGTTATGTTATGATTTATTATATTATGTTATGTCATAATATGATATGCTATGATGATGTTATGATTAATGTGTGATGAATGCAATATTGAAATCATATTGTTTAGTCATTCTCAAGTTAAGTATGTTTACGATTTACGATTTATGATTTACATAATTATGATGATATGTAGTGTTGAGTCATACTGCATTCACACAATAAGACAAGTAAAAGTGATAAGAAGTGTCGTACTAGCCTTCTCATTGTGAGGCATTCAAAGTAAAGTTAAAGTTTTGATCTTGGTGTTTGATGGTCTTAAGTCTTCTACAAGGGAAGCATATTGAGTCTTCCACAAGGGAAGCATTTCAAGTGTTCTGCAAGGGAAGCATCATGTTAATGATCTCATGATTAAAGATGTTGGTACGAACACAAAAGTTTATAAGATAAGAAAAGTTATGGAACAAATTGATAAGACAACATAAAATGTTCATGCATATTATTTTTATTAAAATGTCTTTTTTAAAATTATGTTTTGCGAGACTGATTTCCTACTTGTTGAGCGAAAGCTCATTTAAATATGTTCATACTGTAGGTAAGAAAAGCTGTCAGTGACATTGATGGGTGGTGGTAAGCGGCGGACGAATGATGAAGATGGGTATGGATGCCACTATATAGTTTATAACATTTCCGCATTATGAGTTTAGGAATTTATATATGTTTTTGTTTTACATTAAATGTTTATGAAAAACATTTTTTTGTTTTCAAGGAAAGGTTTATGAAGGACATTTTATGAAAACATATTAAAAATGTTTAATGAAAAACGTTTACAAAAAAACGTTTTAAAAGAAAGAACTCTATGAATATGTTTTATGAATTTAATAATATGAAAGCTTAGACGGTTATGCTTTGAGAAATTATTATGATGGTTTTAAGGAAGTTTTAAAAAGCATTTAGTATGATTTTATTCCATCGTTTGATTTAAAATTCTTTTGAAATAGTTTTATTTACATAAAGAAATGTTATAAAGAAAGTGGTTTTCGAAAAAGTTATTCTTATGTCCAAACGAAATGTTTCAAGAAAATTATTATGATTATGTTTTGAGAAAATTGATGTTATAAAGTTTGCAAAGGATTAAGTTTTGGAAATTTTGATTACGTTTAGACATAATAAATATAATTACATTGTTACCATTTTTACGAAATTAATGTTATTATGTCAGGTTTCCAAAAGTAAGTTTGGGGAAATAGTCATTATTTCCTTTATGGAATTAAGTTTTGATAAAGGATTTTTATTCCTTTAAAGGTTATATGTTAAGAATCCATTTGAAGACAAAATTTTTTTCCGTAATTTTTAGTACTTTATGTTAAAGTATGTTAAAGTTACGATTATGTGTAAGTTAAGTAACGGCCATGTAGACTAGTCGTTACAGTTGGTATCAAAGTGGGTATCCTGTCATCCTATTCTACGTCGTCACGTGCCTGCTTAGCCACAGTCCAAGTAAGTTGTGCAAATTAAATGTTATGTTGAGTTCCGTTAAATGATATGTGCTAATTTTTTGTATAATGGCAATCAAGTTATCGACATGCAAGCATGATTTTAGATGTCCTCTCAAGGTCCAACGCCGAGCCTAGCTGCCATCAGATGTCAAATTTTAGGAAGCTGTATTTGGTGTTGACTTCCTAAGTTAGCTAAACAACATTTAGAAGCACGTGGAGGCTTGAACCAATGCTTCAAAATAATCAACACTCAGAGTACTAATTCAAGTGAGAATGTCTGGAGCTATAACTATAGAAAGGTCAATTGACTAATCGACAGAGGATCAGGAGAGCTACGATCTAGGTAGTTACGCCTCAAAAAAGAAAAGAAGCTCACAGATCTTTTTCAGCTTAATTGCTAACCCATAGTTGAAGCCGCCTCTCATTCAACATACAAGCGGATTCTATTAGTGGATGAATAACACCCTTCAATCTGCCACGAGAACAAAGGAAGTCACAGTTAGCATACGCAAGGGACGCGAGAATGAAATCTTCTTCAAAGAATCACCCCCAAAGGCGATGTCAAGATATTTCTCTAAAGCACGAATGAGCACTTATAGAGAACTTCCTAGCTTGAACTGTTAACAAGGACATCAATATCCGATCCAAAAACCATGTAAAAGGATGGATAGGCATAGTACCACTATGGGGTTAGTGGTGTGATATGCCATACGATTAAGCAAATATACGTATAGTATAAGAAGTAAGATTTATACATGGATGATAGAAGTTTTCGATAGGACAAACTTTATGTTATGCGACTTGTTGGAGGCGAGTAAAGTATTGATGTCAACAAAGGTCTATGATATGTAATAATTGCAAAAAAGGGAAGTTTAGCAATTTCATGATATGAAAGTATGATTGATATATGCATGAATGTTATGAACTATGATTGTTGTATGTATTATAAATGCAACATGACTTAAAGTATGACATGAATATGATATGAAATAGTTGTTATCAAAAGAAAAATGTATAGCAACTTTATGACATGAAAGTATGAATGTCATGCGTATGTATGATAAAAATATAAATGACATGAGTATGAGTAATATATGAAAGTATGATATGAATGACATATATATGTATGATATGTTTATGAATATGATGTGTATGTATGATGATGTGGATATGAATGCTATGATTGATGCTTGTTATGTAGATTATAAACAAGATATAGCATATAAGTACAATACCACATAATACATAATGAACATACACTATAAGGTTCATAAGAAACCCATTAAGGATATAACCTGCAATTTGCCTGTAAGAAACTATAAAAAATTACTATAAGACACCCTAGTTTCGATTAGAGATCGTGAGAACGATTTAGATAATCAAGTAGAATTTAAAAAATTTCTCATGACTAACAGAGAGGTCACAAAAATAGAGCCAAGAGAGAGACCTTACGAATATGAGAAAAAGGAAGCGAATTTTTCCTTTTCCCAAACCCCAAGGAGAGGCGAGACATGTTCAACAAAGATATAAAAGGTTAAGCTTAAGTGTTATGAACCCTTGAAGTTTTTAGACAAGTACATAAACATGTTTTAGAAAGTCATTATCACTAGTCTGGAATGACTAGATGATAAAGGCCTATAGATTGAGTAATAGAAAGATGAACTTTCTGGCTAGTTTCTATGTACCAGATCATTACTGAATGTGGATACGTAACCTAAGATACGAAATAGGGTTAGTATATAAGTCTTGGAACAGGAGAAAGATGACCTTAGGAAAAGGAGGCCATATTTCCATAGCAAGTTGTTTGGGGCAAAGTTGCTAAAAAGAAAGGAAACCCTATAGGATTAAGTTATTAAGCTGTAGGATACTCCTAGTTTATCTTAATTTTTGAGGACAAAAATTCTATAAGATGGGTAGATTGTAATGACCGAAAAAATTTAAAAATTAATAAGTATGATTAATTAAGGGTTTTTCATAATTATGCAGCTAAGTGTATGAGAAAGTACAAGTATAGAACTTAGTAACATGCAAGTTTTTAAGGTCTTAATAGGTATAAGATCTTAGAAATAAATAATGATATGAATGCACAAATTTATTTGCTTTATTTATGAGACATGTAACAATGTAATGGTATGACAGTACATTAAATAATTATTTAATGTAATAAACTAAAAGTTTATGATTCATTAATTTCATGTATGGGCCATAGTAGTAGCAATTATAAGAATCTCAATTTAAAAGATTTAAATTGAGATTATATGATAAAAGTTGAATTTCCCAACTTACCATGATTATGTGAAAATTCCTGTATGGTATCAATTTAGTAAGAGGACAGTAGTTATGGTTATAGATCAAATTTGATCAACCCAACCACAACACAGTATAGGCATCAAAGAGCAACAATGGTGTCCATATATACTTGAAAATGCATAAAAAAAGGAAAAAAAAAGAAAATCCCACAAAAATCAAATTTTGCTCTCTTTCTGCTTTCTCTCTCTACATTTCTTTCTCCTCAAATCTCGGTCAAGATTTCGGCATCCATTTTTTACACCTCCTATGCTAACGGAAAGCTCTCGACGAGCTAAGTCCAACAGTGTGCTATGCCGCCCTCAACATAGCCAAAGGAAGCCGCACGTGCCACCCAAAGTGGCAGAGAAACCCAAATTTTTTGATGAGATATCTTCGTTATCCTACGTCAGATCAACGTGATTCTTGTTCCTCTACGACCACAACGACGAAAGGAACAAAACCCACCTATGGTTGCACCTCAATAGTCACCAGATTGCTCTGCCCCTCTACCACCACTGTGTGCTGCCACACCACTGAGGAACTCTGCCTTGCTAGAGGAGGTGGTTGACACCACCCCTCCCAATGGACTCAGAGAGCCAAGGCGAGCTAAAAGCCCTACCCAATTGCACCTTAGCACCGCCGCCCGTTGAAGCTCAATGCCATTGCCGCCACCCTACCATGGGGACTTCGAATTTGTCGTTCCAAACAACGTCGACCCAAATTGATTGGGGGGAAATATTCAGAGGAGAATGGGGAAGCTTTCCCCTACCTCAAAATTAACAACCCGTCAATGATCGAAGGAGTTCGAGGTCCACCACCATCAACTACTGCCAAAGCCTTCGTTCTTGCTCTTCCCAGCTACGTTGATTCAAATTCGATGAGGGGAAATGTTCAGAAATGAGTAGATAGCAAAAGGCCTCAGCCAATTTCAAGCCAAAACCGCCGAAGCACTGCTACCCAAGCCACCATTTTTGGCTAAGATTGTGGAGCCTAACCTACTATGTTAGAGGCAGAATTAGGTAAAATTAACACCGCTATTGGACTCAAAAGGGTCAGATTAGGGGGGGTAGGCTAGAGCTCAGCTGCCAACAGAGTCCGGTCAACGCCAGTCAATGTCGGTCAACAATGACTTTAGGATTTTGTGATCTAGACCTCCGATCAACGATTTAAGAAGGCCTCCTGACTCGTTTTGATGCTTTGAACGTGATGTTGACCTCTGTTGGAGCTAATTCCTCTTTATTGAAAATTATCTGGTACCGACTGCACGTAAATCGAACTAACTCAAACTATAGTAACAGAGTTCAAAATGATGTGTTCAGCAATGAATGATCTTCAAGAAACATTCCTAGCCATTTACGGTGGCTCGAGGAGCACTGCAAAGGATGCTTCATAGACTGTAGATACAACGAGATACAATTGGACTCGCTTAGCTCAGAGTCTAGATAAGTAGGAATCTCGCCTACAGTATGAACCATTTTAAAATAAATTATTTTAAATGCTTTAATAAAAATATATGAAAAAACATGATCAATGATTATTAGACTGTTTTATGTAAGAATGGGTGTTATGTTATGATTTATTATGTTATGTTATGTCATGATATGATATGCTATGATGATGTTATGATTAATGTGTGATGAATGTAATATTTAAATCATAATGTTTAGTCACTCTCAAGTTAAGTATGTTTACGATTTATGATTTATGATTTATGATTTACATAATTGTGATGATATGTAGTGTTAAGTCATACTACATTCACACAATAAGACAAGTGAAAGTGATAAGAAGTTTCATACCAGCCTTCTCATTGTGAGGTATTCAAAGTAAAGTTAAAGTTATGACCTTGGTGTTTGATAGTCTTAAGTCTTCCACAATAGAAGCATTTCAAGTCTTCCGCAAGAGAAATATCATGTTTATGATCTCGTGATTAAAAATGTTGGCACAAACACAAAAGTTTATAAAATAAGGAAAGTTATGGAACAAAGATAAAAGTTAAAGTAAGGAATGAATGATTATAGGATGTTCATAATTAAGCATAAAACAAGTTGATAAGACAGCATAAAATGTTCATGCATATTATTTTTATTAAAATGTCTTTTTTTTAAATTATGTTTTGCGAGACTGATTTCCTACTTGTTGAGCGAAAGCTCATTTAAATATGTTTATACTATAGGTAAGAAAAGCTGTCAGTGACATTGATTGGTAGTGGTGAGAGGCAGACGAATGATGGAGATGGTTATGGATACCACTACGCAGTTTATAATATTTATGCATTATGAGTTTATGAATTTATATATGTTTCTATTTTACATTAAATGTTTATAAAAAAACATTTTTTTGTTTTCAAGGAAAGGTTTATGAAGGATATTTTATGAAAATGTATTAAAAATGTTTAATGAAAAACATTTACGAAAAACGTTTTAAAAGAAAGAACTTTATGAATATGTTTTATGAATTTATTAATATGAAAGCTTAGACAGTTATGCTTTGAGAAATTCTTATGATGGTTTTAAGGAAGTTTTAAAAAGCATTTAGTCTTTTATTCCATTGTTTGATTTAAAATTCTTTTGAAATAGTTTTATTTACATAAAGAAATGTTATAAAGAAAGTGGTTTTCAAAATAGTTATTCTTATGTCCAAAGGAAATGTTTCAAGAAAATCATTATGATTATGTTTTGAGAAAATTGATGTTGTGAAGTATGCAAAGGATTAAGTTTTGAAAATTTTGATTACGTTTAAACATAATGATTACAATTACGTTGTTACCACTTTTATGAAATTAATGTTACTATGTCAGGTTTGTGAAAGTAAGTTGGGGGAAATAGTCATTATTTCCTTTATGGAATTAAGTTTTGATAAAGGATTTTTATTCCTTTAAAGGTTATATGTTAAGAATCCATTTGAGGAAAAAAATTTATTTTGTAATTTTCAGTACTTTATGTTAAAGTATGTTGAAATTACGATTATGTGTAAGTTAAGTAATGGCCATGTAGGCGAATCGTTACAGGAGTATACCTTGATGAGCACCCCATAAATTAATTTCTTCTTCTTCTTCTTCTCCTTCTTCTTCTTCTTCTTCTTTTTCCTAGTTCTCCTTTTTCTTTTCTTTAGCTGGTGCTCTTATGGTGGAAATGGAGGAGAAATTTTTTGAAGATTTGCTTAGGTAAAACTGAGTCTTGGAGGAAGAATATGAGTAGAAAAATTTTTGGACAACCTTTGTGTTGGAACCAGTTTTGGAGGATGAAAAAGGGAAGAAAATTTTTTTCTCGGAGAAGCATTTTTAAAATAGGTTTTTTGGAGAGGAAAAGAAGAGAAAATGAAGAAAAATGGAGACTTGGTCAAGGTACACATATTTATAGAACTAACTCAAGCTTGGTCAAGGTACACATATTTATAGAACTAACTCTAATCTAATTCTCCCACCTAACTCATATTTAATTGAGCTCTTAATCAAGCCTTTTAGGGCAAAATTTTGTTTAATTTCTCCTTAAAGGTGGTGCTAATGCTTAAGGGAAATGGGTGGCGTTATGTCTTATTAATTACACCAAGGACACTATTCACATCATGCTTAAATCATAGTCAATTCTTGTCTCTTTTTTTTTTTTTTTTTATCTTATCTTCAAAGATTTCCTCTAGACAGATATAATTTATATTGTCGGGGATGACTAACTTAACTAACAAGAAACTTTTGTTTCTAAGGTTCCTTTTTTACTGCTCAAATACAGCTAAATACTAATCAGAGAGTAAATTGATATTGATAATATTTTAATCACGTATCGATTTTAGGTTGTTTTTAGTCTTAAAATTATTACTAGATTTAATAAAAATTTAGACTTGAATTTTTTTGCATCTAAACTCAGTACTAACATAGTTTTTTGATAGTGTCAATTTCCAAACTCGTGTAGCATTTACTACCGAAATTGCCACTCGCGTGACTCTAATTTTAATTGGTAATTAAGGACTTATTGAGCGTTGGATATTTCTCAGTACATTGCTAACATCATACTGCACTTAAAAATTCTTATAATTAAATTTCTTAAGTTATTTATGGATTTAAATTTCTTCTGTCTTAAATCACGGGAAAAATTTATCAACTAAATTATTTGATCACGAAAGTTAAATTTAACTTTTAAAATTTGTTATAGATTTTTGGAATATTTATATTGATTCCGTAAATCCTTTAGTCACAAAATTTTATACATGTTATTTCCAAGATTTTGGAATAAGTAAATTGCATTATTTCATTCTAGGATTTTCTCGGTCCAGAGCCCATGACTTCTTTGGCTTTCCTTTAGCTTGCCAGCGGTGTGTTGGGTTTCGTACTCTTGCTCAGCAGTGGTTGACTCGTTATAGGAGGTTTCATCATTTTTACTTCAGCTTTACCCATTTGGAGTTATTTATGTGTTTGTTGAATAGTAATGGTGATGTCGGGGAGTGTTAGTATACTTTCTTTGTTTTGTTGGTTTTAGTAATAACGGAGGTGGTCTTCACACCTTCCAATGTTATTTTTATGTCCTGTCTGCAAGTCGTCATCCTTTCCAGAGTTGGGTTTGGCCTTGGTACATTTAGTTTCTTGATCTTGATTGATCAGAGTTATCCACTATTTATAGCAGTGTATTTGAAAGAGCCATTTGTATGCGTGTATCTGTTCGAATTCCTCTTGTTAGAACTCAATACATTTTCTCCCTTGAGCATTTGAATCGAACCTATTGGTTGTTCTGGTCTATTGTTGAGGTTGAGTGACTAAATATGTCATGGTATCTCGCGTATGAATTGGTGTTTATAATGTTCTAATTTAGAATGCAATATCATTTACAAAAAATATGGCATCGTTATACTAATTATAATGTTCTCATGGTTTCTTAAAATATTATGAAAATTGTGTTGAATTTTAAATAACTTAGTTATATAGAATAAATTTTTCCTTTTCAGTTTTTATATTATTATTGGGCTAGAGGTCGATCACCTATTTATATTTAGGGTATGTTGTGCATTTTTCCTTTATCCAGTCAATATCTTTGCATTAGACCAATGGACATAAAAAAATATATATTGTGAAGTTTGCTGGCGAATGTCCAACAAAGACTACTTCTATTGAAGAATAGCTAATTTGTTAAAGAATCAAAACAATTTTTGTGCCCTTTTTTAAGAAAATTTAGGTTGAAGTTCTCGACATGTGTTTATTGTATGGGGAATTTTCATAAGAATGATACTTTTGAAACACTTCATAAATGTTACATATATTTGAAACCTATTATATCATTAAGAAAATTTCTCATAGATGAGAGAGAAAACGGAAGAGAGAGTTGAGAGAGCGTTAGAATTTGTCTATTTAAATTGGTTGTAAAAAAAAAAATTTAAACAACTCACTCTAATTATCTTATAATAAAAACAATGTGAGTAGTAGAGTGTTGCACAACTTCTTCGAATATGACGTAATAAAAACATATTTTTGTAAATTGTGGCGTAACCTACAAAATTTCTACGTTGCAACTTGCAACTATTATTATAACATTTAGTTATATTTATTGACAAGGTTTAATATATAAGAAAAACAAATAAACAATGAATTTTATACACACCATGAAAGAGGACAACAAAGGTGAAAGACATGATGTATTTTAACGAAAGGCTATATTGACTTTAGAAGGACTAATAACGAGGAGGACGACGTACAGAGCCATTCACTATCTACTAGAGGGCAAGTAGTTGGTGAAATCAATTTGGCTGGAGATAAGGATTCAGATGTGTTATTTGGGGCCGATGAGGAGTACTTTCTAGAAATGATTAATTTTTTTTAGTAGGCATTTCCGCCTCTATGCATTTTCTCAAACCAGAGTTCCTCTGCAAACCTGCAAGTGAAAACTGAGTAATTAGTACTATAATTTTGTAGAAAGACAATAGTATAAACAAAATTAGAGGAATTTTAACTTAATAGTATAAATTTTTACACGTCCTTGCGCGTTAAATAACATATGTGAGTCATGTGACCATATTGATATTCATGAATATCGTTTAGTTTTTAGCATGCGTGTCTTTTCAACTTTTCGTGATATATAGTCTCCAAACTTTTTCACTTGACAATTTAATCTATATATTTTTCCGAAAAAGTAGCAACATTTAACTCCAATCTTTAAAGAAGTACTTGAATTTTTTGTGTAATTTTATGATGTACTTAGGTACTCATTTACCAAAAAGATGATTTTTGAGTACTAATTTGTCAAAGTGAGAAGTTCAGGGGCTCTAAATTAAATTTAATTTATTTTAACCCTGTAACAGTTGAAGTGAAATGGTAATATTTTGTAAATTCAAGAAAAAAATTGTCAGAAACAATTCAAAGACAAATGTACCAAAACATCAGAAGCTCAAGAGTGCCCATTAGGATCTTTTGTTCGTGGTAGGTATTCTTCTTACGTATAGTAAAAAATCACATTAAAATGAAAAAAGTATAAAAATAATAAAAACTTGAAGAATATCTAACGCTTTAAAACAGAGTTCGAACCGCTAAGAATCCATATGTATCAATTAAAATGTTATAATTATACGTATACCATTTCAGAGCATCCTCGTTAGTATCACCATTTTTATCAACTGGCTCAAACAAACCCGTCTCTGAGTTCACTCTAGACACCCTTTTCTTCAACAGCTGCTCCCCGATCTGCACAAGTTTGTCCATATTCTCCTTTGTAGCTTTATCAACCGATGATTCTTCCCCTACCGATTCATCGTCCTAATAATATAATATATGATCAAAATTATATATGTATATGTAAAACATTTAGTCAACTAATTTAACTGGCTCAATATTTACTTGAATACGAAGATACTGATCCTGAGAGTTAAGGTATTGAAAGATGACGGAAGTATGGAAATCGAGCATGTCCGCGCTAGCTTGACTGTAGGCGTCCACTATTGGGCTGGCTCCATCGTTAAGTAGCCATCGCAACGTGGACCATTTGGAGACCATGCTTGCGGTGTATCTTTGCTCTTTCTTTGCCGACCCGGTGCCGACCGAAATCACCAGCAAATTATGGTAGCCCGCCGGAATGATCGGGAAGCGCCTTAACGCTATATTTTGACTCTGTATTTGTTTTGTCACTTGGCTTATGCCAAGTGATGCCTGATATCATAATCAGAATGATAAAAATCATTATTATTTATTTATTTATTTATTTGAAAAAAGATTGATAATATTAAGAATTCATTTGGAAACATAGCTATGAACTAAAATTTTTTTATTCAATCTAACTTGATCTAATTTTGTTACAGTTTCTCTCATAAAATTTGAATTCTACGCTACTATTTTTTATTCAAAATTTTTCTTCAAATCTATGTTCCCAAACTGGTTCTGGCGCTAAAGTTAATCCATCAATTAAGTTATACCAGATTGTTAGCAGCAACGCCACCGTCGATGAGATTAAATTCACGAACATTTCCATTAATGTCTTGATTCGTAAAGTAGTGGGCAGGAAAATAAGTCGGAGCTGCCGAAGTCCCAATGCAAATGTCTGAGAGTTTAACATCCAAGTCGGGTGAACTTTTTACCTGCATAATAAAGCGATAAGAGATTTTGCTTTTTTTTTTTAAAAAAAAAGGGTTTGAACTTATTTAATACACTAAAATATGGTTCTATTTTGGTAGGAAAGGTTGATCCTATCATCCAACAATCTATTTCATAAGAAAACTTAATCAGTTCTGGAAATTATAATTAAGTAGAAAATAATGTTTGACTGAAATATTCTGGAAGATGAAGATGTTTGTGGGAAAATATTTATCATGAAATATATGTCAGCTACCTGTTAGATTTCGATATTAGTTACTTCTATCAATTAAACAAAGAAAATTTAGAACCGTTGGTTGACAAATTAAAAAATCCAATAGTTGGATTATAATTACAGATATGAACAACTAAGCACGCTGGCATCATTCATGTTAAGACTTGTTCTTATTTTGATTAGAATATACTGGTATTAAAAATTCCTATAAAATACACAATAATTTAGATGCATTCTAGAGAAATAAACATATAAATTGAAATACCAATATCTGGCCTCAGAATCAGTCAAATACCTTTTCCCATTAAACATTCTGGCAAAAAAAAAAAAAAGAAATAGTATTATGTATACATTTAATATATGTAAGTCCACTATATTTACAAATTATTACCCAAAAATCTCTGGTGAGAGATTTTTATCATTTATCTAATTAGCCCAACACGAGAATAATACTTAAAACTGTACCATGCTAAGTCCTAATTAAAAAAAAAAAAGTAAAAAAGAGCAAATTTATATGTCAATTTTAATTATCAAATTATCAATTAGAAAACGCGTAAATTATAATTAAATCTACATGTTTTTGGATGTCAAAAATTTCTGGTATGTCACTTTTAATTCAATGTAGGATTAAATTAGTTAGAGTATAGCACATCTAAGAATTAAGAAGAGAGACCTCATAGGATGAGAAAATGGTTGGCTGCAATTTCTTAATATCAAACGTTGGAATGACAAGATTGGTTAAGGCGTCATGCAAGCGTGTTTCCCCTAGCCTCTCCCTCAGCAGGCCATGAAGGTATTTTCCATCGTACTTGGGTCCTCCTAAACTTCTCAGAAAACTCCTAACTGACTTAAACGCCCCACTGCATAAGTTTATTATTTTAATTTAATCAGCGTATAATTATGCAAAAATTTAATATGATCATTTCTTAATTTGATAAATAAATATTAGGGTTAATTATATGTAAACATATATATATATATATATTACCTTTTTTGTGGGAAAATTTTGGGGCAGTGCTCTAGATAAAAGGGCGTAATATCCTTGGCGGCATAGTAGGGACGTTTATGTTCGTTCGGAGCTGCTAACATGGCTGCCACTAGACCGCAGGTGCTTGTTCCAGCGATCACATCAAAGTAATCTGCAAGTCTCGCCTCTTCCCCATCCAGCTCCTGTAAACAAACCGTTATATATATAAATTATATATAATATATCATACACTAATACATGATATGACGTTTGTGTACAAATATTGTTATCAATATATAGGCATAGGTGTGTGTATTATCAATTATAGTGATCTATTGATCGCTATAGGGAACAAAATATTTCTAAACAAGTAGAATATTTTTCTGAATTCCTTTCGAATTTATGCATTTACGTATATTAAAATGATTGTAATGTGATAGGATGTTTATAAATAAATGTATACGACTAACAGAGATCTAAATTACCTGAAGTTCTGACTCAAGGAACGCAAGAATGGTTGCAGGGATGATTCCCCTAACTTCACCGCCATCGATGCTGAGAACGGTGATCAAGTTTCCATAATTCAGGGGCTTCTGCACTGCAGGAGGCTGCGGAGAGGATAAATTTTCTTCCATTTCAAGAGTAGTTGATATATTGTTGTCAAGGGAGATGAAGGGGCTGTTTGGTATTGTTTTCAAAATAGGTGAAAATATTTTTGTTTTGAAAAATGAGAATTTTTTGAGAATTGTACTGTGAGTGTTTTGAAAAGTTTTGACATGAAAAGTGTGTGAAAACATTTCTAAAAGTTTTGAGAACAAAAATTTCTTTCTTATTACAGAGAATAAGAATCGATCCTTGTATGCTGAGTGAGAGAGCTAGGTCATTCTTCACCGGCATGTGCCCCCACCAGAGGTTATTATCTTCTTTCTTATATTTATTGGTCATCTTGCAAGTTGAAGACATTTTGAAAGGAAAAAAAGAAGAAGCAATGTCTCTTACGGACTAATCACTGTCATTACAAGTTTTTTTTTTTTTTTTTTAAATATCTATCAGATGACGAAATGATCGAATTTGATATTTTTTTGGGTCAATTCGTCTTTATATACGTAAGATATGAGTTTTTTTTTTAATAATTGCAATAAGATTCAATTTAAGTTACATTTGTGCCACCTCTGCTGGAACGTGCGTGAGATATCACGCTTAAATTCCCATGACAATTTTGGTAAATCAGCGTACCTTTTTTTATATTTAAAGATTCAACCCTAATAGCTTATATCCCTTACGTAATCTAGCTTTAGCCAAGAGTATAATTACATTTTTTTTGGATAAGCCGGTAAGAGTAGACTCTCACAAACCCTTGTAAGAGTTTTGTCGAGGTTGTGGGAAGTAAATTGAACCAAATTCTACCTTTTTTGGATTAAATTCTCAAGGTTACATTTTTTGAAATTGAACAAAATTCCACTTTTTTTTTTTGCAAGATTATGATGAGAACATGTACTCTTCTATGATTGATGTGACCTTTTTTTTAGCCGTTTGATTCAAAATTAATAGTAGAAAATCATTTTTTTAAGGTAGAAAATTATATTCAAATAGACATAAAAATAGATCCAATCATATTTAACAACTTTCTATAATCTAATAATTAATAAAAAGTGAAAAATCCTCAAAAATTAAAAACTATGTCTAAAAAAATAAAAAATAATATCGGCAATCCGTCGTTGGGAGGTGTTGTTGTGATCGATGGCAAGTGGAGGGTGGCGGCACACATAGAACTTGATTTATGACTAAGGGTCACCACGAAGGTCACAATGATTCGCAAAGAAATTGCAACCTTAGTTGGCGGCTTGAGTTTTTGTGGACTCAATGGTCGGGGGGCTAGTGGGCAGCATGGGTAGACGGCCGAGGGGTTCATAACCCGCTAAGGTCCTGATAAATATGCTACCTATAGAGGTGGGTCGCAAAGGAATTACGATAGGGTCGTGAAGGGGTGTTGTTGCGACCCACAACCTCCGCCCACTAGCTTGCGAACACAGGCATGGCGGACACATGGTGACCTCCACCCACGAGCTCGTGAACCTTGGCGGCCTCCGCCTTCTCATGAACCTTAACACTTGGTGGTCGCAAACTAGGGTTGCCAATGATGACTCCTCTCGATGGTGGACGAGAATCTGCCTTTTCTTTTTAACTTTTTGGGGGGTTTTTTAATTTAGTGTGTACAGGTCTATTTCACTTGCAATTAGCTTATTTAATTTTCATCTTTTGACAGAGATCCGGTGACCAGTAAAGGAGTCTTATTGATGAGAACAAATCGGGGTCTCGTTTTAGAATCTCTCTTTTTTTTAAAAAAAAAATATATAACTTGAGTTTACATTCTTTTTATTTAAGAATATGATTATAATGAGACCCTATTAAAAGTTCTCATATATGAGAATTGTTTTTATTACTGTTGGATTTAATCTAATAGTTTAAAAATTCAACTCCACCTAAAGATAATAGGGTCTCCATAAGACTATCAAAATTAAAATTAAAATTAAAATTAAAGAAAAACCTAATTATTAGCCAAAAATTAAAATAAAATAAAAAAGAAAATGGTAAAAAAAAGAAAAACTACAGTCGTGGTCCTTGGGGACAGACTTAATCAATGGTCGGGGGGATGGAGTCACATAGAGGAGGAGGAGGACCACCTTGTGATGGTTGTGGTTGCTTGGCGGCAAGGTTGCAAACTCAGTCGCAGCTAACACAACCCACGGCATTCACGGCCTCGTAACAGACCTTTATGACCTGGTGTCAGAACTTCTCAACCATTGCAAGCAGGGTCACAACAAAATCCAACATAGGAGAATTGCAACCACCATCGCTATAGGCCCCAATTCACAATTGTGACGGAGTCTATACCCACTGTAGCATGAAACCACATAATGCAGCCCACTGAATGGTTGGGTCATGATAGCGAGCAAGGTCACGAGGTCATTGCGACGCGATCTGTTGAGAGCAACCGAGCACGATCATGAGGCCGATGTGAGCATGATCGCTAGGGTCGTGAGGGAATCGCAGTCTCTATTGCCGCCTAAGGTGGATGATGACCCTATCGCAACCTGATCTGGCGGAATCTCCTCCACGTTCTAGCAGATTTGATATCATTGGCAAATGACATCGGTGATAGCAGAGGAGATTTGTTTTTCTTCTTCTTCTTCTTCCTTTTTTTTGGAAATTTTTTATGTTTACTTTATAAGCAATCTGATGTGTGATTTTTAAACTCAGATAGAGATCTAGCTGCGAATAAAAAGGTCTTGAGGGTCTCATTGTAGAATTTCTCTTTTATTAAATTCCACATTTTTAAATTTGGGGCAAGATGAAAAATGATCAGAATTCGAGGTGTATTTTGAAATTTTTACCTATGTTCTAACCAAAAGGTGCTTTTGCCCAGAAAAAAAAAAAAAAAAAATTGGACCCTTTTGTCAAAATAAACGTAATTTCTTGATCGCATGTACGGCATGTGGTAAATGGAAATACATGCAGTTTCATATTTTTACAGAGTATAAATTATGCTACGTCTTAAAATTCAAAAATATTTTATTTTTTTAAAAACAAATTTAAAGCCGCTCCGCAGGTCACTTTGCATTTTGAATATGATTGATTGCAAGCATGGCTAGTTTAAAGGTAGAGTAGCTAGGCAATAAGCTAATATTATACGATCTTTGAACCTAATATTTAATGAATATAAGGAATAAAGGATAATTACAACTATAACTCAATCTTTAGTAATTAATGTATAGCACGAAGTTCTCATTAAGAAAATAATTATAGCATGTATGCGTAGCTGATTGACTGGTCCAACAGCTGACTAATATTTAATCAACTTCCTCAAAACAAATTTCAGAAGTTAATATCACTGAAATGAAACTAATTAATAATTATTATATTAAGATGTGTAATTCATGCATTAATTTATTTTATTATAATAAAAAACGGATCAAGAAGAAGTCTTGTTATCTGCTAATTCAAAAAATAATAACTCGATTGGCTTCTTTCTGCGTATTATTCAATGGCATCCATCTTGGGACGGCCAAATTATTGCTGCTTATCCATAGCCAATTGACTAATGAAGAAAATGACAACAAGTAAAGCCGACAATTAATAGGTCTTTTACGAATTATGGTTTAAACCAACTTTATCATCATAGTACTTTTTATAAAATTTTAATTTTAAATTTAGTTTAAATTTTTAATTTCAACTATGTTTGAGGCGGCCAATGACTAAATATGTCTGAATATATATTCCTTTTAGAAAAGGAAATATATATATATATATATTTTTCAGCATGAACTTCCAAAATGTCATGCTATGTTGTTATTACATCATGATCACCTGTAGCATGCGGTTTTCCAACCCAAAGCAGGTCACCTTTTAACGTTGTGCTAAATATTTGTTTCTTTACTTTTTATTTTAATTCAAATAACGACGTTCCTCCAAAGATGTGCTGCCGTCTTGGCCAGTTTTTGTGCTTATCCGTGAAAGTGTTTAGCAAGATTTGTACCGGAGACGAATATTTTTTTATGTAGGGACTGTGTTGGCATGGCTGCTGATATAGTACTTGTCGCTGGTGTTGTTATTTTAGTTTTGATTGCATTATTTGCCATCTTTTATTATTTTTTGTCGTCTTTTTGTGATAAACAGAGCTTCTAGACTCTGTTTCTTCATTCAGCCACGCTAAATCAAATATTTTCTGGCGCCTTATTCAGCCACCACACCCAATGGTTCCCTTTTTTTTTTGTAAGGACTTGATTACTTATATTCCCTTTGGTATTAGTTGGTTTTAACTAACTTTTCAGTTAGAAATAGTATAAAGCTCTTACATGTTATAATCAAAGCAAAAAAATTACTACAGTATAAAACTCTCACATACTACAGTATTTATAGTTCTAACCGCCATGCCAAACGTCCTGTTAATTTAATTTTCTGCACACTAATCTTTTTCTACAAGAACCTTGTTTGTGGCTGGAATCCACATTCACGCAAAGGATAT
The DNA here is from genome assembly GCA_025403435.1 of Artocarpus heterophyllus. Taxonomy (NCBI): domain Eukaryota; kingdom Viridiplantae; phylum Streptophyta; class Magnoliopsida; order Rosales; family Moraceae; genus Artocarpus; species Artocarpus heterophyllus. The sequence goes on from CM046334.1 coordinate 20,146,530, forward strand.
AATAACATCGCTGGATTTATTCCCAGAGGAAGAAAAAGGATCTTGGATTTTTCATATTGCTTGAAATGGCCCAATTGATACGGGAGTAAAGATTTCTTTTCTTTTTCTTCTTTTTTTTGGTCCCCAATGTTGTATTTTAATGAACCTTAAAAAAAGGTACTATATCAACTGCATATTTTGTGATCACACTGGCTAATGTATGAATTATTTCTATCATTGAAGTTCCCTAAACATCAATTCAAGACCAATTATAATATATTGTGAAAAACAATAAGCCATTGTTGGAACCTGGATTTTATGGTGCAAAAGAAAAAAAAACATGTGAGAGAAGATATTTTCTTCTATTTGGAACCATATAATTAAAGTGGTGGAAAGAATAAAAAGAAAATTGAGAAGGAAAGTTTATAACATGAGGACAAGATCTAATTTGCTTGAAAACCTACGGAGGAAAATGATATCTTAAACGAGAAAATATATGGGGCTAACAATGACATCTTATATCTTTCTTTTTTTCTCTTTACAAAGCTTAGCGTGAACAAAAATTGGAATCAAGTATCAAGAAAATGAGAACTTCGGTATCTAGTTGTCCAAATTTTCAAAATAAAGATCTCGTGCTAAGATAATGAGAGTTTCAAGGCCTAATTAGTCACTTCTTTTAAATTGGAAATCCAAAAAAAGTTTGAGAATCTTAAGTGCAAAAAAAAAAAAAAAAAAATCCATTTCCAAATTATAATATGTCAATTCAACTGATACAATTGGATATCAAATTCATTGGTTTTTTTTTTTTTTTCTTAGAGGTGGAAAAAATAAGTTCAAAGTTAGATGTTCAGTTTTTGGTGGATATAAAAACACCAAACCCATCTGTTTAGTTGGGTTTTTTTTTTTTTTTTTTAACTGATTTTGAACTCCCCAAGTCCAACCATGGTCACTTACCGCCTACCATATTTTGGGCTGGCAATTTCGGACATGGCACGATGACACGATACAAAAATGATACGAGATGAACGGGTTTGGACTGCACGTTTATTAATTGGGCCATAAGTAGGTTGACAAGAATAATACAAAAATAAACAGATTGGATTCGTGTTAGCACGTTTAACACGTTTTAACAGGTTTAATTAAATAGGCCGTAAACGTATTGACACGACCCGCTTGTTTATAGCACATTTAAACTTAAAAATAAAAATATTTAAAAAATATATAGTAGGTTAGTATTAATTAGATATTGTGTCCTTGTTAATTTTCTTTATTGGCCTTTTTCTTTTATTGTTTGTTTTATCATGTCAACCCATCACGGCCTGTTTAGTAATCATGTTAATCATGTCGTGCCGTATTACACATACCGTAGGCGGTTCATGTTCGTGTCTGCATTTCAAGTACGTTAATTAATCGTGTCATGTTCGTGTTTAGCCTAATCGTGCCGTGCTACGATCGTGTTGATACGAACACGACATTCGAATACAAATTGCCAGCCCTAAGTCCACATTCGTTGTCCAGTAGGAATTCTCACGAACTAGTTACTAGAGGGGTATAAAGATTTTATAATCTTGAGGAATTTAGAAATATTTTTTAAATATTTGAGTTTTGTCCTTCAAAAAAATTACATAAAATTTTAAAAAAAAAAGTAAATTGATGATGGAAGATTACTAGTGCTTGTCTCGCATTTTAGTCGAGCAAAGTTGCTTTGTGTTGAAATAAAATAGGTAAGAATATTCAAGAAAAAAAATTAACATCGTTAATTTAACATATATTCATGTTGAAAAAAATGAACATTGTTAATTTTACAAGTAACAATATTCATGTTGAAAAAAAAAAAAGAAATTAAAAATTAACATTGTTACTGATTTTATCCTTGTAAAATATACACATTTACGGTTTCATCACACCCCCAACAAGCTTATTGCTAATTCCTAACAATTAAAACGATAAAATTTTGAAATAATTTACAGAATACTCGCACAATACAAACCATTTGACTCTAATGTGACTCACATAACTAGATAGAGCTCGGAAGAGAAAATGAAGAAAAATGGAGACTTGGTGAAGGTACACATATTTATAGAACTAACTCTAATCTAATTCTCCCACCTAACTTATATTTAATTGAGCTCTTAATTAAGCCTTTTGGGGCAAAATTTTGTTTAATTTCTCCTTAAGGGTGGTGCTAATGCTTAAGGGAAACGGGAGGGGTTTTGTCTTATTAATTACACCAAGGACACCATTCACATCAAGCTTAAATCATAGTCAATTCTAGTCTCTTTTTTTTTAATCTTATCTTCAAAGATTTCCTCTAGACAGATATAATTTATACTGTCAGGGATGACTAACTTAACTGCCAAGAGACTTTGGTTTCTGAGGGTCCTTTTTACTACTTAAATACAGTTAAACACTAATCACAGAGTAAATCAATACCGATAATGTTTTAATCGCATATCGATTTTAGGTTGTTTTTAGTCTTAAAATTATTTCTAGATTCAATAAAAATTTAGACTTGACTTTTTCTGCATCTAAACTCGGTATTGATATAGTTTTTCAATAGTGTCAATTTCCAAGCTCGTGTAGCATTTACTATCAAAATTGCTACTCGTGTGACTTTGATTTTAATTGGTAATTAAGGACTTATTGAGCATTGGATATTTCTCGGTACATTGCTTACATCATACTGTACTTGAAAATTCTTGTAATTAAATTTCTTAAGTTATTTACGGATTGAAATTTCTTCCGTCTTAAATCATAGTAAAAATTTATCAACCGAATTATTTAATCACGAAAGTTAAATTTAACTTTTAAAATTTATTATAGAATTTTAGAATATTTATATTGATTCTATAAATCCTTTAGTCACAAAATTTTATACATGATATTTCAAGCATTTTGGAATATGTAAATTACATTATTTCATTCTAGGATTTTCTCGGTCAGGAGTGTAACACCCATATATTTTTATGTAATAAATTACGTTAAGTTAGTAGCGAAGTTAATAATATTTATGATATACGTAATGATATATGATGTTAATGTTACTAACTTTTATGTCAAGTATAATGACAGGTGACGACCGCATGGAATCGTTGTGCTCAAGTGTTCATGATTATTTTAATGTATGTTTAATTATGATGCAATGATGTATGAATATTTTAATGTATGGCATTTATGGACAGTTCGGTAGGCCAGACATTTAAGTTCGGCAGGTCGAAAAGTCTGCCTAAGATCTGCAGGCCGAAGGAAGCCATTGGCAGCCCGAACTTGGTGGAACCGGTAGGCCGAACACGGCTGACGAACAGTCAACAGAAATCTCTCCAAATTTATGACTGAGTTAATTACGTCAATTGGGTTATTTATTGTGATTAATTGGCATAATAATGGAATGATTTTATCAGTTAAGGAAACAAAGGGTTTGACTCTGTATTGATTTGTGTTAATTTAAATGGTTTCCCATTTAAATAGGGCAAAACATGGTAAGTGATGAGTGAGAGTTTTGACTTTCCTTTTTCTTCTTTCTCTCCTTCACGCCAATTGCCCCCTAACAGTCAAAAATTCTAACTTAACGGAGTGACTTAATGAAGAGCAATGAATTTCATTATGGTTGTTACGTTAAAAAAAAAAAATTTAACGTTTTCTTTCCTTAGATTTTTCTCTCAACTTCTCACTCCTCTCTCATTCATTTCTGAGACGTTCTTTCATTCTCTCTTCCTCTTCTCTTCTCCACGCATTTCACTTCCTTCTCTCTCAAAAAAATTTTCTGCAAGAAAATTTAAAGAAAAGTCATATTTCGTTGGTTAAATTCAAGGATTTTGAGAAGAAATTTCAAGGTAAGAATTTAGTTTTTTAGTGTTTTTGAAAAAGAATTCTCCTGCTCAATCTGTCTACAATATCTTTCTTTAGGTATTGTATTGTTTCGAATTTTAATATGTTATGCATGTATGTGTTGTGAGATGATTTTTTTTTAAGTTTCATGTCTTCCCGGTTTTTATGATAAAATAAGAATTTTTTATCTTCTACCTCTCATAGTAAATATTACTGTTTAATCTAGATGTATGAAAAATGTAATGATATTCAAGGGGTAAATATGATGTTTTTCATGAAAATTATCAAGAATGTGCATGTATGATATATGATGAAGGTATTTTATGTTATTTTTAAGAAAACTATTTTAACAATGTTATTTCTGGGTTTTGTTTATGAATTGTTATTTCTGTTTAAATGATTTTATGATAATAAAATAATTTGATGCATGATAATATGATGATTGTATGAAGTTTTAAATTAAAATATATGTATTTTAATTGTTCAAAAATGTTTTATTTAAAAAATAATTATGTTTAAAATGTATGGTTTGTTTTTATATGCTTAAGGTAATTTTTTTTAATTTAAGAAAAATCATAATAACATGTTTATGTGATGATAATGTTTATGGTTATGAATCATGTTTGTAATATGAGATGAATGTATGTATATGTGAATGTTATATGAATGGATGATTTACACTATGATGTTAAGTATTGATTTTATTGTGTTTTAAATGAAAAAATGGCATGAACACTCAAGAAGCGAGCACATCGAGACCGCGGCGTCATCACCAAAAGTATTTTAAGGTTAAGTAAGCTAGCTGTTAAGGTAAGTACATTCTCACCTGCAACATGACATATTTTTTACAAGATTTGATGTTATGTTCATAATGATATTCATGATGATTTTATGGATATTTTCCTCAAGAATTTCTATGAAATATTTTCATGATTTTAAGTTGTGCGTGATGATTTTGGCATGTTTCAAAGTATGAAAAATTATGTATATATGTATCACCTAATAAGTGTTGCACACCAATGTTATGAAATAAAATGTTATGATGTCATGTTTGGTTTTGGATTAGCTACCCTTCTCCTCTCATGACGACGCGCCCGTGATGATGTTTATGGTGCAACACTTGAGCCCTTAAGATAAAATGGAATAAGTTTTTGAATGATGAACGCAATGAAAGATATGTTTTATGAAATTGTGCTTAAGGCACTTTGATGATATCATGACAATCATGATGAGGATGTTTATGAAATGTTTTTAATTTGTGAGAATTATATGTACTTACTAAGCATTAGCTTAATTATGTTTTATGTCATGTTGCAGATAAGGGTAAGAAAGTCTTGGATTAGGTGGAGGACATGGAAAGGCGTGTGAGCACTAAGCACGATGAATTGTAACCGGAAGCATGCGAAGAAGAACGTTTTTATGTTTAAATTAAGTTATATATTTTGAACATATTTTTATGTTAAGTTTTAAGAATACTTAAACTATGGTTTTATAAGTTATTTTATCATTTTTAATGAATTATGAACTTCCGCAATATTTTCTGAAAAGTTGGTTTGTTTTAAAAATCAAGTTTTACTCAAAGATTTTGGCTCGGTCAGCCTGACGAACATCCTTGGTCGGCCTGTCGAAGTCTGAAAGTTTGGCCTGTCGATAATGTTTTCGGCCTGCCGAACGAAGTTGAGATTTCTAAGCCAGGTTGCAAAGCCTCTACCGGCCTGCCGGTTGAGGGAACTCCGGCTTGCCGATCATGTTCGGCCTGTCGAAGTCCCAAGTTCGGCCTGTCGAACTTTGGGAGTAATTAACTTTTATATGATGTGTTGATTAAGGAGATTGGATGTGATGTTTTTTATAAGTTCTGATTTAATAACTTGATATACCTAAAATATTAAATAAGTTCATGATTAATAATTGAATAAATTATGATATGGAATAAGTTAAACAATGTTATTTTAAACAATGATAAGTTATAAAAAAAAAATTAGATGTATGAATGGATCCTGGTTATGTATGTTTAACTACGTTTATATTTGAAAATATCGTATAAGCTATGTAATTACGTCTATGTTTAAGGTATAATAAGTATGAATGTATGAATGTAACGATATCTATGACGTCTGAGCTAAGGGGCGTTACAAGCTTTGGTATCAGAGCGATTTTTTTATTACAATTCATATCACCACACGTCAATCCAAGTCCTCCAAGTAAGTATGTTATTAAGTTAGATGTATTGATGCAAGTATGATGATAAGATTAAGGTTTGAATGATTAATGATTAACAATTCAGTAGTGAAAACCTATCTCATAATTAGAATATTATTTCTAAGACCTAATTCTTTTAGGAGAAATTACGATGGACGGCCATAGAAGAATGCAGACACGCACCCAGACCAATGAAAGACTCATGACAATGATTGCTGAACTGCAAAGACAGTTGGAAGACCAAAGAAGCGAAATTACTGCTTTAAGGGCCAACGGCCAAAATGACGAACATCGAGGCAATGATGTGCCCCTTCCTCCTCCTCTGCAGCCTCAAGTCAACGAAGTCCCAGCTCCTGCTACTGAACCAAGAGCAGCTTATCAGGAACCTCTTCCGGTCAGATGGAAGAGAGTCAAGCCAGCAGACTTTGAGGGTTCTAAGGATCCGCTTGTAGCTCAAGGATGGTTAAAGACGATCGAAGCCACCCTAAGACTTATGGATTTCACGGACAATGAGAGGGTCCTCTGTGCCTCGTACTACCTCACCATGGAGGCCAGGATATGGTGGGATGGCATCGAATAGAGCAGGAATGTTGAAGAAATGACATGAGCTGACTTCGTTCATGAATTCAACACAAAGTTCTTCCACATGAATGTCACGAGGAAACATTATGAGGAGTTTGAGAGTTTACAACAAGGGGATATGTCAGTCACTAATGTGGTGACAAAGTTTGACCAGCTTGCCCGTTTATGTCCAGGGATGGTTATGAATGAAGGTGAAAGGGTCAGAAGGTTGATTAGAGCCCTTAGACCAGACATTGCTGCAATTGTTGATGGGAAGTCCGCCGAGGACCCAAGAATAGGTTGTCATGAGGGCTCAACGTGCTGAATTTCATCTGTCAAAGTTAAGAAGGAACCAGCCTCAGCCCAACCAACAGGCCAACAATGCAAGCAACCAGAACCGCCCTCCCCACAGGAACAACAACAACAACAGCAGCAACAACAACAATTAGAACTGGAGGAACAATAAGAGGAAGGGCAATCCTCCACAACAGCAGGGCCAAGACAATAAGAGGCACAATGACGGTCAGCGCAACAACAATGACAGGCGATTTCAACCGTGTGCCAAATGTGGAAAGAAGCATCCAGGGGAATGTCGCTTGGGAACAAACCAATGTTTCATCTGTGGGCATGAAGACCACTTTGTAAAGAACTGCCCCAAGTTGATGAATGCCAATGCCCTGCAAAGACCTCCTCCTCAAGCCCAGCTTTATCATATGCAAGCCTCCCTTGAAGGGCCACTTATTAGTCAATGGAGAATTGAAGCCCCACCGATGAATGCCCGAATCTATGCCATGACAAAAGAACAAGTGGCTGCAGAAGCTTCCAATGTGTTCACAGGTCAGATAACAAGCTTATTTAACGATGCTTATGTTCTTTTTGATACGGGTGCCACGCATTCTTTTGTATCTATGTCATATACTAAGAAGTTAGAGGTTCGATTAGAGCCTATGAGATAGGGATTCACTACGACACTACCCTCCGGGGAAGTGATATTATCCACGCACTGTTTGCGTGCAGTACCCCTATGGATTTCTAATAGGAAACTTTTCGTCGACCTCATTGTGATCGACATGCATGACTACGACATGATTCTTGGGATGGATTTCCTAAGCAAGTATAATGCATCTATCGAATGTCGAAAACAAATGTGATCTTCCATCCAGAAGGTGATCAAAAGTTCATTTATGTTGGCGAGTCCAGAAAGAAACCTAGCATGTTTTTATCGACAATCAAAGCAAGGAAGTTATTAGCAAGTGGCTGCATGGGCTATCTGGCGAACGTTGTAGACAAAAGCCAAGAAGGAAAGACAAGAATTGAAGATGTGAATGTTGTTCATGAATATGGAGATGTGTTTCCTGATGATCTGACAAGTCTACCGTCAGAAAGAGAAGTTGAATTCGAGATTGAGCTCGCTCTAGGCACTGATCCAATCTCTAAAGCGTCTTACAGAATGGCCCCGACAGAATTAAAGGAGCTTCACATGCAATTAAAGGAGCTACTTGACAAAGGATTTATCAGGCCAAGTCACTCACCATGGGGTGCTCCAGTCTTGTTTGTGAAGAAGAAGGATGGCATTATGAGACTCTGCATCGACTACAGAGAGCTGAACAAGGTGACGATCAAGAACAAATACCCGTTGCCTCGAATTGATGATTTGTTTGATCAGCTCAATGGTGCATCTGTGTTCTCAAAGATTGATCTACGATCAGGATATCACCAGTTGAAGGTTAAAGAATGAGATATGCCCAAGACTGCTTTCAGGTCGAGGTATGGTCACCATGAATTTGTAGTTATGCCTTTTGGTCTGACCAATGTACCTGCTGCCTTTTATGGATTTGATGAACAGAGTATTCAAGGATTTCCTCGATAAATTTGTTGTTGTATTTATCGATGATATTCTTGTCTATTATAAGAATCAAGAAGAACATGGGGAGCATTTAAAGATTATGCTAGAGACTTTAAGAAGACACCAGCTATATGCTAAGTTCTCCAAATGCAAGTTTTGGTTGGATAAAGTGTCATTCTTGGGGCATGTTATTTCAAAGGATGGGATTATGGTTGATCTTGCTAAAGTAGAAGCTGTACTCAACTCGAAGCAACCGATGAATGCAAGTGAAATAAGAAGCTTCTTCGGTCTAGCAGGATACTATCAAAGATTCGTAGAAGATTTCTCCAATATAGCAGCTCCACTCATGAACTTAACTCGCAAGGGAAGGAAGTATGAATGGACGGATGCATGTGAAAAGAGTTTTCAAGAACTGAAGAAAAGATTAACGACGACTCTAGTGTTGGCAATTCCCGAGGGAAATGATGGGTTCGTAATCTATAGTGATGCTTCCAAGATGGGCCTAGGAGCTGTATTGATGCAAAATGAAAAGGTGATTGCTTATGCTTCAAGACAACTGAAGGACTACGAAAAGAACTATCCTACTCATGACCTCGAGTTAGCAGCAGTTGTTTTTGCGTTGAAGATATAGAGACACTATTTATATGGGGTCTAATGCAAGATCTTCACTAATCATCAAAGTCCGAAGTACTTCTTCATGCAAAGAGACCTGAACATGAGACAACGAAGGTGGCTAGAGTTGGTGAAGGATTACGATTGTGAAATCCTTTATCATCTTGGTAAAGCTAACCGAGTGGCTGATGCTCTAAGCAGGAAGTCAGTTGCCACGTTGATGTCTATGCAAGCAATGTCTCCACCTTTAAGGAAGGAAATTCTAGACTTCTGTTTAGAACTTATAGCAGGCCAGCTATCAGCACTCTCTCTTGCTCCGACAATGTATGATGAAATTCAGAGTAAGCAAGATGACGACGCAAGCCTTGTAAGGATCAAGCAAGAAATGAAAGAAGGAAAATGTCAAGAGTTTCGTATTGTGGATGACGAAACTCTGTACCTCAAGGTCCGTTTATGTGTTCCCAATGTTGATGATTTAAGGGAAAAGATCTTGGCATAAATTCATGACATTCCTTACTCTATTCATCCAGGTGTAACAAAGATGTATAATGATCTAAAAGGTAATTTCTGGTAGTTTGGAATGAAACGTGATGTTGCAAGGTATGTGAAGAAAGGTATGACATGTCAGCAAGTAAAGGCTGAACACCAGGGACTTGGTGGTGAACTACAGTCTATCCAAATAACAGAATAAAAATGGGAAGATATAGCAATGGATTTCATTACCAGTTTCTTCAGAACTATGAATGGCTATGATGCAATTTGGGTAGTTGTGGATCGATTGACGAAGACGGCGCATTTCATTCCTATCAAGATCACTTACTCTATGGAACGGTTAGCGGAACTCTATGTTAAGGAGATTGTACGACTTCATGGGATTCCCAAGTCAATTATCTCAGATCGTGATGGCAGGTTCACATCTAAGTTTTCGAAGAGTGTACAGACTGCAATGGGAACCAGGCTTAATTTTAGTACAGCTTTTCATCCTCAGACTGACGGCCAAACGGAGAGGACGAACTTGATTTTAGAAGATATGCTACGGGCATGTTCTTTCGATTTTAAGACCAGCTGGTGTAAAATGTTGCCGTTAGCAGAGTTTGTTTACAACAACAGCTTTCAAGCGACAATTGGGATGGCACCATATGAGGCTCTGTATGGACGAAAATGCAGATCACCTATATGTTGGCACAAAGCTGGTGAAAAGAAGTTGATGGAAAGCGTAGATTCTGAAAGAACCGATTTTGTGAATGAAACTTCTGAGATGATAAAGATGATAAGAAGAAAAATAGAGACTGCTCAAAGCCGTTAGAAGAGTTATGCTGACAAGAGAAGAAGGCCATTAGAGTTTGCCGTGGGCGAATATGTGTTTCTGAAAGTTGCACTAATGAAAGGAGCTATGAGATTTTGGAAGAAAAGCAAGTTAAACCCAAGATTCATCGGTCCTTATGAGGTGGTTAAACGAATAGGCAAAGTAGCTTATCAGCTGAAGTTACCATCTGAAATGTCCGCAATGCATGATGTATTTCATGTCTCCATGCTCAAGAAGTATGTTCCGGACCCTACGCATGTGATTGAGCCACAAGTGATTGAGATACGAGAAGACTTAAGTTATGAAGAAAAGCCAATAAAGATACTCGATCGGAAAACCAAGACCTTGAGGAATAAAGAAATTCCATTAGTCAAGGTGTTATGGCGAAATCAGCAAGTCGAAGAAGCCACATGGGAACGTGAAGATGACATGAGAGCTACGTATCTGCATTTATTCTAACTTTCGAGGATGAAACTTTATAAGGTGGGGAGAATTGTAACACCCGCCTATTTTTATGTAATGAATTACGTTAAGTTAGTAGCGATGTTAATAATATTTTATTAATAACTTATGATATACGTAATGATATATGATTTTAATGTTACTAACTTTTATGTCAAGTTTTATGACAAGTGATGACCGCATGGAATCATTGTGCTCAAGTGTTCATGTTTATTTTAATGTATGTTTAATTATGACGTGATGATGTATGAATGTTTTAATGAATGGCATTTATGGACAGTTCGGTAGGCCAAACTTTTAAGACTGACAGGCCGAAATGTCTGCCCGAGATCGGTAGGCCGAAGAAACCCATCGGCAGGACAAACTTGGTGGAACTGGCAGGCCAAAGAGGAAAATCGGTAGGCCGAACACGGCTGATGAGCAGTCAGCAGAAATCTCTCCAAAAATTATGGCTGAGTTAATTCCGTTAATTGGATGATTTAATGTGATTAATTGGCATAATAATGGGATGATTTTATCAGTTAAGGAATTAAGGAGTTTGACTTTGCATTGATTTGTGTTAATTTAAAAGGTTTCCCATTTAAATAGGGCAAAACATGGTAAGTGATAAGTGAGAGTTTTGACTTTCCTTTTTCTTCTTTCTCTCCTTCACTCCAATTGCCACCTAACAGTTAGAAATTCTGACTTAATGGAGGGACTTAATGAAGGGCAATGAATTTCATTATGATTGTTACGTTAAAAAAAAAAAATTTAACATTTTCTTTCCTCAGATTTTTCTCTCAACTTCTCACTCCTTTCTCATTCATATCTGAGACGTTCTTTCATTCTCTCTTCCTCTTCTCTTCTCCACGCATTTCACTTCCTTCTCTCTCAAAAAAATTTTCTGCAAGAAAATTTAAAGAAAAGTCATATTTTGTTGGTTAAATTCAAGGATTTTGAGAAGAAATTTCAAGGTAAGAATTTAGTTTTTCAGTGTTTTTGAAAAAGAATTCTTCTCCTCAGTCTGTCTACAATATCTTTCTTTAGGTATTGTATTTGTTTCAAATTTTAATATGTTATGCATGTATGTGTTATGAGATGATTTTTTTTAAGTTTCATGTCTTCTTGGTTTTATGATAAAATAAGAATTTTCTATCTTCTACCCCTCACAGTAAATATTACTGTTTAATCTAGATGTATGAAAAATGTAATGATATTCAAGGGGTAAATATGATGTTTTTCATGAAAATTGTCAAGAATGTGCATGTATGATATATGATGAAGGTATTTTATGTTATTTTTAAGAAAACTATTTTAACAATGTTATTTCTGGGTTTTGTTTATGAATTGTTATTTATGTTTAAATGATTTTATGATAATAAAATAATTTTATGTATGATAATATGATGATTGTATGAAGTTTTAAATTAAAATATATGTATTTTAATTGTTCAAAATTTTTTTATTGAAAAGATAATTATGTTTAAAATGCATGGTTTGTTTTCATATGCTTAAGGTAATTTTTTTTAATTTAAGAAAAATCATAATAACATGTTTATGTGATGATAATGTTTATGGTTATGAATTATGTTTGTAATATGAGATGAATGTATGTATATGCGAATGTTATATGAATGGATGATTTATGCTATGATGTTAAGTATTGATTTTATTGTGTTGTAAATGGAAAAATGGCATGAACACTCAAGAAGTGAACACTCAAGAAGCGAGCACATCGAGACAGCGGTGTCATCACCAAAAGTATTTTAAGGTTAAGTAAGCTAGCTATTAAGGTAAGTACATTCTCACCTACAACATGACACATTTTTTACAAGATTTGATGTTATTCATGATGATTTTATGGATATTTTCCTCAAGAATTTCTATGAAATATTTTCATGATTTTAAGTTGTGCATGATGATTTAGGCATATTTCAAAGTATGAAAAATTATGTATATATGTATCACCTAATAGTGTTACACACCAATGTTATAAAATGAAATATTATGATGTCATGTTTGGTTTTGGATTAGCTACCCTTCTCTTCTCATGACGGCGCGTATGATGATGTTTATGGTACAACACTTGGGCCCTTAAGATAAAATGGAATAAGTTTTTAAATGATGAACGCAATGAAAGATATGTTCTATGAAATTGTGCTTAAGGCACTTTGATGATATGATGACAATCATGATGAGGATGTTTATGAGATGTTTTTAATTTGTGAGAATTATATGTACTTACTAAGTATTAGCTTAATCATGTTTTATGTCATGTTGCAGATAAGGGTAAGAAAGTCTTGGATTAGGTGGAGGACATGAAAAGGCGTGTGAGCACTAAGCACGATGAATTGTAACCGGAAGCACGCCAAGAAGAACGTTTTTATGTTTTAATTAAGTTATATATTTTGAACATATTTTTATGTTAAGTTTTTAAGAATACTTATACTATGGTTTTATAAGTTATTTTATCATTTTTAATGAATCATGAACTTCTGCAATATTTTATGAAAAGTTAGTTTGTTTTAAAAATCAAGTTTTTCTCAAAAGATTTTGGCTCTGTCAGCCTGCCAAACATCCTTGGTCGGCCCGCTGAAGTCTGAAAGTTTGGCCTGCCGATCATGTTTTCGGCCTGCCGAACGAAGTTGAGATTTCTAAGCCAGTTTGCAAAGCCTTTACCGGCCTGCCGGTTGAGGGAACTCTGGCCTGCCGATCACGTTCAGCCTATCGAAGTCCCAAGTTTGGCCTACCGAACTGTGGGAGTAAATAACTTTTATATGATGTGTTGATTAAGGAGATTGGATGTGATGTTTTTTATAAGTTCTGATTTAATAACTTGATATACCTATAATATTAAATAAGTTCATGATTAATAATTGAATAAATTAGGATATGGAATAAGTTAAACAATGTTATTTTAAACAATGATAAGTTATAAAAAAAAAATAGATGTATGAATGGATTCTGGTTATGTATGTTTAACTACGTTTATATTTGAAAACATCGTATAAGCTATGTAATTATGTCTATGTTTAAGGTATAATAAGTATGAATGTATGAATGTAACAATATCTATGACGTCCGAGCTAAGGGGTGTTACAAGGAGGCCTATGTCTTATTTGGCTTTCCTTTAGCTTGCCAACGGTGTGTTGGGTTTCGTACTCTTGCTCGGTAGTGGTTGGCTTGTTATAGGAGGTTTTATCATTTTCATTTCGGCTTTACCCATTTGGAGTTATTTATGTGTTTGTCGAATAGTAATGGTGACGTCGGGCAGTGTTAGTAAACTTTCTTTGTTTTGTTGATTTTAGTAATAACGGAGGTGGTCTCTTTACCTTCCGATGTTATCTTTATGTCTTGTCTGCAAGTCGATGTCCTTTCCAGAGTTGTGTTTGGCCTTTGTGTATTTAGTCTCTTGATCTTGATTGAATAGAGTTATCCACTATCTATAGTGGTGTTTTTGAAATAGCCATTTATATGCTCAATTAGTAGTGTATCTGTTCGAATTTCTCTTGTTACACTACAAGAAAAACTACATTTAACGACATATTATTTACGACATGTAGTTTTTGAATGTCGTTGAAAAGTACATACAACGACATCTCCAACAAAGATGTCATTAACGACATTTGAAATAATAATTAACGACATCTATATAAATATCGTATTAAAGGTCTCATTTTAACGACAATAGTTTAGTGTCGTTAAATTATTTAATGACAAGTAGGAGATGTCGTTAAAGCCTTGGAGATTCTACGACACCCCTTATAGACTACATTGGTCAAGATGTCGTCTATAAGGGGTATCATAGAATCTCTAAGGCTTTGACGACATCTCCTACTTGTCGTTAAATAATTTAATGACACTAAACTATTGTCGTTAAAAGGAGACGTTTAATACGACATCTATATAGATATCGTTAATTGTTGTTTCAAATTTCATTAACGACATGTTTGCAAGAGATGTCGTTGTATGTACTTTTCAACGACATTTAAAAACTACATATCGTAAATAATATGTCGTTAAATGTAGTTTTTCTTGTAGTGTTAGAACTCGATACATGTTATCCCTTGAGCGTTTGAGGCGAACCTATTGGTGGTTCCGGTCTATTGTTGGGGTTGAGTCGCTAAATGCATCATGGTATATTGCGTATGAATTGGTGTCTATAATGTTCTAAATTAGAATGCAATACCATTTACAAAAATATGACATCATTATAGTAATTATAATGTTATCATGGTTTCTTAAAATATTATGAAAATTGGGTTGAATTTTAAATAATTTAGTTATATAATGTAAATTTTTCCTCTTCTGTTTTTATATTATTATTGGACTAGAGGTCGAACACCTATTTATATTTTGGGTATGTTGTGCATTTTTCCTTTATCCAGCCAATATCTTTACATTAGACTAATGAACATAAGTATATATATATATATATATATATATATATATATATATATATATATATATTGTGAAGTTTGCTGGCGAATGTCCAACAAAGACCACTTCTATTAAAGAATGGCTAATTTGTTAAAGAATCAAAACAATTTTTGTGCCCTTTTTTTTAAAGAAAATTTAGGTTGAAGTTCTCGACATGTGTTTATTGTATGGGGAATTTTCATAAGAATGATACTTTTGAAACACTTCATAAATGTTACATATATTTGAAACCTATTATATCATTAAAAAAAAATTCTCATCGATGAGAGAGAAAAAAGAAGAGAGAGTTGAGAGAGTGTTAGAATTTATCTATTTGAATTGGCTGGAAAAAAAAATTAAACAACTCACTCTAATTATCTTATAAAAACAAGGTGAGTAATAGACTGTCACACAACTTCTTCAAATATGACGTAATAAAAACATATTTTTGTAAAATTGTGGCATAACCTATAAATTTCTACGTTGCAACTTGAAACTATTATTATAACATTTTATTATATTTATTGTATAAATTGACAACTGACAAAGTTTAATATATAAGAAAAACAAATAAACAATGAATTTTATACACATCATGAAAGAGGACCACAAAGGTGAAAGACATAATGTATTTTAACGAAATGCTATATTGACTTTAGAAGGACTAATAACGAGGAGGACGACTTACAGACCCATTCACGATCTACTAAAGGGCAAGTAGTTGATGAAATGAATTTGGCTGGAGATAAGCATTCAGATTTGTTATTTGGGGCCGATGAGGAGTACTGTCTAGGAATGATTAATTTTTTTTAGTAGGCATTTCCGCCTCTATGCATTTTCTCCATCCAGAGTTCCTCTGCAAACCTGCAAGTGAAAACTGAGTAACTAGTACTATAATTATGTATAAAGACAATAGTATAAACAAAATTAGAGGAATTTTAATATGTGAACTTAATAGTATAAATTTTTACACGTCCTCGCGCGTTAATTAACCTATGTGAGTCATGTGACCATATTGACATTCCCAAATATCTTTTAGTTTTTAGCACGTATGTCTTTTCAACTTTTCGTGATTTGGTATTATATATAGTCTCTAAACTTTTTCACTTGACAAATTAATCTATATATTTTTCCGAAAAAGTAGCAACATTTAACTCCAATTCTTAACAGAAGTACTTGAATTTTTTGTGTAATTTTATGATGTACTTAGGTACTCATTTACCAAAAAGATGATTTTTGAGTACTAATTTGTCAAAGTGAGAAGTTCAGGGGCTCTAAATTAAATTTAATTTATTTTAACCCTGTAACAGTTGAAGTGAAATGGTAATATTTTGTAAATTCAAGAAAAAAATTGTCAGAAACAATTCAAAGACAAATGTACCAAAACATAAGAAGCTCAAGAGTGCCCGTTAGGATCTTTTATTCACGGTAGGTATTTTTCTTACGTATAGTAAAAAATCACATTAAAATGAAAAAAGTATAAAAATAATAAAAACTTGAAGAATATCTAACGCTTTAAAACAGAGTTCGAACCGCTAAGAATCCATATGTATCAATTAAAATGTTATAATTATACGTATACCATTTCAGAGCATCCTCGTTAGTATCACCATTATTATCAACTGGCTCAAACAAACCCGTCTCTGAGTTCACTCTAGACACCCTTTTCTTCAACAGCTGCTCCCCTCTCTGCACAAGTGTGTCCATATTCTCCTTTGTAGCTGTGTCAACCGATGATTCTTCCCCCACCAATTCGTCGTCCTAATAATATATAATATATGATCAAAATTATATATGTATATGTAAAATATTTAGTCAACTAATTTAACTAGCTCAATATTTACTTGAATACGAAGATACTGATCCTGAGAGTTAAGGTATTGAAAGATGACGGAAATATGGAAATCGACCATGTCCGCGTTAGCTTGACTGTAGACGTCCAATATTGGAGTCGCTCCGTAGTTAAGTAGCCATCGCAATGCGCACCATTTGGAGACCATGCTTGCGGTGTATCTTTCTTCTTTCTTAGCCGACCCAGTGCCAACCGACATCACCAGCAAATTACCGTAGCCCGCCGGCATCTGTTTCTTCTCCATCGTTAGATTTTGACTGTGCATCTGTTTTGTCACTTGGCTTATGCCAACTAATGCCTGATGTCATAATCATAATCATAAACATCATTAGTTATTTATATATTTATTTATTTATTTGAAAGAAGATTGATAATGTTAAGAATTCATTTGGAAACATAGCTATGAACCAAAATTTTTTTATTCGATCCAATTTGATCTAACTTTGTTACAATTTCTCTCATAAAATTTGAATTCTAAGTTACTATTTTTTATTCAAATTTTTTGCTCGAATCTATGTTCCCAAACTGGTTTTGGCTCTAAAGTTAATCCATCAATTAAGTTATACCGGATTATTAGCAGCAACGCCACCGTCGATGAGATGAAATTCGCGAACATTTCCATTAATGCCTTCGTTCGTAAAGCAGTGGGCAGGAAAAAAAGTCGGAGCTGCCGAAGTACCAATGCAAATGTCTGAGAGTTTAACATCCAAGTCGGGTGAACTTTTTACCTGCATAATAAAGCGATAAGAGAGTTTGCTTCTTTTTTTTTGACAAAAAGGTTTGAACTTATTGAATACATTAAAATATGGTTCTATTTTGGCAGAAAAGGTTGATCCTATCATCCAACAATCTATTTCATAAGAAAACTTAATCAGTTCTGGAAATTATAATTAAATAGAAAATAATGTTTGACTGAAATATTCTGGAAGATGCAGATGTTTGTGGGAAAATATTTATCATGAAATATATGTCAGCTACCTGTTAGATTTCTATATTAGTTACTTCTATCAATTAAACAAAGAAAATTTAGAACCGTTGGTTGACAAATTAAAAAATCCAATAGTTGGATTATAATTATAGATATGAACAACTAAGCACGCAGGCATCATTCATGTTGAGACTTGTTCTTATTTTGATTAGAAAATACTGGTATTAAAAATTCCTATAAAATAAAATAATTTAGATGCATTCTGGAGAAATAAACATATAAATTGAAATACCAATATCTGGCCTTAGAGTCAGTCAAATACTTAGGGTATGTTTGGTAAATGGATTCGAATTAGTGATATAATTTGAATTAGTGTGATTTGAATTAGGATTTGAGTTAGTGATTTGAATTGTTATTTGAATTGACGTTTGGATGTGCATTTAAGTTTTAATCTGAGTATGGAATAAAATTGAAATTTGTGTTTGGAGAGGTAGTGAAGATAGTTTTTGATTTATTAATAAATCTAATAAAATCTTAATGTTAATGATCTTAAAAAATATGCAATATAGATCTTGATTTATTCCTCTCTTCATTAGGAATACAGTGAAAAAAGAATCATCTCAATTGGATATCAAATGAAGAAGTTATGATTTTTTTTCCTCAAATATAGGAGAGAGAATTTTAGTTTTTACTGTAGCAAAGATATCCGAGTATCAAAAGTTTAAGAGGGATGAGAACTCTGAAAACTTGGATTCTTGATACTCAAATGATTCGGATTTTGGGGGAAACAAACACGTATCCGAAGGATTCTTGATACTTGAATCTAATTTTGAATCCCTTTAGTTCAAAGCATGCATGAAACAAACATACCCTTACACTTTTCCCACTAAACATTCTGGCAAAAAAAAAAAAGAAATAGTATTATGTATACATTTAATATATGTAAGTCCACTATATTTACAAATTATTACCCAAAAATCTCTTGTGAGAGATTTTTATCATTTATCTAATTAGCCCAACACGAGAATAATACTTAAAACTGTACCATGCTAAGTCCTAATTAAAAAAAAAAAAGTAAAAAAGAGAAAATTTATATGTCAATTTTAATTATCAAATTATCAACTAGAAAACGCATAAATTATAATTAAATCTACATGTTTTTAGATGTCAAAAATTTCTGGTATGTCACTTTTAATTCAATGTGGGATTAAATTAGTTAGAGTATAGCACATCTAAGAATTAAGAAGAGAGACCTCATAGGATGAGAAAATGGTTGGCTGCAATTTCTTAATATCAAACGTTGGAATGACAAGATTGGTTAAGGCGTCATGCAAGCGTGTTTCCCCTAGCTTCTCCCTCAGCAGCCCATGAAGGTATTTTCCATCGTACTTGGGTCCTGCTAAACTTCCCAGAAAACTCCTAACTGACTTGAACGCCCCACTGCATAAGTTTATTATTTTAATTTAATCAGCGTATAATTATGCAAAAATTTAATATGATCATTTCTTAATTTAATAAATCAATATTAGGGTTAATTATATGTAAACATATATATATGTATATATATACCTTTTTTGTGGGAAAATTTTGGGGCAGTGCTCTAGATAAAAGGGCGTAATATCCTTGGCGGCATAGTAGGGACGTTTATGTTCGTTCGGAGCAGCTAACATGGCTGCCACTAGACCGCCGGTGCTTGTTCCGGCGATCACATCAAAGTAATCTGCAAGTCTCGCCTCTTCCCCATCCAGCTTCTGTAAACAAACCGTTATATATATAAATTATATATAATATATATCATACACTAATACATGCACTTTAAGAGATATAACATATGACGTTTGTGTACAAATATTGTTATCAATATATAGGCATAGGTGTATGTGTATTATCAATTATAGTGATCTATTGATCGCTATAGGGAACAAAATATTTCTAAACAAGTAGAATATTTTTCTGAATTCCTTTTGAATTTACGCATTTACGTATATTAAAATGATTGTAATGTGATAGGATGTTTATAAATAAATGTATACGACTAACAGAGATCTAAATTACCTGAAGTTGTGACTCAAGGAACGCAAGAATGGTTGCAGGGATGATTCCCCTAACTCCACAGCCATCGATGCTGAGAACGGTGATCAAGTTTCCAGAATTCAGGCGCTTCTCCACTGCAGGAAGCTGCGTAGAGGATAAATATTCTTCCATTTCAAGAGTAGTTGATATATTGTTGTCAAGATGAAATGTTTTTGTTTTAAAAAATGAGAATTTTTTGACAATTGTGCTGTGAGTGTTTTTAAAATTTTTGACATGAAAAGTGTGTAAAAACATTTCTAAAAATTTTGAGAACAAAAATTTCTTTCTTATTACAGACAATAAGAATCGATCCTTGTATGCTGAGTGAGAGAGCTAGGTCATTCTTCACCGGCATGTGCCCCCACCAGAGGTTATTATCTTCTTTCTTATATTTATTGGTCATCTTGCAAGTTGAAGACATTTTGAAAGGAAAAAAAAAGCAATGTCTCTTACGGACTAATCACTGTGATTACAGTTTTTTTTTTTTAAATATCTATCAGATGACGAAATGATCAAATTTGATATTTTTTTGGGTCAATTGTCTTTATATACGTAAGATATG
Organism: Artocarpus heterophyllus; assembly: GCA_025403435.1. Lineage (NCBI taxonomy): Eukaryota > Viridiplantae > Streptophyta > Magnoliopsida > Rosales > Moraceae > Artocarpus > Artocarpus heterophyllus. The sequence goes on from CM046334.1 coordinate 20,167,136, forward strand.
AGTTTTTTTTAATAATTGCAATAAGATTCAATTTAAGTTACATTTGTGCCACCTCTGCTGGAACGTGCGTGAGATATCACGCTTAAATTCCCATGACAATTTTGGTAAATCAGCGTACCTTTTTTTATATTTAAAGATTCAACCCTAACAGCGTATATCCCTTACGTAATCTAGCTTTAGCCAAGAGTATAATTACATTTTTTTTTTCGGATAAGCCGATAAGACTCTCGCAAACCCTTGTAAGAGTTTTGTCGAGGTTGTGGGAAGTAAATTGAACCAAATTCTACCTTTTTTTGGATTAAATTCTCGAGGTTACTTTTTTTGAAATTGAACAAAATTCCACTTTTTTTTTTGCAAGATTATGATGAGAACATGTACTTTTCTGTGATTGATGTGACCTTTTTTTTTGGCGTTTGATTCAAAATTAATAGTAGAAAATTATATTCAAATAGACATAAAAATAGATCCAATCATATTTAACAACTATCTATAATCTAATAATTAATAAAAAGTGAAAAATCCTCAAAAATTAAAAAACTGTCAAAAAAATAAAAAATAATATTGGCAATCCGTCGTTGGGAGGTGTTGTTGTGATAGATGGCAAGTGATGGGTGACGCACACATAGAACTTGATTTACGACCAGGGGTTGCAACGAAGGTCACAATGATTCGCAAAGAAATCGCAACCTTAGTTCGCTGCTTGAGTTTTTGTGGACTCGATGGTCCGGGGGCTAGTGGGCAGCATGGGTAGACAGTCGAGGGGTTCATAACCCACAAAGGTCATGATAAATATGCTACCTATAGAGGTGGGTTGCAAAGGAATCGTGATATGGTCGTGAGGGGGTGGGGTTGCGACCCACAACCTCCGCCCACTAGCTTGCGAACACAGGCATGGCGGACACATGGTGACCTCCACCCACGAGCTCGTGAACCTTGGCTGGCTTCGCCTCCTCATGAACCTTAACACTTGGTGGTCGCAAACTAGGGTTGCCAATGATGACTCCACTTGATGGTGGATGAGAATCTACCTTTTACTTTTAACTTTTTAGGGGGTTTTTTAATCTAGTGTGCACAGGTCTATTTCACTTGCAATTAGCTTATTTAATTTTCATCTTTTGATGTAGATCCGGTGACCAATAAAGGAGTCTTATTGATGGGAACAAATCGGGGTCTCGTTCTAGAATCTCTCTTTTTAAAAAAAAAAAAAAATAGTACTTGAGTTTACATTCTTTTTATTTTAGAATATGATTATAATGAGATCCTATTAAAAGTTCTCATATATGAGAATTGTTTTTATTACTGTTGGATTTAATCTAATAGTTTAAAAATTCAACTCCACCTAAAGATAATAGTGTCTCCATTGGACTATCAAAATTAAAATTAAAATTAAAGAAAAACCTAATGATTAGCCAAAAAGTAAAATAAAATAAAAAAGAAAATGCTAAAAAAGAGAAAAACTACAGTGGTGGTCCTTGGGGGCAGTCTTAATCGATGGTCGGGGGGAAGGAGTCACAAAGAGGAGGAGGAGGACCACCTTGTGATGGTTGTGGTTGCTTGGCGGCAAGGTTGCAAACTCAGTCGCAGCTAGCACAACCCACGGCATTCACGACCTCGTAACGGACCTTCATGACCTAGTGTCAAAACTTCTCGACCATTGCAAGCAGGGTCACAACAAAATCCAACATAGGAGAATTGCAACCACCATCGCTATAGGGCCCAAATCACAATTGTGACGGAGTCTATGCCAACTGTACTATGAAACCACATAATGCAGCCCACTAAACAGTTGGGTCATGATAGCGAGCAAGGTCACGAGGTCATTGCGATGCGATCTGTTGAGAGCAACCGAGCACGATCATGAGGCCGATGTGAGCATGATCGCTAGGGTCATGAGGGAATCGCAGTCTCTATTGCCGCCTAAGGTGGATGATGACCCTATCACAACCTGATCTGGCGGAATCTCCACCACGTTCTAGTAGATCTGATATCGTTGGCAAACGACATCGGTGATAACAGAGGAGATTTGTTTTTCTTCTTCTTCTTCCTTTTTTTTTTTGAAATTTTTTATGTTTAGTTTATAAGCAATCTGATGTGTGATTTTTAAACTCAGATAGAGATCTAACTGCGAATAAAAAGGTCTTGAGGGTCTCATTGTAGAATTTCTCTTTTATTAAGGGTGCGTTTGTTTCGTAGTTCGAATCACAGTTAAATCATTTTGCTATAGTATTTTCTCTCACAAAAATTTAAATCTTCATTCAAATACTCTATTCAAATACTCGAACCAAACAGACTCTAAATTCTACATTTTCAAATTTGGGGCAAGATGAAAAATGATCAGAATTCGAGGTGTATTTTTTTTCCCAAAAAAAAATGGACCCTTTTGTCAAAATAAACGTAATTTCTTGATCGCATGTACGGCATGTGGTAAATGGAAATACATGCAGTTTCATATTTTTACAGAGTATAAATTATGCTATGTCTTAAAATTCAAATATATTTTAATTTTTTCAAAATAAATTTAAAGCCGAAATGAAACTAATTGATAATTATTATATTACGATGTGTAATTCATGCATTAATTTATTTTATTATAATAAAAAACGGATCAAGAAGAAGTTTTGTTATCTGCTAATTCAAAAACTAATAACTCGATTGGCTTCTTTCTGCGTATTATTCAATGGCATCCATCTTGGGACGGCCAAATTATTGCTGCTTATCAATAGCCAATTAACTAACGAAGAAAATGACAAGAAGTAAAGCCAACAATTAATAGGTCTTTTATGAACCATGGTTTAAACTAACTTTATCATTATATTTTTTATAAAATTTGAATTTTAAATTTTTAGTTTAAATTTTTAATTGCAACCATGTATGAGGCGGCCAAGGACTAAATATGTCTGAATGCATATTTTTTTTTGAAATGGAAAAATATATATATTATTCAGCATGAACTTCCAAAATGTCATGCTATGTTGTTATTACATCACGATCACCTGTAGCATGCGGTTTTCCAACCCAAAGCACGTCACCTTTTAACGTTGTACTAAATATTTATTTCTTTACTTTTATTTCAGTTCAAATAACAACGTTTCTCGAAAGATGTGCTGCCGTCTTGGCCAATTTTTGTAACAAGATTTGTACCCAATTTGCCATATTCACTTTTTTTTTTTTTTTGGAGACGAATATTTTTTTTATGTGGGGACTGTGTTGGCAGGGCCGCTGATACACTACTTGTCGCTGGTGTTGTTATTTTAGTTTTGATTGCATTACTTGCTGTCGTTTATTATTTTTTGTCGTCTTTTTATGATAAACTGAGCTTCTAGACTGTTTCTTCATTCAGCCATGCTAAATCAAATATTTTGCTGGCGCCTTTTTCAGCCACCACACCCAATGGTTCCCCTGTTTTTTTAAAGGACTTGATTACTTATAACCTGTTTAGTATTAGTTGGTTTTAACCAACTTTTTAGTTAGAAACAGTATAAAGTCCTTACATGTTACAATAACAGTAAAAAAAATTATTACAGTATAAAACTTTCACATCCTACAGTATTTATAGTTCTAACCACCATGCTAAACGCCCTGTTAATTTAATTTTCTGCACACTAATCTTTTTCTACAAGAACTTTGTTTGTAGCTGGAATCCACATTCACGCAAAGGATGTAATAACATCGGTGGATTTATTCCCAGAGGAAAAAAAAAGGATCTTGGATTTTTCATATTGCTTGAAATGGCCCAATTGATACGGGAGTGAAGATTTCTTTTCTTTTTCTTCTTTTTTTTGGTCCCCAATGTTGTATTTTAATGAACCTTAAAAAAAGGTACAATATTAACTGCATATTTTGTGATCACACTGGCTAATGTATGAATTATTTCTATCATTGAAGTTCCCTAAACATCAATTCAAGACCAATTATAATATATTGTGAAAAACAATAAGCCATTGTTGGAACCTGGATTTTATGGTGCAAAAGAAAAAAAAAATGTGAGAGAAGATATTTTCTTCTATTTGGAACCATATAATTAAAGTGTTGGAAAGAAAATCGAGAAGGAAAGTTTATAACATGAGGACAAGATCTAATTTTCTTAAAAACCTACGGAGGAAAATGATATCTTAAACGAGAAAATATATGGGAACTTGGGTATAACAATGACATCTTATATATTTCTTTTTTTCTCGTTACAAAGCTTAGCGTGAACAAAAATTGGGACCAAGTATCAAGAAAATGGGAACTTGGGTATCTAGTTGTCCAAATTTTCAAAGTAAAGATCTCGTGCTAAGATAATGGGAGTTTCAAGGCCTACTTAGTCACTTCTTTTAAATTGGAAATCCAAAAAAAGTTCGAGAATCTTAAGTGCAAAAAAAAAAAAAAATCCATTTCCAAGTTATAATATGTCAATTCAACTGATTCAATTGGATATCAAATTCATTGGTTTTTTTTTTTTTTTTCTTTGAGGTGGAAACAATAAGTTCAAAGCTAGATGTTCAGTTTTTGGCGGATATAAAAACACCAAACCCATCTGTTTATTTGGGTTTTTCTTTTTTAATTGATTTTGAACTCCCCAAGTCCAACCACGGTCACTCACCGCCTACCACATTTTGGGATGACAATTTCAAACATGACACGAAACACAATATAAAAATAATACGAGATAAACGGGTTTAGACTGCATGTTTATTAATTAGGCCATAAGTTGGTTGACAAGAATAATACGAAAATAAACAGGTTGGATTCATGCTAGCATGTTTAACATGCTTTAACGCATTTAATTAAATAGGCCGTAAACGTGTCGACGCGACCCGCCTGTTTATAACACATTTAAACTTAACAATAAAAATATTTAAAATATATGTAGTAGGTTAGTATTAATTAGATATTGTGTCTTTGTTAACTTTCTTTATTGGCCTTTTTCCCTTAATTTTTGTTTAATTTTCAGTTGACTGGGTCATAAATGTGCCATATACGTGTTTTATCATGTCAACCCATCACGACCTGTTTAATAATCATGTTAATTGTGTCGTGCTGTATTACAAGTGCCATAGGCGGTTCGTGTCCGTGTTTGCATTTCAAGTTTGTTAATTAATCTTGTAGTGTTCGTGTTCAGCCTAATCATGTCGTGCTGCGATTGTGTTGACATAAACACGACACGTGAATATTAACTGCCAGCTCTAAGTACACATTTGTTGTCCGGTAGGAATTCTCACGTACTAGTTACTAGAGGGTATAAAGATTTTATAATCTTGAGGAATTTGAGGAATTTAGAAATATTTTTTATACACTTGATTTTTGTCCTTTACAAAAAAAAATTACATAAAATTAAAAAAAGTGAATAGATGATGGAAGATTACTAGTGTTTGTCTCGCATTCTAGTCGAGCAAAGTTGCCTCATGTTGAAGTAAAACAGGTAAGAATATTCAAGAAAAAAAAATAACATCGTTAATTTAACATATATACATGTTGAAAAAAAAAAATAACATCGTTAATTTTACAAGTAAGAATATTCATGTTGAAAAAAAAAAGAAAGTAAAAATTAACATCGTTACTAATTTTATCCTTGTAAAATAAATACTTTTATGAATTCATCACACCCCCAACTAGTTTATTGTTAATTCCTAGCAATTAAAACGATAAAATTTTGAAATGATTTACAAAATACTCACACAATGTAAACGATTTGACTCTAACTTGACTCACGCAACTAGATAGACTAACAAAATAAAAATTTTATTTGAACAGTATGTATGTTATTTAACAAAATGTATGCAAACCAAACTTTGAACAAAAAAGGATAATACATAATTATGAAGTTTCATAAAAAAAAAAAAAAAAAAAAAAAACTAAGAATAAAATTGTTATATTATTTTGCTTCAAATCACTGCTACAGGCGGCAACACTTGAAAGTTATTTATTGGAACAATTTATGTAACACCCACTTATGGACGTCACAGGAGTCGTTAACATTCATCGTTATCTCTTAATTATTCAATAGAAAAACCTAAACTTGTAAGTATTATCTAATTATTTACCCAAGATTTTTGGTCAATTTTTTTATTTAATTGATATCTCCGTACGAACATATGAATTAAAACTCTAATTTACTTTTAAACATTAGATTTTTTCTAAATATATATTACCAGTATTTCACAAGATCACAACTTTCAAAAAGAATCAATACTTGCTTTCCTTAAACAGCTTTCCTTCTTGGTTAGCCCGACAGAATACCTAAGGAATTCGTCTAACTGACTACCTACAGAAATAGTTAGTCTTAACATAATATGTATATAACATGAAATTAAATCACAGCACATAAATTATTACAAACCCCAGTTCAACAGTTCGACAACATAATGTCGAGTTCATGAGAGTAATAAAAACGTAGCAATTAAACAATTTTGTAAAATGCAAAATTATTATTTAAACGAAATGTTATTATTATTCTATTTCATGACGTAACTTCATGTTCCAACACTAAATTCCTTGCATACACATCTGTTCGTCCATCCTCTAAATATAGTTGTAGCCTTACCCTTATCTGCAACATGATATAACTTAAGTAAGCATTAAGCTTAGTAAGTATATTTTGTGATCTCACAAAACATTATAAAAACTTTAATCATAACATGAGTCATTTAATCATTGATATAATCATCATAGTGTATAAAGCACACTTTATAAGAACATATCTTTTTTTTCCTTTTTCCATATTAAAACCATTTGTTTTATCCTTTAGGGCCTTGATATTGCACCATTAACATTATTATAGTGCGCCATTATAAGAGGAGAGGGATAGCTAATCACAAACCAAACATGACAAGTCCACCTTGAGGACAGTCCACCTTGGCAGATAAACATCATTACTGGGTGTGCAACGCCTTGATTTTGTGATACATACATACATATATATATATATATATATATATATATATATATTTAAGAAAAAGTCTTATGCATCATAAAATGAACGTTGAAAATATCCGTAAAAAGATGTTCTTCAAAACCATCGTAAAAGGGATCTTTTGAAAAAGAATGCATAAACATTAATAACATAATAACACATAACATATCTTAAACTTTTCATAATCTTTTATCATATTGTAGGCGAGAATATCCTTACTTGACTTATAGCAAATTTACTTAACCTTTTTATAAGTGGATGGTTCCAGTTTACTTCCAACGACTTAAGTATCTCGAACGTCATTAATATAATAACATGGTGACAAAAGAAACATTCTTGATATAGGAACATATTCAAAACATCACATTCATCATTGTAACAACAAGCAATACCAAACTTAATCACTTAGAATAACTTATACAACTACCACATTCTAGGCAGAATCACAATTTCAATTTGATAGTCTTCACTCCCTGATTTTTCTAAAATAATACAAAATTTTAATGACTCTAAAATTTTAATACAATGTTTCTAACATCCAAATATGCCACGAGATTAAATTTCATAACTTTTTAATTATTGTACGTTCTATTTTTATATTTTCTAAGACACTATACCGTTTTTGGAAAAACAACACAGACAACAATCATTCCACGAATTTTTAAAAATCACACAAAATTCAAATTGATCTGAAATTTTTACCAAGCATTATAAACATTATATATATCATTGGATTTAATTTTATCACAATTGGATTACTATAAGCCGTTATTTTATGTTTTAAAATTTATAACACTATTGTTGGAAATATGGTTCGAGCAGTAAAAAAAATGAACGAATTTTATAAAAATCATCAAAATTTTAATGGCTTTGAAATTTCGACAAGATATACTAGACATCCAAATATACCACAAATTTAATCTCAACAAGTTTGAGCTACTATAAATATTTTTTTATATTTTAGAAATCACAAAAACAATCTGCCATTGTAAACAACCTACAAGCAGTCAACAATCAAGGAATTTTTTAAAATCATACAAAAATTTAATTGATCTAAAATTTTAGCATAACATTCCCAAACATTCATATATAATATCAGATTTCTTTTCATCGTGTTTGGTCTACTCTAAATATTTTCGAACATTCTAAAATTTATAAAAACGTTTCTGGAAAAATAGTGAAAAAATATGCAATGCATTTTCTAAGATCTTTAACTTTTTTTCTAGCATTCGCATGAAACTAAAATTGCAAGCAATAACTAGACATATAAATGAGTATTCACAAATTTTTCTAGCATCAAATACACCCTGGAACATCACAAAACAAATCATCACATTGTAAGAAACAATGTTTAGTATAAATTCTCAAACAAATCCAAAATAGTGTATTTGAATCCGAAATTTTTGTGGGAGATACCTAACATATATATGAACAACGTGCAAAATGAATTTTCTCAAAATCTTATGCCTATTGTTCTCGAAAAATCACATAGTGCAGATTTTTGGCCTAAAACTAGGATTAGGAATAATAAAAACAAAAAACTTGTTTCTTAACCAAAATTAAACATTGAATCACATAAAATCATGCCTACATATACCATAATATCATACTAAAAATTTTGTATAAAAATAAGTTGAAAAACCAACCTCAGAACATGATCGAAACTTTGTTCCCACTCTGACAGCGGTTGCGATGAACACACTATAACTTGTCTATTTAGCTTTCGATTTTAGATAAATGCTTTGTTCTTGACTTGAAAAATGTTTGTGAGTGTTGAAGGTGCAGTTTAGAGGCTTAAGGTTTCTTAGTTGTGATGTGTGGCGTCTAAAGTCATGTGTGTGTGTTGGATGTGTATGTGTGTGTGTCTTGGTGTGGAAAGAACAAAGGAGGATTGAAAGAAAAAGAGTGTTTTGAATCTTTGAGGTCTTGGGTAGCTTGTATGGTCTCACATGGCCAGGTTGGATGCAACCAAAAGGATAAAGTGGGATAATCATGAAAATATAGGGTGATGGGTAGTTGTCGGGAGGAGAACATGGGAGAGGAGAATAAGTTGTTCATGTGCATTTGTGGACAAAGAATTATGTCTTGCATATCTCACTTATTGTAAAAGGAATGAGGAAAATAGTGATAAAGGTGATGGGGAAGGCATGGCGTGCATGTAATCATGGCACCCATGTTGGTTTTTTTAAAAAAATTCTCCAATGCTATAAATAATGCTCTATATGAGTTTAGAAGTGATTAAGAGGAGTTTTAGATGTGAAAGATTTGAAGAAAAAGCATTAAAATTTTTTTTTTGAATAATTGAGACTCTCTGCAAATTTGGACGTGAAGAAGAAGAGCTATCGATTGGCTCTTTTTTTTTTTTTTTAGCTCACCAAAATGACGTGTCGTTTCGGGGTTCTCAACTCCAAAACATGTCATTTGGGAGGTTTTTTTTTTTCCATCCCTTGTCATTTTAGGTGGCCAACTCCTAAACAACATGTCCTTTGGGAGGCTCCTCCCCCTGTTTTTTTAATTCAAATTTTTTTAAATTAAGGAAAATAATTTCTAAAATTCAATTAAATTCTAAAAATTAAAAATAAATCCTCAAAAATCTAAAGGACTAAAAATATCACATCCAAACAGATAAAAATCCAAGTAATTCATCAAAATAGATAATTTCCAAACAAAATCACAATAACCATACATTAGGTATTTTATGTCGTTGGAATTTCCCTAGTCCATCCAATGCAAAAGTCGTTAGTTCATAAAAACATTCATAATCATAAATACTATATTAGAAATATCACACAAAATGTGCTTTTAAGTCATAATTTTATTTATGTTATCGTATAAAATCATTTACATATGTCCCAAAATAAGAAAATTACACTAATAATTATGTAATTATATAACGCTCTCTTCTTCTCTAACCTCTCCTAGGGTTTCTTTCTTTTGTCCTTATGCAGCCTCAATAGTGGGGTTCAAGCCTTGACCCCATGGGAGGATGCTCAAGTAAGGTGACAAATGCGCCTCCAAGGAGAGCTTGGCATACTGTCTGTTTGAGGGGTAGCAACAGGTTTGTGTGTATGTGTTGGGGGGTGCTCCGACATGGGTTGCAATGCTCATTTTGGGCATGCTCAGAGGCCAATGGTCTCAAGGCTTAAGTGACACACTCACGCGATTCTTGGAGGGGCAGAGGGGAGGTTTCTTTCTTCGTGTGTTGGAGGAGAAATGGTGCTCGATTACAGTTTCTTGGGGTCTTTGGGCTCTATGCAATGGCAGGTTGAGGGATGCAACGCCCCTCTAGATCTACAAAGAGGAGCAATGATGGGTCTTTCTTACTCGACAGAGGTGTAACGACCCTACTTATGTTGCCATTATTTAACCACATTATCTTAATACTTAAACATACTTTAATATAAGGTACATAGATTTGTGGAATAAATATTTAAAAAACATAATTTTTATTTTGATTAAATTTAAAACGTAATATAATTTTTTCAAACTTATTCTTTTAAAAACTAACTCAACAATAACTTTTTAAAGCTTAATCTTTTAAAACTAGCTTAATAATTTCTTAAAACTATTCTTTTAATACCTTTCTTAATTTAAAATAATACTTTATAACCTAATTATTACTATAATTTCTTACAAGAAAATTTACGTATATTTGTTGCATTTTTTGTTGCAATAATTATACATTTATAGACACATTTAAAAGCCTTAAACCCTTTTTAAACTGAGGTCTAATGACGACAACCTTGGTCTCTAGAGCATACTTGCATAAAACTTCTTAATTATTAATGCATATGTATTTTATGAAAGAAAACATATTGCAGAAAATATATTCTATGTGAATGGTATCCATTCTCATCTCTGCCAGTCATCTATAGCTCGCCATTGCCCATCAAGTGTTGTTGACAAGTTCGTTACCTACAGCTTAAACATACTTAAATAAGCTTTCACTCAGCAAGTAGGAAGTTAAACTCGCAAAGTAAATTTGAGGATCATTTAATAAGATATGCGTGATCATTTTATGCTTGCTTATTGACTTGTTTATATGTAATTATTTAAGCTTTATCTTATCTTACTGATTGGGCCTGGATGATCGTACCGTCTTCGCATAATCCTCCAAAAGGTACGCGAGATCCCAATGACACTGAGATCTTAAACTGCACGGAACTAAACTAAAGCCTCATCATTGGTCGAGTGGCTGGCACAAAACTTTTAATTTATCTTATTAGTTTTACTTGTCTTATTATGTGCGTGCACTATGACATGTTACTACATAGTACCGTATACCAAATATTAAAAACTTGCTTAATTGAAGGCGAGTAAACATTATATTTTAATATAGCATACATCACATGTCATTCATGATCTAACAAAAGACAAACATAGCATATCTTGACCAAGTATATATGACCTAATAGAATATGACAGGGCATAACATTGAACATGTATTTCATAATTTTTAAAAATTATGTAAGAATATTTTATTTAAAAACTATTTATATTGTAGGTGAAATTACTACTTACCTGTTTTCTTGAAGTAAGATTCTCCATTAGCCCAAAATTTTCTATCCTCTACGTACAAATTATGTATAAAAACACCCATTAAAAGTGTAAGAATAATGCATCTTATGCTATTTTAATTTTAGCATAATTATAAGGATTTTGATCATTTCATTGGATCATATTTCCCTTTTATCATACTTTCGTCAAAATCATTATGTCTATTACAAGGATTAGTTTACTAAATTCTCATAATTTTAGTTTTCCTTAAGTACCTTTAATTCATGCTAAAATTAATAATTAATTAATTTAAATAAAGAATTAATTTTCTTTTTGTTTCTAAGTACATATGACCACAATTAACTACAAATGACCACAATAAACTAATTTCATAACTTCACAACTTCATGGTTCTTGAAATAAGTTCTAATTAACCATTTTTTTAATTCATTCATTGGGCTCTTAATTGGTTCAAAACCCATTAAGGCCAAAACGATGCTAAGACGTTCTATATATCATATCATTAAAACTTTGACTTGAGTAGGCATTTGGACTAATACAGATGTTGGGCCGATGTCTAGCATCATGTACTAAAGGTCTATTGTATTTAGGTTTTCATAATACCCATTCAAATGTTTATTTTTGAAAACTGTTACAGTTTGTGAAAATTATATCCATATAATTTAAAGTTTCGCATTAAAAATCGTATTTTAAAATAGTGTCTGAATTTGCTGAAACAGTAAACCATAGACTCGTATAGTTTATCAAATGCTATAATTTCTTTGTTGGTCGTAAAATAGAATCCTGTCGCTAAACAAGTATTTATTTGTAAAACTAGTACCAAGCGGTACTTTTCGGTTAGTTTTGAAAGTTAACGTAAAACTAAATGTTAAAGACTGTTTTTCTTTTAAAGTTTTTTTTTGTAAAGCTTCTTGTTTTAATTATGAGGTCCAAAAACTCTTATGTTTATTATAATCCCATTTATTATCCTTAGCATATCTATTTTCTCGCTATGTTTTCCAAACTTTACTAATTAAGAAGTTTTGGTTGTTTTGATTAATCCGATATAAAGTCCAATTTAAAGACAAATTTTTACAAAATTTTCTTCCCAAAAGGTCTTCATTTTATCGAAAACTAATACTTTTGTCTTTTGCGAAAATTATAATTTGGACTTTACAGAGATTGTTTTTATTAAAAACCAAAAGCTGTTTTTACCCATAAACTAGTAACCAGCATTAAACCGCCTGTAATTGTATCGTAAAGGTAGAATTTCAATTTTTTTCATAAAAATTGTCCATCTTATCAAAATCTAAAATTTTTGTGTTTAGTTTAAATTAAAAGTTGGCCTTGAAATGGCCCAAAACCTTGAAAAACCTGATCAGCTCATTTTTACAGTTTTTAGATAGTTTTGAAGACCTGTCCATAACTATAATTTAGAGCAGAATTTGAAAAAAGTTTCTTCATAAAATATGTCCATCTTGTCAAAATCTAAAAGTTTTGTGCTTGTGAAAATTGTGATTTGGACTCGAAATGGCCTGAATCGGCCAAAACGGTGGCTGCCTCCTAGAAAACAATTTTGGACAACCAAGAAAACTATTTTTTTTTTGTAGCCTTGAAGTTTTGCAAATCTGCCTAGAATTAGAGTCAAAACTATGTTTTTGCACGGTCATAATTTGTTCAAAACATTAAAACCTAAAAATCTTGTCTTCATAAAAAAGTATAAAATCGGACTCTAAGGCTTATATTTTTGAGTTTAAAGTTTGTAGAAAATTTTTTCACTATACTAAACATGGAAAATACCTAAGCTAAACACACATAACCTAACTTTTTAAAACAAAATATATACAAAACTATACTAACCAACATAAATAGGAATTATTACAAACTATTATCCAACCAAAACATAAACTAATTCATAAAAATATAAACTTTAAATTAACTTAGAGATTTAGAGAGAAAAAGGTCTCCATCTTCTTGTTTTAGCTCACAAACACATATACTTTACTAAGTAAAAATCTAATTTGTGTTTTACTAAGAAAATGAAGAAGAAAGTTTGGAGTATACCTTGATGAGCACCCCATGAATCAATTTCTTCTTCTTCTTCTTCTTCTTCTTCTTCTTTTTTCTAGTTCTCCTTTTTCTTTTCTTGGCTGGTGCTCCTATGGTGGAAATAGAGGAGAAATTTTTTGAAGATTTCCTTAGGTAAAATCTAGTCTTGGAGGAAGAATCTGAGAAGAAAAATTTTTGGAAAACCTTTATGTTAGAGCTGGTTTTGGAGGATGAAAAAGGGAAGAAATCTTTTTTCTTGGAGAAGCCTTCTTAGAATCGGTTTTTTGGAGAGGAAAAGAAGAAAAAATGAAGAAAAATAGAGACTTGGTCAAGGCACACATATTTATAGAACTAACTCTAATCTAATTCTCCCGCCTAACTTATATTTAATTGAGCTCTTAATCGAGCCTTTTGGGGCAAAATTTTGTTTAATTTCTCCTTAAAGGTGGTGCTAATGCTGAAGGGAAACAAGAGGGGTTTTGTCTTATTAATTACACTAGGGACACCATTCACATCAAGCTTTAATCATAGTCAATTCTAGTCTTTTTTTTTAATCTTATCTTCAAAGATTTCCTCTAGACACATATAATTTCTATTGTCAGGGATGACTAACTTAACTGCCAAGAAACTTTGGTCTCTGAGGGTCGTTTTTTACTGCTTAAATACAGTTAAACACTAATCATAGAGTAAATCGATACTGATAATGTTTTAATCACGTATTGATTTTAGGTTGTTTTTAGTCTTAAAATTATTTCTAGATTTAATAAAAATTTAGACTTGACTTTTTTTGCATCAAAACTCGGTACTGACATAGTTTTTTGATAGTTTTAATTTCCAAGCTCACGTAGCATTTACTATCGAAATTACTAATTGTGTGACTATGAATTTAATTGGTAATTAAGGACTTGTTGAGCATTGGGTATTTTTTGGTACATTGGTAACATCTTACTGCACTTGAAAATTCTTGTAATTAAATTTCTTACGTTATTTACGGATTGAAATTTCTTCCGTCTTAATCACGGTAAAAATTTATTAACCGAATTATTTAATCACAAAAGTTAAATTTAACTTTTAAAATGTATTATAGAGTTTTGGAATATTTTTATTGATTTCATAAATTCTTTAGTTACAAAATTTTATACATGATATTTCCAAGATTTTGGAATGTGTAAATTACATTATTTCATTCTAGGATTTTCTCGGTCAGGAGGCCCATGTCTTCTTTGGCTTTCCTTTAGCTTGCCAGTGGTGTGTTGGGTTTCATACTCTTGCTCTGTAGTTGTTGGCTCGTTATAGGAGGTTTCATCATTTTCATTTCTGCTTTACCCATTTGGAGTTATTTATGTGTTTGTCGAATAGTAATGGTGACGTCGGGTAGTGTTATTATACTTTCTTTGTTTTGTTTGATTTTAGCAATAACGGAGGTGGTCTCCACACCTTCCGATGTAATTTTTATGTCTTGTCCGCAAGTCGTCGTCCTTTCCAGAGTTGTGTTTGGCCTTGGTGCATTTAGTCTCTTGATCTTGATTGAACAAAGTTATCCACCATCTATAGTGGTGTATTTGAAAGAGCCATTTATATGCTCAATTAGTAGTGTATCTGTTCGAATTCCTCTTGTTAGAACTCGATACATGTTATCCCTTGAGCGTTTGAGTCGAACCTATTGGTGGTTCCGGTCTATTGTTAGGGTTGAGTTGCTAAATGCATCGTGGTATCTCGCATATGAATTGGTGTCTGTAATGTTCTAATTTAGAATGCAATACCATTTAAAAAAAATATGACATCATTATAGTAATTATAATGTTATCATGGTTTCTTAAAATATTATGAAAATTGGGTTGAATTTTAAATAATTTAGTTATATAGTGTAAATTTTTCCTTTTCTGTTTTTATATTATTATTGGACTAGAGGTCGATCACCTATTTATATTTTGGGTATGTTGTGCATTTTTCCTTTATCTAGTCAATATCTTTGCATTAGACTAACGAACATAAAAATATATATATATATTGTAAAGTTTGTTGGCAAATGTCCAACAAAGACCACTTCTATTGGAGAATAGCTTATTTGTTAAAGAATCAAAACAATTTTTGTGCCCTTTTTTTAGAAAATTTACGTTGAAGTTCTCGACATGTGTTTATTGTATGGGGAATTTTCATATAAATGATACTTTTGAAACACTTCATAAATGTTACATATATTTGAAAGCTATTATATCATTAAAAAAAATTCTCATAGATGAGAGAGAAAACGGAAGAGAGAGTTGAGAGAGTGTTAGAATTTTTCTATTTGAATTGGTTGAAAAAAAAAAGATTTAAACAACTTACACTAATTATTTTATAAAAAAAATGTGAGTAGTAGACTGTCGCACAACTTCTTCAAATATGACATCATATGAACATATTTTTGTAAAATTGTGGCATAACCTATAAATTTCTACGTTGCAACTTGCAACTTTTGTTATAACATTTCATTATATTTATTGTGTATATTGACAATTGACAACTGACAATATGTAAGAAAAACAAATAAACAATGAATTTTATACGCATCATGAAAGAGGACTACAAAGGTGAAAGACATGATGTATTTTAACGAAAGGCTATATTGACTGTACAAGGGCTAATAACGAGGAGGAGTACAGACCCATTCACGATCTACTAAAGGGCAAGTAGTTGATGAAATGTATTTGGCTGGAGATAAGCATTCAGATTTGTTATTTGGGGCCGATGAGGAGTACTGTCTAGGAATGCTTAATTTTTTTTAGTCGAAATTTCCTCACGGAGTTGGTTTGCAAACCTGCAAGTATTAGGAGGAAAGAGTACAAAACTGAGTAATTAGTACTATAATTATTTATAAAGACAATAGTATAAACAAAATTAGAGGAATTTTAATACGTGAACTTGATATTATAAATTTTTGCACGTCGTCGCGCGTTAATTAACATATGTGAGTCATGTGACCATATTGATATTCACAAATATCTTTTAGTTTTTAGCACGTGTGTGTTTTCAACTTTTCGTGATTTGGTATTATATATAGTCTTTAAACTTTTTCACTTGATAATTTAATCTTTATATTTTTGTGAAAAAGTAGCAACATTTAACTCCAATTCTTAACAGAAGTACTTGAATTTTTTGTGTAATTTTATGATGGACTTAGGCAATCATTTACCAAAAATATGATTTTTGAGGACTAATGTGTCAAAAAGTGAGAAGTTCAAGGGCCAAAAGTTCTAAATTAAATTTAATTTATTTTAACCCTGCAACAGTTGAAGTGAAATGGTAATATTTTGTAAATTCAAGAAAAAAATTGTAAAAAAAAATTCAAAGACAATTGTACCAAAACATGAGAAGCTCAAGAGTGCCCATTAGGATCTTTTATTCATGGTAGGTATGCTTCTTACGTATAGTAAAAAATCACATTAAAATGAAACAAGTATAACAATAATGAAAACTTGAAGAATATCTAACGCTCTAAAACAGAGTTCGAACCGCTAAGACTACATGTGTGTCAATTAAACTGTTCTAATTATACGTATACCATTTCAGAGCATCCTCTTAGTAGCACCATTTTTATCAACTGGCTCAAACAAACCCGTCTCTGTATTCACTCTAGACACCCTTTTCTTCAACAGCTGCTCCCCGATCTGCACAAGCTTGTCCTTATTCTCCTTTGTAGCTTTATCAACGGATCCCACCAATTCGTCGTCCTAATCATATATAATACATGATCAAAATTATATATGTATATGTAAAATATTTAGTCAACTAATTTATCTAGCTCAATATTTACTTGAATACGAAGATAATGATCCTGAGAGTTAAGGTATTGAAAGATGACGGAAATATGGAAATCGACCATGTCCGCGCTAGCTTGACTGTAGACGTCCATTATTGGAGTGGCTTCGTCATAAAGTAGCCATCGCAATGCGCACCATTTGGAGACCATGCTTGCCGTGTATCTTTGCTCTATCTTCACCGACCCGGTGCCGACCGAAATCACCAGCAACTTGCCGTAGTCCACCAGCATGATCGGCAGTCGCCTTAAGGCTAGATTTTGACTGTGCATCTGTTTCGTCACTTGGCTTATGCCAACTGATGCCTGATATCATAATCAGAATCATAAACATCATTATTTATTTATTTATTTGAAAGAAGATTGTTAATATTAAGAATCCATTTGGAGACATAGCGATGAACTAAAATTTTTTTATTCGATCTAATTTTGTTACAGTTTCTCTCATAAAATTTGAATTCTACGTTACTATTTTTTATTCAAATTTTTTGTTTGAATTTATGTTCCCATACTGGTTCTGGCTCTAAAGTTAATCCATGAATTAATTTGTACCGGATTATTAGCAGCAACACCACCGTCGATGAGATTAAATTCAAGAACATTTCTATTAATGTCTTCGTTCGTAAAGCAGTGGGCAGGAAGATAAGTCGGAGCTGCCGACGTACCAATGCAAATGTCTGAGAGTTTAACATCCAAGTCGGGTGAACTTTTTACCTGCATAATAAAGCGATAAGAGATTTTGCTTTTTTTTTTAAAAAAAAAAAAAGAGGTTTGAACTTATCTAATACATTAAAATATGGTTCTATTTTGGTAGAAAAGGTTAATCCTATCATCCAACGATGAATTTCATAAGAAAACTTGATCAGTTCTGGAAATTATAATTAAATAGAAAATAATGTTTGACTGAAATATTCTGGAAGATGCAGACGTTTGTGGGAAAATATTTATCATGAAATACATATCAGCTACTGGTTAGATTTCTATATTAGTTACTTCTATCAATTAAACAAAGAAAATTTAGAACCGTTGGTTGACAAATTAAAAAATCCAATAGTTGGATTATAATTATAGATATGAACAACTAAGCACGCAGGCATCATTCATGTTGAGACTTGTTCTTATTTTGATTAGAAAATACTGGTATTAAAAACTCCAATAAAATACAATAATTTAGATGCATTCTAGAGAAATAAACATATAAACTGAAATACTGGCCTCAGAATCAGTCAAATACTTACACTTTTCCCACTAAACATTCTGGCAAAAAAAAAAAAGAAACAGTATTATGTATACATTTAGTATATGTAAGTCCACTATATTTACAAATTATTACCCAAAATCTCTGGTGAGAGATTTTTATCATTTATCTAATTAGCCCAACACGAGAATAATATTTAAAACTATACCATGCTAAGTCCGAATAAAAAAAAAGTAAAAAAGATCAACTAGAAAACACGTAAATTTACATGTTTTGAGATGTCAAAAATTTCTGGTATATCACTTTTAATTCAATGTGGGATTAAATTAGTTACAGTAAAGCACATCTAAGAATTAAGAAGAGAGACCTCGTAGGATGAGAAAATGGTTGGCTGCAATTGCTTAATATCAAACGTTGGAATGACAAGATTGGTTAAGGCGTCATGCAAGCGTGTTTCCCCTAGCTTCTCCCTCAGCAGCCCATGAAGGTATTTTCCATCGTCCTTGGGTCCTACTGAACTTCCCAGAAGCCTCCTAACTGACTTGAACGCCCCACTGCATAAGTTAATTATTTTAATTTAATCAGCATATAATTATGCAAAAAAATTAATATGATCATTTCTTAATTTAATAAATCAATATTAGGGTTAATTATATGTAAACATATATATATTATATATATGTACATATATATATTATATATATGTACATATATATATAATATATATGTCCTTTTTTGTGGGAAAATTTTGAGGCAGTGCTCCAGATAAAAGGGCGTAATATCCTTGGCGGCATAGTGGGGACGTTTATTTTTGTTCGGAGCAGCTAACATGGCTGCCACTAGATCGCCGGTGCTTGTTCCAGCGATCACATCAAAGTAATCTGCAAATCTCGCCTCTTCCCCTTCCAGCTCCTGTAAACAAACCGTTAAATATATATATATATACATATATATAATATATATCATACACGAATACACTTTAAAAAGACAAAACATATGACGTTTGTGCAAAAATATTATTATCAATATATAGGTATAGGTGTATGTGTACTATCAATTATAGTGTACTATCAATTATAGTGATCTATTGATCGCTATAAGGAACAAAATATTTCTAAATACGTAGAATATTTTTATGAACGTGCGTGAGATATCATGATTAAATTCTTATGACAATTTTGGTAAATCAGCGTACCTTTTTTTATATTTAAAGATTCAACCCTAATAGCTTACATCCCTTACGTAATCTAGCTTTAACCAAAAGTATAATTACATTTTTTTCGGATAAGCCGATAAGACTCTCACAAAACCTTGTAAGAGTTTTGTCGAGGTTGTGGGAAGTAAATTGAACCAAATTCTACCTTTTTTGGATTAAATTTTCGAGGTTACATTTGTTATAAAATTATGATGAGAACATGTACTTTTCTATGATTGATGTGACCTTTTTTTAGCCGTGGGATTCAAAATTAATAGTAGAAAATCATTTTTTTAAGGTAGAAAATTATAATCAAATAGATATAAAAATAGATCCAATCATATTTAACAACTTTCTATAATCAAATAATTAATAAAAAGTGAAAAATCCTCAAAAAAAAAAAACTATGTCTAAAAAAATAAAAAATAATATCGGCAATATGTTGTTGGGAGGTGTTGTTGTGATCGACATCAGGTGGAGGGTGGCGGCACACATAGAACTTGATTTATGACTCAGGGTTGCGATGAAGGTCACAATGATTCGCAAAGAAATCGCAACCTTAGTTCACCGCTTGAGTTTTGTGGTCTCGATGGTCGGGGGACTAGTGGGCAGCACCAATAGACGGCCGAACGGGTCGTAACCCATGAAGGTCGTGATAAATAGGCAACCTATAGAGGTGGGTCACGAAGGAATCGCGATAAGGTCGTGAGGTGGTGGGGTTGCGACCCACAACCTCTACCCACTAGCTTGCGAACACAGGCATGGCGGACACATGGTGACCTCTACCCATGAGCTCGCGAACCTTGGCGACCTCTGCCTCCTCATGAACCTCAACACATGGTGGTCGCAAACTAGGGCTGCCAATGATGACTCCTCTAGATGGTGGACGAGAATTTGCCTTTTATTTTTAACCTTTTGGGGGGTTTTTTAATTTAGTGTGTACAGGTGTATTTCACTTGCAATTAGCTTATTTAATTTTCATCTTTTGATGTAGTTCCGGTGACCAATAAAGAAGTCTTATTGATGAGAACAAACCGGGGTCTCGTTGTAGAATCTCTCTTTTTAAAAAAAATAGTACTTGAGTTTATATTCTTTTTATTTAAAAAATATGATTATAATGACACCCTTTTAAAAGTTCCCATATGAGAATTGTTTTTATTACTGTTAGATTTAATCTAATAGTTTAAAAATTCAACTCCACTTAAAGATAATAAGGTCTCCATTAGACTATCAAAATTAAAATTAAAATTAAAGAAAAGCCTAATGACTAGCCAAAAAGTAAAATAAAATAAAATAAATGCTACAAAAGAAAAACTACAGTCGTGGTCCTTGGGGGCAGTCTTAATCGATGGTTGGGGGAAGGAGTCACAAAGAGGAGAAGGAGGGGACCACCTTGTGATGGTTGTGGTGGCTTGGCGGCAAGGTCGCAAACTCACTCGCAGCTAGCACAACCTATGGCATTCACGACCTCGTAATGGACCTTCATGACCTGGTGTCAGAACTTCTCGACCATTGTAAGCAGGGTCACAACAAAATCTAACATAGAAGAATTGTAACCACCATCGCTATAAGCCCTAAATCACAATTGTGACAGAGTCTATACCCACTGTAGTGTCAAACCACATAATGAAGCCCGCCGAACAGTTGGGTCATGACAGCAAGCAAGGTCACGAGGTCATTGCGACGCGATCTGTTGAGAGCAACCGAGCAAGATCATGAGGCCGATGTGAGCATGATCGCTAGGGTCGTGAGGGAATCGCAGCCTCTATTGCTGCCTAAGGTGGATGATGACCATATGGCAACCTGATCTGGCGGAATCTGCACCACGTTCTGGCAGATCTGATATCGCTGGCAAACGACATCGGCAATAGCAGAGGAGATTAGTTTTTATTCTTCTTCTTCTTCCTTTTTTTTGGGGAAATTTTTATGTTTAGTTTATAAGCAATCTGATGTGTGTGGATTCACTCAACCAATAGTGAACTTGTTTATTTTTAAACTCAGATAGAGATCTAACTGCGAATAAAAAGGTCTTGAGGGTCTCATTGTAGAATTTCTCTTTTATTAAATTCCACATTTTTAAATTTGGGGCAAGATGAAAAATGATCAGAATTCGAGGTGTATTTCGAAATTTTTACCTATGTTCTATCCAAAACGTGCTTTTGCCCAAAAAAAAGAAATTGGACCCTTTTGTCAAAATAAACGTAATTTCTTGATCGCATGTACGGCATGTGGTAAATGGAAATACATGCAGTTTCATATTTTTACAGAGTATAAATTATGCTACGTCTTAAAATTCAAAAATATTTTAATTTTTTCAAAATAAATTTAAAGCCGCTCCGCAGCTCACTTTGCATTTTGAATATGATTGGTTGCAAGTATAGCTAGTTTAAAGGCAGAGTAGCCAGGCAATAAGCTAATATTATACGATCTTTGAACCTAATATTTAATGAATACAAGGAATAAGGGATAATTACAACTATAACTCAATCTTTAGTAATTAATGTATAGCACGAAGTTCTCATTAAGAAAATAATTATAGCATGTATGCGTCCTCCTTAACTAATGCGACATAATTAATGTGCAAAAGATATGGAAAGATCTAGGTCAAGAAGCCACCATGAAAAACAAATTTCAGAAGTTAATATTACTGAAATGAAACTAATTAATAATTATTAGATTACGATGTGTAATTCATGCATTAATTTATTTTATTATAATAAAAAACGGATCAAGAAGAAGTTTTGTTATCTGCTAATTCAAAAAATAAAAACTGGATTGGCTTCTTTCTGAGTATTATTCAATGGCATCCATCGGCTTCTTTGTGCGTATTATTCAATGGCATCCATCTTGGGACGGCCAAATTATTGCTGCTTATCCGTAGCCAATTGACTAATGAAGAAAATGACAAGAAGTAAAGCCGACAATTAATAGGTTTTTTACGAACCATGGTTTAAACTAACTTTATCATCATAATATTTTTTATAAAATTTTAACTTTAAATTTTTAGTTTAAATTTTTAATTTCAACTATGTATGAGGCGGCCAATGACTAATATGTCTGAATATATATTCCTTTTAGAAAAGGAAAAATATATATATTATTCAGCATGAACTTCCAAAATGTCATGCTATGGTGTTATTACATCAGGATCACCGGTAGCATGCGGTTTTCCAACCCAAAGCACGTCACCTTTTAACGTTGTACTAAATATTTATTTCTTTACTTTTTATTTTAATTCAAATAACAACGTTTCTCGAAAGATGTGCTGCCGTCTTGGCCAATTTTTGTAACAAGATTTGCACCGAATTTGCCATATTCAATTTTTTTTTTTTTTTGGAGACGAATATTTTTTTCTGTAGGGACTGTATTGGCATGGCCGCTGATATACTACTTGTAGCTAGTGTTGTTATTTTAGTTTTGATTGCATTATTTGCTGTCGTTTATTATTTTTTGTCGTCTTTTTATGATAAACTGAGCTTCTAGACTGTTTCTTCATTCAGCCACGCTAAATCAAATATTTTGCTGGCGCCTTACTCAGCCACCACACCCAATGGTTCCCCCTCTTTTTTTTAAGGACTTGATTACTTATATCTTGTATGATATTAGTTGGTTCTATCCAACTTTTTAGCGAAAAACAGTATAAAGCTTATATGTTACAGTAAAAATAAAAAAATACTACAGTATAAAACTTTTATATACTATAACGTTTATAGTTTTAACCACTGTCAAATGCCTTGTTAATTTAATTTTCTGCACACTAATCTTTTTCTACGAGAACTTTGTTTGTAGCTCGATTCCACATTCACGCAAGGCATATAATAACATCAGTGGATTTATTCCCAGAGGAAAAAAAAAAGGATCTTGGATTTTTCATATTGCTTGAAATTGCCCAATTGATACGGGAGTAAAGATTTTTTTTCTTTGTCTTCTTTTTTTTTGGTCCCCAATGTTGTCTTTTAACGAACCTTAAAAAAAGGTACTATATTAACTGCATATTTTGTGATCACACCGGCTAATGTATGAATTATTTCTATCATTGAAGTTCCCTAGACATCAATTCAAGACCAATTATAATATATTGTGAAAAACAATAAGCCATTGTTGGAACCTGGATTTTATGGTGCAAAAGAAAAAAAAAATGTGAAAGAAGATATTTTCTTCTATTTGGAACCATATAATTAAAGTGGTGGAAAGAATAAAAAGAAAATCGAGAAGGAAAGTTTACAACATGAGGACAAGATCTAATTTACTTGAAAACCTACGGAGGAAAATGATATCTTAAACGAGAAAATATATGGGGCTAACAATGACATCTTATATCTTTCTTTTTTTCTCTTTACAAAGCTTAGCGTGAACAAAAATTGGGACCAAGTATCAAGAAAATGAGAACTTGGGTATCTAGCTGTCCAAATTTTCAAAATAAAGATCTCGTGCTAAGATAATAAGAGTTTCAAAGCCTACTTAGTCACTTCTTTTAAATTGGAAATCCAAAAAAAGTTTGAGAATCTTAAGTGCAAAAAAAAAAAATCCATTTCCAAATTATAATATGTCAATTCAACTGATTCAATTGGATATCAAATTCATTGGTTTTTTTTTTCTTTGAGGTGGAAACAATAAGTTCAAAGTTAGATGTTC
This sequence comes from Artocarpus heterophyllus, assembly GCA_025403435.1. Lineage (NCBI taxonomy): Eukaryota > Viridiplantae > Streptophyta > Magnoliopsida > Rosales > Moraceae > Artocarpus > Artocarpus heterophyllus. The sequence goes on from CM046334.1 coordinate 20,191,404, forward strand.
AGTTTTTGGCGGATATAAAAACACCAAACCCATCTGCTTAGTTGGGTTTTTCTTTTTTTACTGATTTTGAACTCCCCAAGTCCAACCACGGTCACTCACCGCCTACCACATTTTGGGCTGGCAATTTCAGACATGACACGATGACACGATACAAAAACGACACGAGATGAACGGGTTTGGATCGCACGTTTATTAATTGGACCATAAGTAGGTTGACAAGAATAATACAAAAATAAATAGGCTGGATTCGCGCTAACATATTTAACACACTTTAACATGTTTAATTAAATGAGCCATAAACGTGTTGACACGACACGACACGACCCGTCTGTTTATAGCACATTTAAACTTAAAAATACAAATATTTGAAATATTTGAAGTAGGTTAGTATTAATTAGATATTGTGTCTTTGTTAATTTTTTTTATTGGCCTTTTTTTATTGTTTGCTTTATCGTGTGAACCCATCATGATATGTTTAGTAATCATGTTAATTGTGTCGTGCCGTGTTAGACGTGCTGTAGGCGGTTTGTGTTCATGTTTGCATTTCAGGTATGTTAATTAATCATGTCGTGTTCGTGTTTAGCCTAATCGTGCCATGCTGCGATCGTGTTGACACAAACACAACATGCGAACACGAATTGCCAGCCCTAAGTCCACATTCGTTGTCCGGTAGGAATTCTCACGTACTAGTTACTAGAGGGGTATAAAGATTTTATAATCTTGAGGAATTTGAGGAATTTAGAAATATTTTTTAAACATTTGATTTTTGTCCTTAAAAAAAATTACATAAAATTAAAAAAAAAAAAAGTGAATTGATGATGGAAGATTACTAGTGCTTGTCTCGCATTCTAGTCGAGCAAAGTTGCCTCGTGTTGAAATAAAATAGGTAAGAATATTCAAGAAAAAAAATTAACATCGTTAATTTAACATATATTCATGTTGAAAAAAAATGAACATCGTTAATTTTACAAGTAACAATATTCATGTTAAAAAAAAAAGAAATTAAAAATTAACATCGTTATTGATTTTATCCTTGTAAAATATATACATTTACGGTTTCATCACATCCCCAACCAGCTTATTGCTAATTCCTAGCAATTAAAACGATAAAATTTTGAAATGATTTACAGAATACTCACACAATACAAACCATTTGACTCTAATTTGACTCACGTAACTAGATAGAGTTCGAGTTGTGTGAAAAGAAGAGAAAATGAAGAAAAATGGAGACTTGGTGAAGGTACACATATTTATAGAACTAACTCTAATCTAATTCTCCCACCTAACTTATATTTAATTGAGCTCTTAATTAAGCCTTTTGGGGCAAAATTTTGTTTAATTTCTCCTTAAGGGTGGTGCTAATGATTAAGGGAAACGGGAGGGGTTTTGTCTTATTAATTACACTAAGGACACCATTCACATCAAGCTTAAATCATAGTCAATTTTAGTCTTTTTTTTATCTTATCTTTAAAGATTTCCTCTAGACAGATATAATTTATACTGTCGGGGATGACTAACTTAACTGTCAAGAGACTTTGGTTTCTGAGGGTCCTTTTTTACTGCTTAAATACAGTTAAACACTAATCACAGAGTAAATCGATACCGATAATGTTTTAATCGCGTATCGATTTTAGGTTGTTTTTGGTCTTAAAATTATTTCTAGATTCAATAAAAATTTAGACTTGACTTTTTTTGCATCTAAACTAGGTATTGATATAGTTTTTCAATAGTGTCAATTTCCAAGCTCGTGTAGCATTTACTATCAAAATCGCTACTCGCGTGACTTTGATTTTAATTGGTAATTAAGGACCTATTGAGCATTGGATATTTCTCAGTATATTGTTAACATCATACTATACTTGAAAATTCTTGTAATTAAATTTCTTAAGTTATTTACGGATTGGAATTTCTTCCATCTTAAATCATAGTAAAAATTTATCAACCGAATTATTTAGTCACGAAAATTAAATTTAACTTTTAAAATTTATTATAGAATTTTGGAATATTTATATTGATTCCATAAATCCTTTAGTCACAAAATTTTATACATGATATTTCCAGGATTTTGGAATATGTAAATTACATTATTTCATTCTAGGATTTTCTCAGTCAGGAGGCCCATGTCTTCTTTGGCTTTCCTTTAGCTTGCCAGCAGTGTGTTGGGTTTCGTACTCTTGCTCGGCAGTGGTTGGCTTGTTATAGGAGGTTTCATCATTTTCATTTCGGCTTTACCCATTTGGAGTTATTTATGTGTTTGTCGAATAGTAATGGTGACGTCGGGCAATGTTAGTATACTTTCTTTGTTTTGTTGATTTTAGTAATAACGGAGGTGGTCTCTACACCTTCCGATGTTATCTTTATGTCTTGTCTGCAAGTCGACGTCCTTTCTAGAGTTGTGTTTGGCCTTGGTGCATTTAGTCTCTTGATCTTGATTGAACAAAGTTATCCACCATCTATAGTGGTGTATTTGAAAGAGCCATGTATATGCTCAATTAGTAGTGTATCTGTGTAACGCCCCCTTACGGACGTCATAGATGTCGTTACATTCATACATTACATACTTATTCATTTATTTATTTTAGATAAACCTTAAGTATAAAACTTATGTGAAACTTTAATTGTAAACGTAGTTAAGGAAAACGTAACCAGGATCCATACATAGATTTTTTTTTTATATACAACATTCATTAACTTAATCCATAATATTAATAATTCAATTACCCATTAAATTGATCATAAACTTCCTTGAATAAAGTAAATATACCAAATAGTAAAATCATAACTTATAAAACATCACATCATTTAAAACTACTTGCTCCCACAGTTCGGCAGGCCGAACATGATCGGCAAACCGAAAGTCGTCAACCTACAGGCCGACAGAGGCTCTGCAAAATAGGGCTTAAAAACTTTCAAAGTTCGGCAGGCCGAAGATAGGATCGGCAGGCTGAACATTCTTACATCGGCATGTCGATCAATGACGTTCGGCAGGCTGACAAAGCCAAAAACATTTAAGAAAACTTAATTTGAAAACGAATTCAACTTTTCAAAAATGCGGAAGATCAAATTCTTTAAAATGATAAAATAGAAAAATGAACATAGTTCTTGGATTCTTTAAAACACATCATAAAATATGTTCAAGTAATTTAACCTTAATTTAAACCGTAAAAACTTGTTTCATTGGCGTTCTTTCGGTTACAATTCATCTTCCATGTGCACACATGCCTTCCCATGTCCTCCGCTTAATCCATGGCTTTCTTACCCTTATCTGCAACATGACATAAACCTGAATAAGCTAAAGCTTAGTAAGTACATATAATTCTCACAAAATTTAAAAAAAAAAAAAAGATTTCATAAACATAGTCATCATCATCATAATCATCATATCATAATAGTGTATTAAGCACGTTTTCATAGAAACATATCTTTCATTACATTGACCATATTAAAACTTATTCCATTTTATCTTAAGGGCTCAAGTGTTGTACCATAATCATCATTGTAGGTGCGCCATCATGAGAGGAGAAGGGTAACTAATCCTAAACCAAACATGACATCATAACATATCATATCATAATATTGGTGTGCAACACTTATTAGGTGATACATATATACATAACTTTCATGCTTTGAAATTGGCCATAATCAAACAGGCATAACTTTAAATCATGAAAATCTTTCGTAAGAAATTGTTTAAGGAAATCATCATAAAACATTATAAATATCATCATGAACATAACATCAAACCTTTTAAAACACATCATGTTGCAGGTGAGAATGTACTTACCTTAAAAGCTAGCTTATTTAACCTTATACAAATTGGTGACGACGCCGCGGTCTCAATGTGCTCGTTCCTTTGTGTGTTCATGCCATTTATTCATTTAAAAATACAATAAAATTAATACTTATCATAGAATAAAACATCCATTCATACACCATTACATATACTTTCATCTTCTACAAACATAATTCATAACCATAATCATCCTAACATAAAATCATCATCACATACACTTCACTGACCTACATGGATTAAAAAAAACTTAACAACTTATCATTCACACATATTTTTGGCACCATACTTGACAAGGGTAAAGTAAACACATAAACATGTTATCATGATTTTTCTTTAATCATAAAAATTACATTAAGTATGTAAAAATAAACCATACATTTCAAACAAGAAATCAGCCAATATTAGTAAGGCAGTGAGTAACCTTTTAAATACATTTTTCTAACAATTTAAAATACATATATTTTAATTTTAAAATTCATACAAACATCTTATTATCATGTATATCAATATCATAAAATTATTTCATCATCAATAAAATCATTTAAACATATAGAATATCATATAAAATAAAAGTCCAAAATTAACATTGTGAAAACAGTTTTCTTGACCTAATCTCATAGAAATTCCATAACACATAATTCACTCATCATATCATTACCCAACTTTGCAGTCCATAACATAACATATACATGAACATTCTTGCCAAATTTCGTGAAAAACAAAACATATTACCCCTTGAACAAAAATTACATTTCCATGCATCATAGCCAAACAGCAACATTTTACTGTGAGTGATAGAGGATAGAAAATTCATTACTTATCATAGAAAAATCAAAACGACTTGGAACTTGGAGGAACATTGCATAACATATACATAAACAACATTTTAAAAATTCAGAGTAAACGAAATTTTGTAAAAAAAGATATGGCAGTCAAATGTCAAGAAAGATTTCATTTCAAAATTGAACCGAAAAAGAACCCTTACCTCAAAACGATTCTTCTCAAATTCCTTCGAATTTGTCCAAAGAAAAACTCAATATGTCTCAATTATTTGCAAGAGAATAGAGGAAAAGACAAGGAAGAAATTCGTGAAGAAGAGAGAGTGAGAGGGAAAACGATAGAGAGGTATAGAGAAAGAAGAGAACTCTCTTTTTTTTATTAACGTAATCAGCATAACGTAAAAAATTTTGGAGTCAAACTCTTCATTAAGTCAAAAATTTTCTGACCAAGATTGAGACTAATTTGCATGGAGAATGGAGAGAAAAGAGGGAAAGTCAAACAAATCATCTCATCTTACCATATTTTGCCTTCTAAAAATAGGAAACTATATTAATCAATGAAAATTCAATGATTTTATTTCCTTAATTGAGGATAATTAATCCATAATTATACCAATTAATCAAATTAAACCACTTATTTAACGTAATTATCTCAACCATAAATTTGGAAAGATTTCTACTAACTGCTCGTCAGCTGTCATCAGCCTGCCGACTGTAGAGTTCGGCCTGCCATTCCAGGCAGACTTTTCGGCCTGCCGAACCTGAAAGTCTGGCCTGCCGAACTGTCCTTAAATACCATACATTAATACATTCAAATCATCATTGCATCATAATTAAACATACATTAAAATTAACATAAACACTTGAGCACAACGATTTCATACGGTCGTCACCTGTCATAAAACTTGAAATAAAGAGTTAGTAACATAAAATCATAAATCATTAATAAAAATTACTTAGCATCGTTACTAACTTAACATGATCTGTTACATAAAAATAGGTGGGTGTTACAATCTATTCGAATTCCTCTTGTTAGAACTCAATACATGTTATCCCTTGAGCATTTGAATCGAACCCATTGGTGGTTCCGGTCTACTGTTGGGGTTGAGTCGCTAAATGCGTTGTGGTATCTCGTGTATGAATTGGTGTCTGTAATGTTCTAATTTAGAATGCAATACCATTTTTTAAAAATATGACATCATTATATTAATTATAATGTTATCATGGTTTCTTAAAGTATTATGAAAATTGGGTTGAATTTTAAATATTCAGTTATATAGTGTAAGTTTTTCCTCCTGTTTTTATATTAGTATTGGACTAGAGGTCGATCACCTATTTTTATTTTGGGTATGTTGTGCATTTTTCCTTTATCCAGTCAACATCTTTGCATTAGACTAATGAACATAAAAAAAAAAAAAAAAATATATATATATATATATATATATATATATATATATATTGTAAAGTTTGTTGGCGAATGTCCAACAAAGACCACTTCTATTGAAGAATAGCTAATATGTTAAAAAATCAAAACAATTTTTGTGCCCTTTTTTTAAGAAAATTTACGTTGAAGTGCTCGACATGTGTTTATTGTATGGGGAATTTTCATATAAATAATACTTTTGATGGTACATATATTTGAAAGCTATTATATCATTAAAAAAAATTCTCATAGATGAGAGTGAAAACGGAAGAGAGTGTTGAAATTTGTCTATTTGAATTGGTTGAAAAAAAAAGATTTAAACAACTAACACTAATTATCTTATAAAAACAATGTGAGTGGTAGACTGTCACACAACTTCTTCAAATATGACATAATATAAACATATTTTTGTAAAATTGTGGCATAACCTATAAATTTCTACGTTGCAACTTGCAACTGTTATTATAACATTTGATTATATTTATTGTATAAATTGACAACTGACAAAGTTTAATATATAAGAGGACTACAAAGGTGAAAGACATGATGTATTTTAACGAAATGCTCTATTGACTTTAGAAGGACTAATAACGAGGAGGGCGACGTACAGACCCATTCACTATCCACTAAAGGGCAAGTAGTTGATGAAATGAATTTGGCTGGAGATAAGCATTCAGATTTGTTATTTGGGGCCGATGAGGAGTACTGTCTGGGAATGATTAATTTTTTTTAGTCGAAATTTCCAGCTCTACGCTTTTTCTCCTCACAGAGTTGGTTTGCAAACCTGCAAGTATTAGGAGGAAAGAGCATAAAACTGAGTAATTAGTTTTATAATTATGTATAAAGACAATAGTACAAACAAAATTAGAGGAATTTTAATACGTGAACTTGATAGTATAAATTTTTACACGTTCTCGTGCGTTAATGAACCTATGTGAGTCATGTGACCATGTTGATATTCACAAATATCTTTTAGTTTTTAGCACGTGTCTCTTTTCAACTTTCGTGACTTGGTATTATATATAGTCTCTAAACTTTTTCACTTGACAATTTAGTCTTTATATTTTTGTGAAAAAGTAGCAACATTTAACTCCAATTCTTAACAGGAGTACTTGAATTTTTTGTGTAATTTTATGATGAACTTAGGTAATCATTTACCAAAAAGATGATTTTTGAGGACTGATGTGTCAAAAAGTGAGAAGTTCAAGGGCCAAAAGTATTAAATTAAATTTAATTTATTTTAACTCTGTAACAGTTGAAGTGAAATGGTAATATTTTGTAAATTCAAGAAAAAAAATTGTCAAAAACAATTCAAAGACAAATGTCCCAAAACATAAGAAGCTCAAGAGTGCCCATTAGGATCTTTTATTCATGGTGGGTATGCTTCTTACGTATAGTAAAAAATCACATTAAAATAAAAAAAAGTACAAAAATAATAAAAACTTGAAGAATATCTAACGCTTTAAAACAGAGTTCGAACCCCTAAGAATACATATGTATCAATTAAACTGTTCTAATTATACGTATACCATTTCAGAGCATCCTCGTTAGTAGCACCAAATTTATCAACTGGCTCAAACAAACCCGTCTCTGTATTCAGTCTAGACACCCTTTTCTTCAACAGCTGCTCCCCGATCTGCACAAGTTTGTCCATGTTCTCCTTTGTAGCTATATCAACCGATGATTCTTCCCCCACCAATTCGTCGTCCTAATAATATATAATACATGATCAAAATTATATATGTATATGTAAAATATTTAGTCAACTAATTTAACTAGCTCAATATTTACTTGAATACGAAGATAATGATCCTGATAGTTGAAGTTTTGAAAGATGAAGGAAGTATGGAAATCGAGCATGTCCGCGCTAGCTTGACTGTAGACGGCCACTATTGGACTGGCTCCGTCGTTAAGTAGCCATCGCAATGCAGACCATTTGGAGACCATGCTTGCGGTGTATCTTTCCTTTTTCCTTGCCGACCCGGTGCCGACCGAAATCACCAGCAACTTGCCGTAGTCCACCGGCATGATCGGGAGGCGCCTTAAGGCTAGATTTTGACTGTGCATCTGTTTTGTCACTTGGATTATGCCAACTAATGCCTGATATCATAATCAGAATCATAAACATCATTAATTATTTATTTATTTATTTGAAAGAAGATTGATAATATTAAGAATCCATTTGGAAACATAGCTATGAACTAAAATTTTTTTATTCGATCTAATTTTATTACAGTTTCTCCCATAACATTTGAATTCTACGTTACTGTTTTTTATTCAAATTTTTTGTTCAAATTTATGTTCCCAAACTCGTTCTGGCTCTAAAGTTAATCCATGAATTAATTTATACCGGATTATTAGCAGCAACGCCACCATCGATGAGATTAAATTCGCGAACATTTCCATTAATGTCTTGGTTCGTAAAGTAGTGGGCAGGAAGATAAGTCGGAGCTGCCGAAGTACCAATGCAAATGTCTGAGAGTTTAACATCCAAGTCGGGTGAACTTTTTACCTGCATAATAAAGCGATAAGAGATTTTGCTTTTGTTTCAAAAAAAAAAGTGGTTTGAACTTATTTAATACATTAAAAACTTGGTTCTATTTTGGTAGAAAAGGTTAATCCTATCATCCAACGATGAATTTCATAAGAAAACTTGATCAGTTCTGGAAATTATAATTAAATAGAAAATAATGTTTGACTGAAATATTCTGGAAGATGCAGACTTTTGTGGGAAAATATTTATCTCCCTGTTAGATTTCTATATTAGTTACTTCTATCAATTAAACAAAGAAAATTTAGAACCGTTGGTTGACAAATTAAAAAATCCAATAGTTGCATTATAATTATAGATATGAACAACTAAGCACGCAGGCATCATTCATGTTGAGACTTGTTCTTATTTTGATTAGAAAATACTGGTATTAAAAATTCCCATAAAATACAATAATTTAGATGCATTCTAGAGAAATAAACATAAAAATTGAAATACCAATATCTGGCCTCAGAATCAGTCAAATACTTACACTTTTCCCACTAAACATTCTGCCAAAAAAAAAAATGAAACAGTATTATGTATACATTTAGTATATGTCAGTCCACTATTTTTACAAATTATTACCCAAAATCTCTGGTGAGAGATTTTTATCATTTATCTAATTAGCCCAACACGAGAATAATACTTAAAACTGTACCATGCTAAGTCCGAAGCAAAAAGAAAATAAGTAAAAATGAGCAAATTTATATGTCAATTTTAATTATCAAATTATCAACTAGAAAACGCGTAAATTATAATTAAATTTACATGTTTTTAGATATCAAAAATTTCTGGTATGTCACTTTTAATTCAATGTGGGATTAAATTAGTTAGAGTATAGCACATCTAAGAATTAAGAAGAGAGACCTCATAGGATGAGAAAAAGATTGGCCGCAATTGCTTAATATCAAACGTTGGAATGACCAGATTGGTTAAGGCGTCATGCAAGCGTGTTTCCCCTAGCATCCCCCCCAGCAGCACATGAAGGTATTTTCCATCGTACTTGGGTCCTGCTAAACTTCCCAGAAGCCTCCTAACTGACTTGCACGCCCCACTGCATAAGTTAATTATTTTAATTTAATCAGCATATAATTATGCAAAAAATTTAATATGATGATTTCTTAATTTAAAAAATCAATATTAGGGTTAATTATATGTAAACATATATATATTATATATATGTGTGTGTGTATATATATATATATATATACCTTTTTTGTGGGAAAATTTTGGGGCAGTGCTCTAGATAAAAGGGCGTAATATCCTTGGCGGCATAGTGGGGACGTTTTTTTCCGTTCGGAGCAGCTAACATGGCTGCCACTAGACCACCGGTGCTTGTTCCGGCGATCACATCAAAGTAATCTGCAAGTCTCGCCTCTTCCCCATCCAGCTCCTGTAAACAAACCGTTATATATATATATATAGTATATATCATACACGAATACACTTTAAGAGACAAAACATATGACGTTTGCGTACAAATATTATTATCAATATATAGTTATAGGTGTATGTGTATTATCAATTATAGTGATCTACGGATCGCTATAGGGAACAAAATATTTATAAATAAGTAGGATATTTTTATGAATTTCTTTTGAATTTACGCATGTACGTATAATTAAAAGATTGTAACGTGATAGGATGTTTATAAAAAAATGTATACAAGTAAAAGAAATCTAAATTACCTGAAGTTGTGATTCAAGGAACGCAAGAATAGTTGCAGGGATGATTCCCCTAACTCCACCGCCATCGATGCTGAGAACAGTGATCCACCTTCCATAATTTCGGGCCTTCTGCGCTGCAGCAAGCTGGGTAGAGGATAAAATTTCTTCCATTTCAAGACTTGTTGATATATTGTTGTCAAGGGAGATGAAGGGGCCGTTTGGTATTATTTTCAAAATAGGTGAAAATGTTTTTGTTTTAGAAAATAAAAATTTTTTAGGAATTGTGCTGAGAGTGTTTTGAAAATTTTTGCCATCAAAAGTGTACGAAAACATTTCTAAAAATTATGAGAACAAAAATTTCTTTCTTATTACAGACAATAAGAAACGATCCTTGTATGCTGAGTGAGAGAGCTAGGTCATTCTTCACTGGCATGTGCCCCCACCGGACATAATTATCTTCCTTCTTATATTTATTGGTCATCTTGCAAAGTTGAAGACATTTTGAAAGGAAAAAAAAAAAAAAAAGCAACGTCTCTTACGGACTAATCACTGTCATTACAAGTTTTTTTTTTTAATATCTATCAAATGACGAAATGAATTTTATATTTTTTTTTCCGTCAATTTGTCTTTATATGCGTAAGATATGAGTTTTTTTTTTAATAATTGCAATAAGATTCAATTTAAGTTACATTCGTGCTACCTCTCCTGGAACTTGCGTGAGATATCACGCTTAAATTCCCATGACAATTTTGGCGAATCAGCGTACCTTTTTTTATCTTTAAAGATTCAACCCTAATAGCTTATATCCCTTACGTAATCTAGCTTTAGCCAAGAGCATAATTACATTTTTTTCGGATAAGCCGATAAGACTCTCACAAACCCTTGTAAGAGTTTTGTCGAGGTTGTGGGAAGTAAATTAAACCAAATTCTACCTTTTTTGGATTAAATTCTCGAGGTTACTTTTTTTGAAATTGAACAAAATTCCACTTTTTTTTGCAAAATTATGATGAGAACATGTACTTTTCTATGATTGATGTGACCTTTTTTTTAGCTGTTGGATTCAAAATTAATAGTAGAAAGTCATTTTTTTAAGGTAGAAAATTATATTCAAATAGACATAAAAATAGATCCAATCATATTTAACAACTTTCTATAATCTAATAATTAATAAAAAATGAAAAATCCTCAAAAATAAAAAACTATGTTTTAAAAAATAAAAAATAAAAAATAATATTGGCAATCCGTCGTTGGGAGGTGTTGTTGTGATCGACGGCAGGTGGAGAGTGGCAGCACCCATAGAACTTAATTCACGACTGAGGGTCGAGACGAAGGTCATAATGATTCGTAAAGAAATCGCAACCTTAGTTCGCCGCTTGAGTTTTTGTGTTCTCGATGGTCAGGGGACTAGTGGGCAGCACGGGTAGACGGCCGAGGGGGTCGTAACCGACGAAGGTCGTGATAAATATGCAACCTATAGAGGTGGGTCGCGAAGGAATCGCGACAGGGTCGTGAGGGGGTGGGGTTGCGACCCACAACCTCCGTCCACTAGCTTGCGAACACAGGCATGGCGGACACATGGTGACCTCCACCCACGAGCTCATGAACCTTGGCGACCTCCGCCTCCTCATGAACCTCCACACATGGTGGTCGTGAACTAGGGTTGCCAATGATGACTCCTCTCAATAGTGGACGAGAATCTACCTTTTATTTTTAACTTTTTGGGGGGTTTTTTAATCTAGTGTGTACAGGTCTATTTCACTTGCAATTAGCTTATTTAATTTTCATCTTTTGATGTAGATCCGGTGACCAATAAAGGAGTCTTATTGTTGAGAACAAACCGGGGTCTCGTTGTAGAATCTCTCTTTTTAAAAAAAATAGTACTTGAGTTTACATTCTTTTTATTTAAGAATATGATTATAATGACACCCTTTTAAAAGTTCCCATATGAGAATTGTTTTTATTACTGTTGGATTTAATCTAATAGTTTAAAAATTCAACTCCACCTAAAGATAATAGGGTCTCCATTAGACTATCAAAATTAAAATTAAAATTAAAATTAAAGAAAAACCTAATGATTAGCAAAAAAGTAAAATAAAATAAAAAAATGCTAAAAAAAGAAAAACTACAGTCATGGTCCTTGGGGGCAGTCTTAATCGATGGTTGGGGAGAAGGAGTCATAAAGAGGAGGAGGAGGACCACCTTGTGATGGTTGTGGTGGCTTGGCGGCAAGGTCGCAAACTCAATCGCAGCTAGCACAACCCACGGCATTCACGACCTCGTAATGGACCTTCATGACCTGGTGTCAGAACTTCTCGACCATTGTAAGCAAGGTCACAACAAAATCCAACATAGGAGGAATTGCAACCACCATCGCTATAGGCCCTAAATCACACTTGTGACAGAGTCCATACCCACTGTAGTGCGAAACCACATAATGAAGCCCGCCGAACGGTTGGGTCATGATAGCAAGCAAGGTCACTAGGTCATTGCGACGCGATCTGTTGAAAGCAACCAAGCACGATCATGAGGCCGATGTGAGCATGATCGCTAGGGTCGTGAGGGAATCGCAGCCTCTATTGCCGCCTAAGGTGGATGATGACCCTATGGCAACCTGATCTAGCAGAATCTCCACCACGTTCTGGCAGATCTGATATCGCTGGCAAACGACATCGACGATAGCAGAGGAGATTTGTTTTTCTTCTTCTTCTTCTTCCTTTTTTTTTTGGAAATTTTTATGTTTGGTTTATAAGCAATCTGATGTGTGTGGATTCACTCAACTAATAGTGAACTTGTTTATTTTTAAACTCAGATAGAGATCTAACTGCGAATGAAAAGGTCTTGAGGGTCTCATTGTAGAATTTCTCTTTTATTAAATTCCACATTTTTAAATTTGGGGCAAGATAAAAAATGATCAGAATTTGAGGTGTATTTTGAAACTTTTACCTATGTTCTATCCAAAAAGTGCTTTTGCCCAAAAAAACAAAAAAAAAAAGAAATTGGACCCTTTGGTCAAAATAAACGTAATTTCTTGATCGCATGTACGGCATGTGGTAAATGGAAATACATGCAGTTTCATATTTTTACAGAGTATAAATTATGCTACGTCTTAAAATTCAAAAATATTTTAATTTTTTCAAAATAAATTTAAAGCCGCTCCGCAGCTCACTTTGCATTTTGAATATTATTGGTTGCAAGTATAGCTAGTTTAAAGGCAGAGTAGCCAGGCAATAAGCTAATATTATACGATCTTTGAACCTAATATTTAATGAATACAAGGAATAAGGGATAATTACAACTATAACTCAATCTTTAGTAATTAATGTATAGCACGAAGTTCTCATCAAGAAAATAATTATAGCATGTATGCGTAGCTGATGGACTGGGCAAACCGCTGATTAATATTTAATCAACTTCCTTCTTAACTAATGTGACATAATTAATGTGCAAAAGATATGGAAAGATCTAGGTCAAGAAGCCACCATGAAAAACAATTTTCAGAAGTTTAATACCACTGAAATGAAACTAATTGATAATTATTATATTACGATGTGTAATTCATGCATTAATTTATTTTATTATAATAAAAAAGGGATCAAGAAGAAGTTTTGTTATCTGCTAATTCAAAAAATAATAACTGGATTTGCTTCTTTCTGCGTATTATTCAATGGCATCCATCTTGGGACGTGCAAATTATTGCTGCTTATCCACAGCCAATTAACTAATGAAGCAAATGACAACAAGTAAAGCCGATAATTAATATGTCTTTTACGAACCATGGTTTAAAACAACTCCATCATCATAGTATTTTTTATAAAATGTTAATTTTAAATTTTTAATCTAAATTTTTAATTTAAACTATGTTTGAGGCGGTCCAATGACTAAGTATGTACGAATATATATTCCTTATAGAAAAGGAAAAATATATATATTATTCAGCATGAAATTCCAAGATGTCATGCTATGTTGTTATCACATCATGATCACCTGTAGCATGCGGTTTTCCAACCCAATGCACGTCACCTTTTAACGTTGTACCGAATATTTATTTCTTTACCTTTTATTTTAATTCAAATAGCAACGTTTCTCGAAAGAAGTGCGGCCGTCTTGGCCAAATTTTGTGCTTATCCACGAAAGTGTTTAACAAGATTTGTACCGAATTTGCCATATTCAATTTTTTTTTTTTTGGAGGCGATATTTTTTTTATGTAGGGACTGTGTTGGCATGGCTGCTGATATACTACTTGTCGCTGGTATTGTTATTTTAGTTTTGATTGCGTTATTTGCTGTCGTTTATTATTTTTTGTCGTCTTTTTATCTGCTTCTTCATTCAGCCACGCTAAATCAAATATTTTGCTGGCGCCTTATTCAGCCACCACACCCAAGGGTTCACATTTTTATTTTTTTTTTTGGGTAAGGACTTGATTACTTATACCCTATTTGATATTAGTTGGTTCTAACCAACTTTTCAGCTAGAAACAGTATAAAGTTTTCACATATTACAGTAAAAACAAAAAAACTACTACAGTATAAAACTCTCACATACTACAGTATTTATAGTTTTAACTACTATGTCAAACGTCTTGTTAATTTAATTTTCTGCACACTAATCTTTTTCTACAAGAACTTTGTTTGTAGCTCGAATCCACATTCACGCAAAGGATGTAACAACATCGGTGGATTTATTCCCAGAGGGAAAAAAAATGATCTTGGATTTTTCATATTGCTTGAAATGGCCTAATTGATACGGGAGTGAAGATTTCTTATCTTTTTCTTCTTTTTTGGTCCCCAATGTTGTATTTTAATGAACCTTAAAAAAAGGTACCATATTAACTGCATATTTTGGTGATCGCACTGGCTAATTTATGAATTATCTCTATCATTGAAGTTCCCTAAACATCAATTCAAGACCAATTATAACATATTATGAAAACAATAAGCCATTGTTGGAACCTGTATTTTATGGTGCAAAAGAAAAAAAAAACATGTGAGAGAAGATATTTTCCTCTATTTGGAACCATATAATTTAAGTGGTGGAAAGAATAAAAAGAAAATCGAGAAAGAAAGTTTATAACATGAGGACAAGATCATATTTTCTTAAAAACCTACGGAGGAAAATGATATCTTAAACGAGAAAATATATGGGGCTAACAATGACATCTTATATCTTTCTCTTTTTCTCTTTACAAAGCTTGGTGTGAACAAAATTTGGGACCAAGTATCAAGAAAATGAGAATTTGGGTATCTAGCTGCCCAAATTTTCAAGATAAAGATCTCGTGCTAAGATAATGAGAGTTTCAAGGCCTACTTAGTCACTTCTTTTAAATTGGAAATCCAAAAAAAGTTTGAGAATCTTAAGTGCAAAAAAAAAAAAACAAAAGAAATCCATTTCCAAATTATAATATGTCAATTCAACTGATTCAATTAGATATCAAATTCATTGGTTTTTTTTTTTTCTTTTCTTTGAGATGGAAACAATCCGTTCAAAGTTAGATGTTCAGTTCTTGGCGGATATAAAAACACCAAACCCATCTGTTTAGTTGGGTTTTTCTTTTTTCACTGATTTTGAACTCCCCAAGTCCAACCACGGTCACTCACCACCAACCACATTTTGGGCTAACAATTTCAGATATGACACGATGACACGATACAAAAACGACACAAGATAAATAGGTTTAGACCGCACGTTTATTAATTAAGCCATAAGTAGGTTGACATGAATAACACTAAAATTAACAGGTTGAATTCGTGCTAGCACGTTTAACACACTTTAACACATTTAATTAAATGGGCCGTAAATGTGTTGACACGACACAACCTACCTATTTATAGCACATTTAAACTTAAAAATAAAAACATTTGAAATATTTGAAGTATGTTATTATTAATTAGATATTGTGTCTTTGTTAATTTTCTTTATTGGCCTTTTTCTTTTTCTTTTTTATTTAATTTTTAGTTGACTGGGTCATAAACGTGCCATAAATGTGTTTTATTGTGTCAACCCATCACGGCCTATTTAGTAATCATTTTAATCGTGTCGTGCCGTGTTACACGTGCCATAGGCGGTTTGTGTTCGTGTTAGCATTTCAGGTACATTAATTAATCGTGTTGTGTTCGTGTTCAGCCTAATCGTGCCGTCCTGCGATTGTACTAACACGAACACGACACGCAAACATAAATTGCCAGCCCTAAGTCCACATTCGTTTTCCAATAGGAATTCTCACGTACTAGTTACTAGAGGGGTATAAAGATTTTATAATCTTGAGGAATTTGAGGAATTTAGAAATATGTTTTAAACACTTGATTTTTGTCCTTCAAAAAAAATTACATAAAATTAAAAAAAGTGAATTGATGATGGAAGATTACTAGTGATTGTCTCGCATTCTAGTCGAGCAAAGTTGCCTCATGTTGAAATGAAACAGGTAAGAATATTCAAGAAAAAAAATTAACATCGTTAATTTAATGTATATTCATGTTGAAAAAATATTAACATCGTTAATTTTACAAGTAAGAATATTCATGTTAAAAAAAAAAGTAAGTAAAAATTAACATCGTTACCGATTTTATCCTTGTAAAACATATACTTTTATGGTTTCATCACACCCCCAACTAGCTTAATGCTAATTCCTAGCAATTAAAACGATAAAATTTTGAAATGATTTACAGAATACTCACACAATGCAAACCATTTGACTCTAATTTGACTCACGCAACTAGATAGATTAACAAAAAAAAAAAGAATTTATTTGAATAGTTGATATGCTATTTAACAAAACATATACAAACCAAACTTAAAGGAAAAAAGGATAATACGTAATTATGAAGTTTCATAAAAAAAAAAGAATAAAATTGTAATATTATTTTGCTTCAAATCACTACTATAGGTGGCAACACTTGAAATTTATTTAGTGGAACAATTAATTTAATGTCCACTTATGGACGTCACAGGAGTCATTAACATTCATTGTTATCTCTTAATTATTTGATAGGAAAACCTAAACTTGTAACTATTATCTAATTATTTACCCAAGATTTTTGGTCAATTTTTTTATTTAATTGATATCTTCATACGAACATATGAATTAACACTCTAATTTACTTTTAAACATTAGATTATTTCTAAATACATATTACCACTATTTCACAAGATCACAACTTTCAAAAAGAATCAATACTTACTTGCCTTAAACGGTTTTCCTTCTCGGTTAGCCTGAAGGAATACCCAAGGTATTCAGCTAATTGACTACCTGTAAAAATAGTTAGTCTTAACATAATAGGTATATAACATGAAATTAAATTACAGCATATAAATTAGTATAAACCATAGTTCAACAGTTCCATAGCATCATGTCGAGTTCATGAGAGTAGTAAAAATATAACAATTAAACAATTTCGTAAAATACAAAATTATTATTTAAATGAAATGTTATTATTATTCTATTTCATGATGTAACTTCGTGTTCCAACACTACATTTCTTGCATATACATTTGTCCGTACATCCTCTAAAAATAGCTGTAACATTACCCTTATCTGCAATATGGTATAACTTAAGTAAGCATTAAGCTTAGTAAGTATATTTTGTGATCTCACAAAACATTATAAAAACTTTAATCATAACATGAGTCATTTAATCATTGACATAATCATCATAGTGTATAAAGCACACTTTGTAAGCACACTTGGTATTAACATCATTATAGCGTGCCATCATGAGAGGAAAGGGGTAGTTAATCTCAAACCAAATATGACAAGTCCACCTTGACGACAGTCCACCTTGGCAGATAAACCTCATCATTGGGTGTGCAACACCTTAATTATGTGATACATATATATATACATATATATTTGAGAAAAACGTCTTATGCCTCATAAAACAAACGTTGAAAACATCTGTAAAAAGATGTTCTTCAAAACCAGCGTAAAAGGGATCTTTTGAAAAAGAAATGCATAAGCATTAATAACATAATAACACATAACATTTCTTAAGCTTTTCATAATCTTTTATCATATTGTAGGTGAGAATGTACTTACTTAACTTATAGCAAATTTACTTAAGCTTTTGCAAGTGAATGGTTCTATTTTACTTCCAACAACTTAAGTATCTCAAATGTCTTTAATATAATAACATGGTGATAAAAGAAACATTCTTGGTATAGTAACATATTCAAACATCACATTCATCATTGTAACAACAAGCAAAACCAAACTTAATCATTTAGAATAACTTATACAACTACCACATTCTAGGCAGAATCACAATTTCAATCCGATAGTCCTCACTTCCCAATTTTTCTAAAATAATACAAAATTTTAATGACTCTAAAATTTTAATACAACGTTTCAACATCCAAACACGTCATGAGATTAAATTTCATAACTTTTTAATTATTGTCAGTTCTATTTTTATATTTTCTAAAACACTATACCCTTTTTGGAAAAGCAACACAGACAACAATCCTTTCATGAATTTTTAAAAATCACAAAAAATTGAAATGGATTTGAAATTTTTACCAAGCATTATAAACATTATATATATCATTGGATTTAATTTTATCACAATTGGATTACTATAAATGATTATTTTATGTTTTAAATTTATAACACTATTGTTGGAAATATGGTTCGAGCAGTAAAAAAAATGAACAAATTTTATAAAAATTATCAAAATTCTAGTGGCTTTGAAATTTATATTTTAGAATTCACAAAAACAATCTGTCACTATAAACAACCTACAGGCAATCAACGATCAAGGAATTTTCTAAAATCACACAAAATTTTAATTGATTTGAAATTTTAGCATAACATTCCGAAACATCCATATATAATATCAAATTTCTTTTCATCGTGTTTGGTTTACTTTGAATATTTTTGAACATTCTAAACTTTATAAAAATGTTTCTGGAAAAATAGTGAAACAGGGGGCAATGCATTTTCTAAGATGTTTAACTTTATTTCTAGCATTCGCATGAAACTAAAATTTTGCAAGCAATAACTAGACATATAAATGAGTATTCGTAAATTTTTCAAGCATCAAACACATCCCGGAACATTACTAAACAAATCATCACATTGTAAGAAACAATGTTTAGTATAAATTCTCAAACAAATCAAAAATAGTGTATTTGAATATGAAATTTTTGTGGGAGATACCTACCATATATATGAACAATGCCCAAAATGAATTTTCTAAAAATCTTATGTCTTTTATTCTCGAAAAATCACATAGTGCAGATTTTCATCCTAAAACCAAGATTTGGAATAATACTAATAAAAAAATTGTTTCTTAACCAAAATTAAACATTAAATCACATAAAATCATGCCTACATATACCATAATATCATACTAAAAATTTTGCATAAAAATAAGTAGAAAAACCGACTTCAAAATGAGATCGAAACTCTGTTCCCACTTTGACAGTGGTTTCGATGAACACATTATAACTTGTCTATTTGGCTTGTCTATTTAGCTTTTGGTTTTAGAGAAATGCTTTGTTCTTGACTCGAAAAATGTTTGTGAGTGTTGAAGGTGGAGTTTAAAGGCTTAAAGTTTCTTAGTTGTGATGTGTGGCATATACAGTTGTGTGTGTGTGTTGGACGTGTATGTGTGCATGTCTTGGTGTGGAAAGAATGAAGGAGGATTGAGAGAAAAAGAGTGTTTTGAATCTTTGAGGTTTTGGGCAGCCTGTATGGTCTTACATGGCCCGGTTGGATGCAACCAAAAGAACAAAGTGGGATAATGATGAAAATATAGGGTGATGGTAGTTGTTAAGAGGAGAACATGAGAGAGGAGAATAAGTTGTTCATGTGCGTTTGTGGAAAAAGAATTATGTCTCGCATATCTCACTTGTTGTAAAAGGAATGAGGAAAATAGTGATGAAGGTGATGGGGAAGGCATGGCGTGCATGTAATCATGGCACCCACGTTGGTTTTTTTTAAAAAAAAAATTTCTCCAATGCTATAAACAATGCTCCAGATGAGTTTAGAAGTGATTAAGAGGAGTTTTAGATGTGAAAGATTTGAAGAAAAAAATTAAAACAAAATTTGTGAATCAATGTAGACTCTCTACAACTTTGGACGTGAAGAAGAAGAGCTGTCGTTTGGCTCTTTTTTTTTTTTTTTTTTGGTTTTTAGCTCACCAAAATGGCATGTCATTTTGGGGTTCTCAATTCCCAAACAACATGTTGTTTAGGAGGCTGAGTATTTTTTTTCTTTTCATCCCTTGTCATTTTGGGTGGCCAACTCCCAAACGACATGTCCTTAGGGAGGGCCCACCCCCTTTTCTAATTTGTTTTTTAAATTAAGGAAAATAATTTCTAAAATTCAATTAAATTCTAAAAATTAAAAATAAATCCTCAAAAATCTAAAATATTAAAAATATCACATCCAAACCGATAAAAATCCAAGTAATTCATCAAAATAGATAATTTCTAAACAAAATCACAATAACCATACATTAGGTATTTTGTGTCGTAGGAATTTCCCTAGTTCATCAACTGCAACAGTCATTAGTTCATAATAACTTTCATAATCATAAATATCACATTAGAAATATCACACAAAATATGCTTCTAAATCATAATTTTATTCATATTATCACATAAAATCATTTTACATATGACCCAAAATAAGAAAATTACACTAATAATTATGTAATTATATAAGCGCTCACTTCTTCTCTACCCTTTCCTAAGGTTTCTTTCATTTCTCCTTACGTAGCCTTAATAGTGGGGTTCAAAGCCTCGACCCCAGGGGAGGATGCCAGAGTGAGGTGACAAATGCATCTCCAAGGAGAGCTTGACTTACTGGTTGCTTGAGGGGCAACTATGGTTTTTTTTTTTTTTTTTTTTTTTTTTTTGGGGGGGGGGGGGGGGGGGGGGGGGGGCATGTGTGCTTTGACATGGGTTGCGGTGTTGGTTCTGGCCATGCTTAGAGGCCAACGGCCTCAAGGCTCAGGTGACTCGTTCACGCGAAGTTTGGAGCAGCAGAGGGGAGGTTTCTTCCTTTGTGCATTGGAGGAGAGACAGTGCTCTGTTGTAGTTTCTTGGGGTCTTTGGGTTTTATGCAGCGGTAGGCTGAGGGATGCAGTGCCCCTCTAGATCTACAAGGAGGAACGATAATGAGTCTTTCTTACTCGACGGAGGTGTAACGACCTACCCTACTTTTGTTACCATTATTTAGCTACATTATCTTAATACTTAAACATATTTTAAGATAGGGTACATAGATTTGTGGAATAAATATTTAAAAAATATAATTTTTATTTTGATTACATTGAAAACATAATATAATTTTTTCAAACTTATTCTTTAAAAAACTAACATAACAATAACTTGTTAAAACTTAATCTTTTAAAACTAGCTAAATAATTTCTTAAAAACTATTCTTTTAATACCTTTTTTAATTTAAAATAATACTTTAAAAACATTTATAAACTAATTATTACTATAATTTCTTACTAGAAAATTTATGTTTATTTGTTGCATTTTTTGTTGCAATAATTATATACATATATATACACACATTTAAAAGCCTTAAACCCTTTTTAAACTGAGGTCTAATGACGACAACCTTGGTCTCTAGAGCATACTTGCATAAAACTTATTAATTATTCATGCATATATATTTTATGAAAGAAAACATATTGCAAAAATATATGTTGCCTGAATGGTATCCATTCCCATCTCCACCATTCGTCTGTCACTCACTACTGTCCATCAAGTGTTACTGATAGTTTCTTACCTACAGCTTAAATATACTTAAATAAGCTTTCACTCAGCAAGTAGGAAGTTAAACTCTCAAAATAAATTTGAAGATCATTTCATAAGATATGCATGATCATTTTATGCTTGCTTATTGACTTGTTTATACTTAATTATTTAAGCTTTAACTAACGATCCTCCAAAAGTTAAGGTACGTGAGATCTCAATGACACTGAGATCTTAAACTGCACTGAACTAAACTGAAGCCTCGTCATTGGTGAAGTGGTTGGTATAACACTTTTAATTTGTCTTTTTAGTTTTACTGGTCTTATTTTGTGTATGCGCTATGACATGTTACTACATAATACCATATACCAAATATTAAAAACTTGCTTAACTGAAAGTGAGTAGACATTATATTTTAATATAGCATACATCACATTTCATTGATGACCTAACAAAAGACAAACATAGCATATCTTAACCAAGTCTATATGACCTAACAGAATATGACAGGGCATAATACTGAACATGTATTTCATAATTTTTAAAAATTACATAAAAATATTTTATTTAAAAACTATTCATACTGTAAGCGAAATTACTACTTATTTGTTTTCCTGAAGTAAGATTCTGCAATCGCCCAAAATTTTCTATCCTCTATGGACAAATTATGCATTCAAACACCCATTAAAAGTGTAAGAATAATGCATCTTATGCTATTTTAATTTTAGCATAATTATAAGGATTTTGATCATTTCATTGGATCATATTTCCCTTTTATCATACTATCATAAAAATTGTTATTTCTATTACAAGGATTAGTTAATTAAATTCTCATCATATTTCCCTTTTATCATACTATCATAAAAATCATTATTTCTATTACAAGGATTAGTTAATTAAATTCTCATAATTTTAGTTTTACTTAATCACCTTTAATTCATGCTAAGATTAATAATTAATTAATTTAAATAATTAATTAATTATCTTTTTGTTTCTAAGTACATATGACTACAATTAACTAAATTCATAACTTCACAGATTCATGGTTCTTAAAATAAGTTCTAATTAACCATTTTTTAATTCATTTATTGGGCTCTTAATGTTGGAAACAATAGTGCGCAGCGGAATTTTAAAAATTTTTCATCATAGTATTTTCCAAAACACAAGTTTGACATGTTATATGTATAAATTAAACAGATCTTACTAACCTCAGTATGCCGAAGAACCTCCGCGACCTGTGTAGAGAAGTAACGTTCCAGAAGAGCCTCAACCAACTGGTCTTCTTTGCTATTCTCTATCCACAACCGGAGTGAGTGTGGGCTCACACGTACAGCTCTTCCACCGGTGACTCTCCTTCCAACCAATAGAGAGAACCCAAAGCTAGTGTTCGTGATTTATGAACAAAAGCTCTCAGGGAGTTTTCAGATGCTCACTAGAAGAGTATCACTCTTAATCTCTCAAATTGATCTGAGTAAATCATTAGACTCACTCCCTTTTTATACCTATTGGTCCTTGGGGTCAGTCCATATCAGATTAGGTCTCAAAAATCGAAATAGAATCAAGTTCGGATCAATATCTGATAAGATACGCGTGAAAAACGCGTAATCTTAGCTGTCGCGGTCGGCATGCCGAACTGTGAGATAGGCAGGCCGAACTGGCCAGTTCGGCAGGCCGAACACGTCATCCGGCATGCCGAACTGCCGAGAAAAAATCTCCGCGAATCTTTTATTTTCCACCCGAGATTCTAAAGGATAAAGTCTCAGTTTTGATTCAAATAGCCCAATAGAAAAGATATCTGATCAAAACAAACTTTATCAAGATAATCTCTAAGAAAATAAATCAATTCACAATAATTCTACAAGTTTATCTTGTTCTAATTGTCCAAAATTAAAACAACCGATAAACAGACAAGAATTATCCGAACGCCATAATTCAACAAGTTCATCTTGAACTAATTTCTTACATAATTAATTCAACCGATAAACAGACATGAATTATTTGATTCTTATAAATTTTAAACCAATCTGATAAATCCGACATAAGTCACCAATTATTGGAAAAGCACGCCGTGTCGTTACAGGATTTTGTGAGCTAGCAAAGGGGACCAAAATGGACCTATAAAGTTCAAGCTCATGATAATTATGAAATCCAATATCCCAGATATACATTTCACAATTATCAACTCCAACGCTACTCCACTAAAAGCTTGGAGCTGCACTCTCGAACTTTATAGAATTACGAAGCTCGTGTAGCTAAGTCTCCATGACATATCATAGTGTATCGCATCCCCATATGATCATCCATAATCGGCTTAAGGACAAATTCTGTCTTACCTTCCCGATTATTTTTATCTTACGTTCCATTGTCTCACCATTAGAAAACTTACCATCTAAAGATAGTATACCATTCGGTTACACCTATGTATCCAAATGGTTGAGCGCTCCAGTTTTCCAATTACAGGACAACGCATATAAGAGGATATCATTACTCCTAAAGAGGAGCTATGGATTCCATATCTATGAATAACAAGTCTACGCTACCAAGAGTCATGCCTCCAACGTACCGGCATGCATGCCACTATAGAGATGTGGGAGTCACCCATTGGTACATCAAAAGACACAAGTCGAGACAACGGGCCCATTATTCATCTCAGGATTAAGATACAATACAAATGATTGTCTAAAGTGAATCGATTTGACAAGACAGAATTATTAATCCAAATCAATTCACTTTATGTCCCGATCCAACACATCGTCACCTATGACAATGCGCCAATGTTTCTATTCACGGAGTCCAACTCCGATGGCCAAGACAAACCATCTCCCAAAAGGGATATAGACAACATAACAATCTTTACATGAATAAAGCGCCCAACTTTATTCCCTCGATTGCGGATCATATATTTTAGACCATCACCTTAAGAGTCGTGTCTACCGCATAATCATCCCATCATATGCCCAACTCTTAAGGTTTAGACTGACAGTCTCAGACTACTGTTTGCTTATCATACATTCAACAAATATGAACGTAAAGAGGACAATATTTTGTATATATATAAATGAATAAATTCTTTATTGATAAAAAATGTCTCCAAAAATGTATTACATTTTTACTCCTTAGAGCATACATGTCTAACAATCTCCCACTTGCACTAAGTGAGTAAATACTGCAAATTTCGCATCCCCATAGCTTCCACATGCCTTTCGAAGACTCTCCCAGAAAGTGTCTTCGTAAATGGATCAGCTAAATTGTCCTCTGACGCGATCTTGCACACCGTGACATGCCCGCTCTCAACGAAGTCCTTTATCACATGATACTTCCGATCAATATGTTTACTCTTCTTGTGAAATCTTGGTTCCTTAGCATTAGCTACCGCCGCACTGTTATCACAGTACAGTGATACCGCTTTATCCACACCAGGAACTACCTCAAGATCCCCAAGGAACTTGCGGAGCCACACTGCTTCTTTCGAAGCATCACTAGCCGCCACATACTCGGCCTCCATCGTTGAATCCGAAGTGCAATCTTGCTTCGCACTTCTCCAACTGATGGCACCGCCACCTAGAGTAAACACAAACCCTGAAGTCGATTTCCTAGAATCTAGGCAGGATTGAAAATCTGAATCAGTGTATCCTAGAGGAGTTAAATCCTCACCCGAATACACAAGCATATACTCACGAGTCCTTCTCAGGTACTTGAAAATATGCTTTACCGCAACCCAATGGTTTGGTCCTGGATCCGCCTGAAATCGACTCACAATCCCGACCGCATAGCTAATATCTGGTCGAGTGCAAAGCATGGCATACATGAGACTACCCACTGCCGAAGCATAAGGTACCTTCTTCATGTATTCTCTTTCTTCATTAGACTTTGGAGAGTCTTTCTTAGAAAGAGTAATTCCAGACCTAGATGGTTGCCCACCTTTCTTGGAATCCTGCATTGCAAACCTCCTGAGAATTTTTATCTATGTAGCTGGCCTGTGACAAAGCTATCATTTTGTTCTTCCTATCTCGAAAGATCTGGATACCGAGAACAAAATTAGCCTCACCCAAGTCCTTGATGTCAAACTGCTTGGTCAACCATAATTTGACCGATGACAACGCCCCAACGTCATTGCCAATTAGCAGAATGTCATCTACATAGAGTAGTAGAAAAACCACCTTCCCATTCTTAATGTGTTTGTAAACACATGGTTCATCCACATTTTGTGAGAACCCATAAGTCTTGATCACTTGATCAAATCTTATGTTCCAAGAACGAGAAGCCTGCTTAAGTCCATAAATAGACTTTAGCAACTTACAAACCTTACCCTCTTGACCCGTGACCTTGAACCCGTCTGGTTGTTCCATATAAATGGACTCATCAAGATAGCCATTCAGAAAAGCCGTCTTGACATCCATCTGCCAAATCTCGTAGTCGAGAGCGGCAGCTATGGACAAGAGAATCCGGATGGACTTAAGCATGGCTACAGGCGAAAAGGTTTCCTCATAATCGATTCCTTCCTTTTGCGTATAACCCTTAGCTACCAGTCTAGCCTTAAAGGTTTCGACCTTTCCATCCACTCCTCTTTTCCTCTGTAGATCCACTTACTCCCTATGGGTTTTACCCCTTCGGGAAGATCCACAAGCTCCCAGACCCGATTAGTCTCTATAGACTTCATCTCAATGTTCATGGCCTCTGTCCAGAGTCTTGAATCAACATCCTCCATAGCTTCTGCGTAAGTATAAGGATCCCTGTCATGTTCATCCGGTTCAGCCAAAAAGACCTCCCCATTGAACATATACCTCTCAGGTTGACACCCGATCCTCCCACTACGCCGAAGCCCCTGAGGTTGTTGTTCAGGTTTGTTTT